>JAUJYZ010000684.1:0-303036 GCA_033675265.1 Actinostola sp. cb2023
CTGTGACTTGAACTGGGATAACTGGCTCCTCCGCCATCAACTGGAAACAATGTAATAACAGCTGCATGAAGATTACAAAAATAGCTTTCTGCAGAGCCAGTGGAATAACATGTTACTAAATTTTCCAAATTCAACATTAGTTCAAAGCAATCAACCCACATATAAACATTCCAATTAATCAGATGTGAGCACCAAGCAAGGCTGTCCCATAAGAACAGCCTCAGCCAGGCATATACCAGAAGGCAAGGATCACTTGCCTTGATATAACGACGGCTCCTGATTTACAAGAATGTCTTATTGCGGTGATAAGAAAATGGCCAAATCAGAATTACACTGAACAAACTTACTGTAGTAAGAATAGCGTTCACCATGTTAATACACTGACTTCACATAAATATATGAATAAAACCTATTATTTGAATAAATAGAATAAATAACAATTTATTGGGTAATAATTACTAGAATTAACAAAGTAATTTGCATCTAGGTCCATAATATAATACGTATATATAACATAAACTATAATTAGGTAATGATAATATAAAAAATTGAAAATGAATGAAATAATAAGTAGCAATAATTATTATTAAAGCCAGTGGAATTACATGTTGCTAATACAACTTGCAGGATAAACAATCAGTATATTTTCAATTGACACACACACAAAAACAATCTCAAAGAACAGATGTGAGCACCAAGCAAGGCTGTCCATAAGACAAACCTCAGCCAGGCATATACCAGAAGGCAAGGGTCACTTGCCTTGATATAACGACGGCTCCTGATCTACAAGAATGTCATATATTGCGAGTGAAAAACAAATTAATGGCCAAATCACTGATCAGATTCATATTGTAAGAATAACTTCCATGTTTTTACACTGGCTTCATTCGCAGGAATATAAATGTATAATCAGTACATGCATGTATTAGCATCCATCAAGTTTTGTTACAGAGGCTAATAAAGGTAATATAAAGGTAAAGGAATGAATCAAGATTTCGTTTATATATATAGCTTAGTTAACTTATCACGAGGAATATAAGGGCTTAGTAGACTGCAAAACAGCTCCTAATTCTTCGCTAAACACTGTGGACAACAGTTGAAGTTCGTTCGAATCGTTGGGGCCACAAGAGAATACATATGATTCGTTTTCTCGCGGCCCCAACGACTCGTTCAAAACTTCAACTCTTCAGTCTCGAAGTTTTGCAGTCACACGAGTAGTCAACTGATCTTACCTCGCTAACGAAGTGTCAAAATCCTTGTTCCTCGCTTCAGGTTTTGGCCGTAATCATATCCTAACACATACATGAAACTGTTCCACAACAATTCCAGGACATATTCATAGTAGAAATTGTCGATTATTGTACTAATAAAGTCACTTACTCTGTCTTGCAAACCGTTCAACGTGAAACAGAATGGCAGTATGAATCTTAATTTGCCCGCCTAAAATTCAATTAGAACATTGCTAGCCAATCACAGTTGAAGCTCTACACGACAGCTTTCCAAATAAGGTAAATCCTTTCATCCTTTAATCCTTTTAAAATCAATAAGATTCATTTGGTCGAGTAACACGAGTTTTAAAAATGACAATATTATTGTTCGCAAGTTTCAATTCTGGGATATTTTACCATTCTAGAAAATATTGTTTGATTACCATTATATTTTTACAGATATGTTTTAGGTAAAGCTGTGGACAATCTCAATAGGATCGTAAACTATAACTGATTCAACAAGACACTTATGGAATGTTTGTTATTTACATGTATATTATACAAAGGTATTCTCAATCTAATGTGAAGCTCATGCCAAGGGAGCACGTTAAAATTTTGCATGTTTGTCGTGGTTTTCGTCGAAAATATCGAACGTTTTAAAAAAAAAGTCTATTCAGGGTTAACTCCGGAAATTCCAAATAAATGCCATTAGTGTATGCACCATTCATATTGGTACTTTTTAATGTAACACATCGATTCTTGGTTGAAATATAACCACTTTCACTATTGGTCATAGTAACCAATAAGAATGGGTATGTTAAAAGTAACATCGATTTCTGAATAATTGGGTTTAAATATTTGGACCATTAGTTATTGTGTACTTTCAACCAATTTATCTTGGGTTGAAACATCTACCATTTCATCATTGGTTATAGTAACCAATTAAAATGGGTATGATTGCTTAATATACCATTTAATAATTGGTTATATTTGGACCATTTGTTTATTGGTACTTTCAACCAAATTTATCTTGGTTGAAACATCTACCATTTAATCATTGGTTATAGTAACCAATTAAAATGGGTATGCTTAATATACCATTTAATAATTGGTTATATTTGGGACCATTTGTTACTGGTACTTTCAACCAATTTATCTTGGTTGAAACATCTACCATTTCATAATTGGTTATAGTAACCAATTAAAATGGGTATGCTTAATATACCATTTAATAAATTGGTTATATTTGGACCATTTGTTACTGGTACTTTCAACCAATTTATCTTGGGTTGAAACATCTACCATTTCATAATTGGTTATAGTAACCAATTAAAATGGGTATGCTTTAATATACCATTTAAATAATTGGTTATATTTTGGACCATTTGTTATTGGTACTTTCAACCAATTTATCTTGGTTGAAACATCTACCATTTCATCATTGGTTATAGTAACCAATTAAAATGGGTATGCTTAATATACCATTTAATAATTGGTTATATTTGGACCATTTGTTATTGGTACTTTCAACCAATTTATCTTGGTTGAAACATCTACCATTTCATCATTGGTTTATAGTAACCAATTAAAATGGGTATGCTTAATATACCATTTAATAATTGGTTATATTTTGGACCATTTGTTATTGGTACTTTTCAACCAATTTATCTTGGTTGAAACATCTACCATTTCATCATTGGTTATAGTAACCCAATTAAAATGGGTATGCTTAATATACCATTTTTAATAATTGGTTATTTGGACCATTTGTTATTGGTACTTTTTACCAGATTCAAAATGGTTACAATCTAACCCCATTTATTATTGGTAGAGTCTCAGAATTTTGCTTCTGGGCTCAGTCTTTTCTGTAGAAACTCCTTAAGGTACTTTAAACTGCGAGGATAATTTATTATTTCATCTGCAGTTCACGCAATAGCTTCATTAGTGAATTAACAAACACTTTGTCTGCGTCGGTTGATTAAAGTTTTCTACTTATCAGTGTTTTTGTACTTTTCACATGAACATCCTGTTTGTCATTTTGTGATTTTAGTTTACCTACGCAAAGGATTTCATTCATTGTTCCAAAAAATTATTTTCCGACGGGATGTGAATCCGATCTGGCTGAACATTGCTCAATTGATCTGCTTGGCGAAGTATATTCCTTACAACTGCTCAGTAACTGTTTGGTTTGATGTTGGGTGTACTTTTTTTCTTTCTTTCTTTTTGTAATTCTTGTTATTTGTTATTTTATATTCTTTAAATTGTATAACTTACTGGCTTACTTTCCCTGTATTTAGTCTATGAATACAGTACTGCATTGCCCCGGTTGCGCGACTGAAAAGGAAATCATGTATTTTGAGAAAGCAGATACTTGAACTGTGAACTCTCGAGTATTCGCTTTATGCCTCCTAGATTACTTGTATCACAGAGTTATTTCTATCCCCTCGTCTTTCCCAACGTGGTTTCCAGTATCTCGGAGCAACACTCTTTCATGCCGTGGGGTCAGCGGTTTTCCGCAAAAAGGTATTGAATAGTCGTCTTCTGCAGCTTCTGCTTCTTCGATGGTTTGATGCATTGGCGCGAAAAGGGTCTCGGGAATCCAGTACATGACTATCCCAGCAATCAGTGCGAAAACACCAAATATGGCAGCAGGAAGTTCAACACCAACCCCAGGCAGTTGACTCTGATGAATATAAAAATTGTTTGTCAAAATTTACCAATTTTTGTTCCAAATTTCTTATATATTCATCCCTCCGCTTGGAACTGTTAACAACTCGGTGTTCTTGCCCCGGATGTACGAAAGGTGAATAGCGCTATCCACCGGATAAGTTCCAACGGATAAAATTGATGCAGTTATCCAATAAATTTTATCCGTTGGATGAGACTTATCCGGTGGATAGCGCTAACAACCTTTCGTGCAACCGAGGCCTGGTGTGTAAAATACGAAGATGAAAAAGTCGTCCACTGAATGAATAAATCTATAATTCAGGCATTTCTTGAATATGATGCCGTTCTAGGTATGTATATAGCTAATTGCATAATCGTTGTCGGGTCGAAAATCATAAATCATGGAAGCTGAGACCGCAAGGATGGATGGGAAATGAGTTCATGACCTGCATTACATACAGATAAATTCAATGTTCTCGTAGTTTTGAAGGTATATGAGCTATTTAACTAAGATCCTACAAGTCTGGATAAAAAGGTCGATGATTTGACAGTGTTATTTGAGAGTTTTAATTTCCCAGAATTCCTTTTGGTCATAGCTTTCATGATTTTCAAACCGACAACGATTATGCAATTAGCTATATTCGGGTTGAAAATCATGAAAGCTATGACCAAAAGGAATTCTGGGAAATTAAAACTCTCAAATAACACCATCAAATCATCGACCTTTTTATCCAGACTTGTAGGATCTTAGTTAAATAGCTCATATACCTTCAAAACTATGAGAACATTGACTACATCTGCATGTAATGCGGGTCATAAACTGATTTCCCATCCATCCTTGCGGTCTCAGCTTCTATGATTTATGATTTTCAACCCGACAACGATTATGCAATTAGCTATATATGGGAAAAAAATATAATAATTTGAAGAGACTAGAAATTGAGCTTGGGCTTCCTGTGGCCAAACCAGTATTTCTAGCTCGACTAGTACTTCAGGATTTCATGTGTTCAAGTGAGTCAAGTAGAACATGTTTGTTCATATCTTTACATTAATTCTGCATGAGGAATCCAATCCGGCAAGCAATCAAAATGCTGCAGGCGTTCCACACAGTTGCCGGTGCGACTAGTTCCCAGTATTTCAGGAAATGTGTGTATGACGTATTTGCCTTCATCTAAACGACTGGAAGACTGGGTTCGAATCGTATCTATGGACTGCGGTTTTGATGGACAGGTCCGCTATATTTAATGTACTCTAGAGTTTGTATTGCCAAACAATCCATACATGCCTTGCGGTCGCGATTCGAACCCAGTCTTCCAGTGGTTTAGGTAAAGATGAATATTGATTCACTTATTACCAGCATAGCCATAAATGGCGCCAAAATGCCTCCGACGCGAGCACTCATTGATCCAATCCCTTGTGCGGTGTTCCTAAGTATGAATGGAATGTAACGCAACTTAACAAACTAAATACATGGGCGCGCGGAGATACAGATTTTATCTTCGAGTGTTGATAATGTAAGATATTCAACAAGAGAAGATAAAATTTCGTATCTCCAAGCGACCATGTAATATTCTGTTTAATATATAATTATCGATGAAACATTTTATTTGTTTTGAAATAATTTTCACTTTACAATTAGACTTGCCACAAGTCGACCTCTCTTGCAGATCCCAGATGTGCAAGCGAAAGAGGAAGAGGAAGGACTTTTCGAAAGTCTACTTTACGATATGATATCTTCACATGTGATATGATAACAGTGTTATCTTCACGTGTGAAGATATCAATTCTTCGAAGAAATATAGCTATTTCATCGATAATTATATATTAAACCTCTATATTTCATGGAAACTTTAAAAGCCGAGTTCAAAAGCGTCGACATTTGTGAAGTATGAAGCTGTTGCCTGCTTTATTTATGTGAACGCGTCAAAACGTCTGTAGATCTTAGTGGTACTGGCTTAGAGTGCAAGCCATATGTCCGTGAAACAGTACTAACTAATTAGTACTAAATAGCACTGATGAAACAATAGAAAACACTATTCAGTACTATTTAGTAATAGTACTATTTCACAGACATATTATTTGCACTCTATACTACTACTAATAATTTCTAATGCGCAAAATCAATGAAAATTATCCTACAATAGGTTCGCAAAGGATTACTGGGTAAAATCTACTGCCGCCATCTTGTTCTATGGATTCTGTACCTTAATACTGTAGGGAACAGTTCTGGAGTAATAATATAAACACCAGTCCAGTTGCTATTAGCCCAAATCTTTCCAAGAATAGCCAGTACAGTGGTTGCCATGGGATACCCTGATTATAAAAATGCACCACACTTTTAGAAGTAAGTTGCGCGAGAAACGGGCTGCTAGTGTTGAAACATGCATTGCTGGCAATATGATTGCAGCGTGTGTTCACGCTTATCGAATGCTGTACAATGTAGCGAAATACCATTGTTAGGTGTCAAAGTAGATATATTCAACCTTGGATATGATAGACTGCGGATCGATCAGTGAAGATGGAGGCCAATATATCTTATTAATTCCCCGATGAACATACTAGTACATACATACTAGTACATACATACATACATACTAGGCTTCCGCGCACCTTCGAAATGGCGAGTAGTCAGTAGCTAGTAAAGAAACTGGGAACAACGACCAAATTCATGGAAAAGTCCTGGTTAGTTCAGGATCACGCTTAAGATATTTAATCCTGGATTAATAAGATGAAGAACCATTTCAAAGGAGACGTGCTTACGTTTATATAATGGCAGAACCAAAAGTAGGGTAATACCAGCCATGATAAAAAAACCCTCCATGTCCAATGCGACGACCACACCTACAAAATTTTAGGCAAAAACAAAATATTTACTGATTTTGAATAAATTTGAATTCTACGATCGCGCGTTGGAACTCACATACGCCTACAAAACAACTCGAGCGAGCGAGGCTATCTTGACAGCATATACTGTACTCATGTGTTCAACACGAATGATGAAGCGCCGACAAGAAACAACAACAACAAACGTCGTAGATGAGTATATCTTGACAGCATATACTGTACTCATGTTAGTGTTTAACACGAATGATGAAATGTTCACCTCTCCGACGTCAGAAGCCGCCACACAAGTAATATTCGATCATTGACTTGGCCAGCGCGCGATAAATGTCATGATGTTTAAACGGAAATAATAGTCTAGGGTCGGTCTATATAGCAATAATAAAGTATGGCTGTGGGAAAAAATTGAATTTGCGCCTCTCAAATAAGGGCCCATCTAAAATCCTCTAACTATGCTCAGCGGTCTCTCACAACGTATATAAGGGCTGAGCAACCATGCCCCATCGTCACTCGATAGTAAGCGTTGAGCAGCGAACAGTGTCGTCTTCACAAAGGTCTACATTTAATGCTTCTACCAGTTTATGGCTTCCCAACGTCCTGCTCCATAATTTCAAGCGCGCAACACTTCTGAACTTCAAGTCGTCGATGTTCGTGGCTTTCTCTCTTCTCTACTTTTAACGGTTCCACGTGTACTGCTTTCCCCGCCAGCTGGCTCAGGACGCTGGCCTCATGTCAAGCTTCTTCATATTCGCTCGTCCAGGTTCTGAAGGTTCTAATGGTGTGGTGTTCATTCTATTAGGGAATACTTGGACTTGTAGGTAAACGGTTTGGTTCTTATCGCTTTTTTATTTGCTTCAGGGTTGTTTACCGTTCTTGGTTTGTTCCACGTAGCCGTTGTGTTGTGGTCATGTCATTATTCCTGGTGGCTTCCGCCCACTTCTTTATATTCCCCTCACGCGGGTTGCCTAGTTATTTTACTCGTATATTTCTGCTTTTTTGTCTCGAGTCTCTCTAACATAGCGGTTATATTTCCAGGTTATTTTACTTTGCTTTAGTTTGGGCTGCTTGGCATTTGCATATTTGTTCTCGTCGCCTTTTCATTCTACGTGTTACGCTCGCTTTCACATGCCTTCATAATTAGTTTCCATTGTGTTTCTTTTCTCACTTGCATTAAGGAATGTTTATCATGCGTTTTCGATATTGTAGTCATAAGCTTTGCTGTTTACTACTTTGGTTTTGTTCTATATTTTCGTTTCTTTTAGGCTCAGTTGTTCCGCCCGTGTAGCTCAGTGGTTTATCCAGATTGTCGTGGTGTGTCAACATGTGAACTGGTCGGGAAATTCCAGATTGTCGCGGCACGTGAGTCCGCATGTTAACTGTTCGGGAAATTCCAGATTGTCGCGGCACGTGAGTCCGCATGTTAACTAGTCAGGAAATTCCAGATTGTCGCGGCACGTGAGTCCGCATGTTAACTGGTCTGGAAATTCCAGATTGTCGCGGCACGCGAGTCCGCATGTTAACTGGTCGGGAAATTCCAGATTGTCGCGGCACGTGAGTCCCCATGTTAACTGGTCGGGAAATTCCGGATTGTCGCGGTGAGTCCGCATATTTGCTGGTCGGTAAATTCCAGATTGTCGAGGTTGGTCCGCCTGTTTACTGGTCGTTTCCAGTTATGGTTGCGGTCGTTCCGCCTGTTTGCTTGTCGTTCTCGATCGTTGCGACCGTTCCACCTGTTTTCTGCCCGTACCAGGTACTGTTGCGGTCGTTCCGCCGCTTTACTCGTTTGTCCAGATTGATGCGATTGTCTCGCCCGTTTACTGGTCGTTTCATGTCTGTTATTTCATATGTCGCTGTCTTATATGGATGGGCTTACGTTGTTTATGCCTTTAACAGGGGCCCTTGGAGCGCGAATTTAAGGACAATATTTATTGTAGCTCCTCTGCTCGAGGCATTATGTCATTATTGGCCGGAGAGCCTTTATTATATTAGTCATTAAAGTTTGTTTACCATGAAATGTTGGGTTGCCATAGTGATTTAAGCATGTTTTATTTTATTTTTTATATTTATCTCTTTCCCTCCTCCATCACCCTGGGTGTAACAGTGCTTGCAGGGTAGTCTTATTCCCTTTCGATTCCACCGAACGGCAGGACTGTTATCCCCTGGGCTGGCCCTTTCCCCACCCAAGTGTTCCCGACTGGGAGATCTGGAAGTGCTTTGATCCTTTGAAGTTAACTGTCCGAACCCTCGTGGGTCACCTGGGAAGGGCCTACTCTCACTTTATCCCAGGGGATAACAGAATATATAATTGATCATGCTATTCGTGTTGAAGCAAACTCAACGTCTGTGCTTTCTTCTCAGTTAGGTTTGAGTGTTGGGTCTCTTGGGCCAGTTCTTTCGATCGGTTGAGTCGGCTCCTTTGTTGCCGGCTACCTATTTCCCCATAACTTAGCCATTATAGAGCGGGGAAGAGCGCTTAGAATAGGATACTATAATTAGGGTCGTGGGCGCGCTACAAATATAGCTACTTGTGCATTACTTACTTGAGAAAGATTAGCCACACTAGTGGTACTTTCAACGTACTTACTGCCGTCATGATAGTAACATTGATGTAGAGGTTTCCCGCCAACTGTGTGACGAACAACCAAATCCCAAAATTGACTAACGCCACCAGAAACCTGTTTGATACAAAGTTACAATATTCTATTGAATGTACAGGCTTTCCGCGCGTAGTAATACAGGGAGACCATCAAAAAGACGCGGCATAATATATTTCTTATCAATAACAAGATCTTCAGAAATAACGCGTAAGTGAGCTGAGAGTAATCTCTGAACACCTCAACAAAACACTAGTAGCCTTCATTCGCCCAAACTGGTTTATTTCATTTTCATACCATTGTAAACACATGATTGCCATCCGTTTTCGCAGCTTAGGGGTGCGGAACAGATCAATTATCGTATATTTCTTGTCTACGTTCTTCCTTGCTGTCTGATCTTCCAATATTTCTTTGATGAGAGTTCTTAACTGCTGTGAATCCACGAGTTTACCGTCCTTGCCTCCAAAGCGCATCAAAACTTTGTGGGCCTCGTCAAGATGATTGTGCGCAATGAGCCATCTTGGTGATTCCGGTATCAACCTGTCAAGGAATATGATAAACTTTCGGGTTAACGTCCTGGGCTGATACATTGGGCAATGTGGACGAAAACCATGGTAAATGGTACGTGTCCACTGCGCACTGTTTTCGCTGAAATATCAAGACTTTTGTATAGCTTCTTCCCCCATATTTTATTCAACAGCAACAAGCAAAAATGAGATCCGAAAATACAAAAAATCAAAGCAATGACGATAAAATATAGCAGAAATAATTGCAGGGGGGCTTGAATCCATGGGGCTTAAATCCTGGGGGCTTTATGGCGGAGGGGCTATTTGGTCTCAAGAAAAAATCATGTTCGACTGGAATTAAAGGTGATGCGCTTTGATAATATAAATGGCGCCTTTACCGGGATGCCTTTGCTTTTGCCCAACAATATCACAAATAATACTATGCTGTGTTAAAGTCTATATAGTATTATCCTATACATATTACATCTCAGCCAATCAGAACTCACCATTTCTATGAAATACAGAGCGGTATTTCATAGTTTGTATTAGCCAATCAAAAGGTTGTAAATTTTTCCCGCTTTTTTCTTCCACTGGACGCGCATGCGTCGTGTTGCTACATTTACCAATCTTTGCATAAAAATTGTTTTTCATTTCGAAATCCAAACTCATTCAAAGCGATTCAAAGCGTTATAAACATGGCTTCAAGTTCGAGAAATAATTCAAATCTTCCTTCACTCTCAGAAGAAGCGTTAGAAAACAAAACAGTTGACACGACGAATTCGAAATTCATAGCATTTATTTCTCAGGAACCGTGCAACGAAACTCGAAAAGCTAAGTAGAAACGACTTGACAGTTTAAATTGTTGATGTAATATGTATAGGATAATATGGTTATTCAATGGTTTTCTATGGAATACGGGCGAAAATTTCACTCAAAAATTATATTATTAAGTATACAACTCGCCTAAAGGCTCTTTGTATTCCAAATAATATAATTTTTTCGTGAAATATTCGCTCGTATTCCATAGAAAACCATGGAATAACCAATAATTATTATATAGACAGCCACTGGATAGAGTGGTTTTCATAAACCCGTGAAATACACTTTAGCTTATTTAGCACTACCTTGCTCTAATTCTTTTGTTTTCTATTGTGTTTATCTGACTATTACACTCTAATTAGTACACTTTGTTTCACGGGTTAATGAAAACCACTTTATGAGGGGTGAGTTGGCTGTAGACTGTAGTTGGATGTTGTGTAATTATTAGTTAGTGTTGTAAATATATAAAAAAAATTATTATTGCATAGTATAGACCCTTTTAATAAATCCCACAATGCATGGAATTCAAAAGAATAAATTTGACGTCAAGCGCGGAAAATCATGCATTGTGGGATTTATTAAAAGGGTTGATAGTGTAGGATTTTAAGATATTTATATTATGTTGTAATTTTATTAAGTTTAGTGAGGGCCACAAGTTTGTAAGTGTATTTCACTTTTATGTGTTTACCCTCTTGAAATAAAGTCTTCATCATTATGAGCAAGACGCGCTCTGATTGGCTACTCTACTAATGTGTAGAGTAGGCTATCAGCTCATATACCACGAGTAGAGAAAGTTGGAGATTTTCAACAATGGCAGACCGGTTTTGCCGAACTAAAACAAATGTTATATTTCTCACAATCCAATGGTTGTCTATATAATAAAACAATTATTCCACTCAATCTCGTCGTACATGTCTGATAGCGTATGACTCGGATTTCTTGGAATAATTGTTAATTAGCTGGTGCATGTAAACACATGCAAAAATCAAAACATTGACGCAAGGCATCGTGGGCTCGCACAAAGGGTCATTATTATTATTATTATTATTATTATTATTTATTATTATTATTATTATTATTATTATTATTATTATTATTATTATTATTATTATTATTATTATTATTATTATTAGCTACTTTATTATATTGTAATATAATTAGTAGCTACTTTATTATATTGCAATATATGATTGATTTTATTATTAAAAATTATTATTATTTAAAAATTATTATTATTATGATTATTATTATGATTATTATGATTATGATTATGATTATGATTATTATTAGGGTCGCCATTATAGTTTTAGCAGGTGCATGTAAACACTAAATCAAAACATTGGCACCAGCAACTCGATCATTCCCATCTTTAGAAAAATAGTTGTGCATAAAAAAGCTACCTGTTCAATTAAATACACTTACTTCCAGAAAGGGAACACTAAGACAGCGGGAGCAGTGACCACAAGCAAATATACTCTCCATTCTCGTATCAGATACGCAGTCAGAATAACGAGCATATCGATGATACCGCCTATGAAGTAGGGTATTGTTCCTGCAGCAGTGCGCATCGACGGTCCTACTAACTCTATCGTGTAAAATAAACTGTGCCAACATGGCACCTACTAGACTGAACCCAACGACAAATCGAAGAAATCCAAATAGTGCTATGGAGTTTACAAACGCGGAACCAACGCCAGACACAGTCTGAAAGTAAAATATACGGAACCATTTAGTGCTAGCCAACCTCGACAGTAATATTCGAAAGACTTTAGCTGCCAAATAAGGAATTTCGTTGCCAAATAAGGAATGTCTTTACCAAATAAGGAATTTCATTACCGTGGAAAAAGGAATTTCGCGCCCGTTACCAAATAAGGAATCTCGCGCCCGTTACCAAATAACGAATTTCGTCACCAAATAAGGAATTTGCCGGAGTTGACGACTTGACGGACGGCACTTTTTCATAGGATTTGTTTGATAGGTCTTATTTAATTTATTGACTTACATCTCTTGCTGCAACTAAGAACGGGTGCATAGGAGACTAGCTGCAACTCGGCCCGTCAATTTATTTATTACCATCATATTTTGATAATTTAAAACTAAGAAAGGCAAAAAATACATACCATGATTGCATAGCTTATGAACATACACTTCTTTCGTCCCCAGGCGTCTGACACCATTCCGGTCAAAAACGAACCAATCAGCATCCCAACAAAGAAACAAGACTGCAGAGTAGCACTCAGATATGCATTGTCACAAATGAGGTTCCACTATTAAAATATGGTAAGGAAATCAGGGGCGGATCCAGGTTTTTGTCAAACAGGGGGTTGTGTTGCGGGCGTTGTGTTGTGTGAGCGGCAATGCCGCGAACTACTAGGGGGTGTGGGGGCATGCCCCCCCCAGAAAATTTTGAAATCTACAAGCTCTAAAATGAAATTTTTAGAGATCTGGAGTTGTTTTATTAACACAACAAAACTCAATTTTCAGTAAAATTTTGAGTTTATTGGACATCCAACAAAGATGCTTGGAAGAGTCTTCTTGGGTGAGCTTACAAGTATGAAGGCTTCACATACGTTTTTGACGCTAAAAACGGCAGGTTCTTTCTGTTATCAGTCAAACCGGCCTCGAAGTCGAACGGTCGTGTAAACAGTATGAATGAATTATATTATTCTTACGAGGGAGAGAGCTGAAAGTGCAAGAGAGACCTACGGACAGACATATCTATACAAGCGGTATTAAAAAAATATCCATAGGGGGGGTTGCAACCCCCAGAACCCTCCCCCTGGATCCGCCCCTGGAAATCAGTTAATTACAACGTCAGACAGACAGACAGACAGACAGACACTTTGTAATTACTCGTGCCCAAGCCGTAGGCCGCACGAGTTATAAAATCCAACGCGTATTATTTTTTTTCAATGTCAGAAAATCGCAAAGTTGTGCAATATCCGGTCACATGCTATAGGGAGAAGGTTGGCATCAGCGAAGGGGGAAGGGGAGAAGGTTTGCAACACCTAGTACCCCATCACTTGTGTGTGACCACAGGAAGCCCAATTATACAACTGACACACACGAACATTCAGTGAAAATCCTTATCGTCCAAGAAGATAAGCACACGAATAGCTGGACGTCTATGTGTTCTACTAGAAAGGAAACCACAAGCTTATATTTATGGTATTTTATATTTCGAAGTCTAAATGAAAAATCGACCGACAACAACTATCAATCATTGAACTTTACTCGTTGAATACATTTTTATATACCAAGATAATGGTCTCTTGATTTTACTTTTAAAATGTTCAAATATTTTCACTATCCTGAAAAACCTTTGTTATTCAAATCAAGAACTCTTTGTAAAACGAGGCATACAACAATATGAACTATTGTTATTCAAATTTTCAGGAATTCAGGACGGTGATATACTGAGAAAGCCCCCACACTGACACTTCCACAGGGATCCCAATTCTACTCTGGTCCTTAGCATGTACTGGTTCAATCCGGCACCAGGGCACGAGTGAACAGGGTCTAGTTAATTTTAATTTTAGTGATTTTGATTCCGTGTTTAAATAAAGTTCATTCATTCATTCATTCATTCATTCATTCACAGACAGACAGACAGACAGACAGACAGACAGACAGACAGACAGACAGACAGACAGACAGACAGACAGACAGACAGACAGACAGACAGACAGACAGACAGACAGACAGACAGACAGACAGACAGACAGACAGACAGACAGACAGACAGACAGACAGACAGACAGACAGACAGATGGACGACGGAATGAACGACAGAATGGACGAATGTACGAATGGAACGAAGGAATGGACGACGGAATGGACGAATGTACGAATGGACGATGGACATGGACGATGGAATGGACGACGGAATGGACGACGGAATGGACGACGAAATGGACGACAGAATGGACGATGGAATGGACGACGGAATGGACGACGAAATTGCTCAGGCAAAAGGTCAGTAAATAGAACAGCTGTTTTTCCACTGACCTTTGATGCAGTTGACGTGAAAGTATTTTCATCAAACGCATACGATGTGCAGCCTTCACAGCATTTCCTTGGCGAGCACGTGACATTAGCAGTGCTACACTGGAACGCAGGGGTACCGAACGCAAACACAAGAGCGTCAAACTGACCCACAATTGAAATGGCGAATGAAATATTTATACAAAAGTATAGAATCTTCTGGTACTTCCCAAAGGAGTTGAGGTGATCAAACAGATTGTCAAACACACGAGAGGGTTCCTTGGTCTTGCTTGTGTCTACTGTTTTATGGAAAACATTTATAAATCATGAGTTCTGACGTAACAAGATTGACCCAAACAAATGAACGGCCCCGAACATACACTAAGTAGAAAAAAGTGTAAAATCACCTTTAAACGGGGGGGGGGGGGGGGGGGGGGGGGGGGGGGGGGGGTGTAAAATTCAAAACAACCCCTAAAAGTAATTACTAGAATCCCAATTACCTTGTGGGCGTGGCAACATATACTTTTTACCCCTAATAGTTAATCAATATTCTACATGAAAAGTATAGTTTTCTGACAAGTAGATCATGATTTTATTTAAGGGCAAATTCCCTAAAACGGTGGTCATTTTAGGTCTAAAAACCCTTAGCCTGATTTTTAGACGCCTCCATGGTCCTCCGCTTCCGCGAGGAAGCGAGAGCGGAGGACCATGCCACGGATGTCCGTCTGAAAATCAGGCTAAAACACCCTAAGCGGTACCAAACTACGATTTTAACCCATGAAAGGTACGACGAGTACATCCAGGATCTGTAAGAGCAAAATGCACGAAAACCTTCTCACGAATCCACACACGCAACTCTAGCGGCGTACCCGCGGGGGATTTAAGGAGGGGTATACTCCTCTATATAAGCTATACGGGTACGTGCCGCGGTATATCGTGTTGCGTTCTGGAGATCGACGACATGTGGCGAACAATTAGTTCTTGTTTAATGTCAAGACGCAACTTTTGAACGTTTGTTTATTTAGATATCGTGTTGTCAGCCTAAAATGGACGTGTTTTGGGGACGGGAGCTCTTGGTACGGTATGGTGGGTATAGTATAACACATGAGCGTCCTTGCCTTGCCTTGCTAGTTATACTACCATAATGAGTGAAACTGCAATTTCGAGATGTTCAGACCTGGACCCTGTTTTTGGAATTTGTCACTCGAAAACCTGGATTTACGTATTTCCCAAACAAAAAAACCTGGATTTACGAATTTTTATTTACCTGATGCAGTCTTCAGGATACCGTTGCCAGACTAACACTCTACCTTTACGTCTGACTGACGCCATTATTATTGTTCATGCGGAGTTTTACTGAAACGCCGATACCACATTATACAACTTATTAAAAATTAATAAAAGTTTTTTAGGCCTGGATTAATGATTTTTATACTACTATAGTGAGCGAAACTGCAATTTCGAATTACGCAAAACTTAGCAGCTTCAGTCGAGCGACTCATGCAGTGTCAATCAGTAAAACGCAAAGCACTGAAACTGTTATGATAAAACTGGTTACCTTTCAGAAATGACTCTTGCTGTCGAAGGACATCAGCATCAGATGGTTGGAGCTTTTCGTTCAATGACATCTTGCTTCAAACGTCTACTCTGCTCACTGCACTAGCGAACCCAAAGTTGGCAAACGTTCAAGGTTGACGACTTGAAGAGAGCAGAAGTTATCTCGGTATTACTTGATCCCTATATAAGGGCATACACCCTATGCAATACTCGATTTCTGTACTTTGCATAAATTTGCACAAACTGAAAGAATAACGAGTTAAGTAAAGGTAAAATAATAGACTGAAAGACCATCGACAGTTTAGTAATTACCCCAAAAGTGCATTAATAAAAATAAAACCATCATAAAGTAATAAGCGTTTGAAAGGTGCAAAATACATGGAAACGAGGCATTTAGGGCCAAAGCCGTTTCTGGTACAAATCTTTGTAATTTCAAATCACTATAACTTTTCAAATTGCATAGTACAGCCCTAAAATTTGGTATGTTCATTATTGAAAACCCTCTCTTCAAAGAGATGGTCAGATATTGCTGTAATACATGACGAACTTAGTATAGTGTTCTGCTGAATTCGTGGCACCCTGCTGATCAGTTCTGCGATTCAGTCACAGAACATTGGCAGGGTGCCTATGCTACATAATGTTCGTAATTGAAAGGTTCTGTCAGCAAGTAGAAATATATAACTCGAAATGAGAGTTTTTGATAAAAACAGTGTATTCGATGTCCAGGACACCAAGCAATTCCAGGTCGTGCGAGTTCAAAAGCCGCCGGCTGAATTAGATGAATTAGTTTCCCAAGGAAGCACCTGGAATTCACAGTAAACTGTAACTGTAATACTCACAGAGATACAGCTCTTGCGGGCCAAGTTTCTCTGCTGCTTCCAGGCCTGGGGGTGGGGGGGGGGGGGGGGGGGGGGGTACTCCCCTATATACGCTATTCTTGGTTTTCACATGACGTCATCAAAAAGCTAAAATCCAAACTATTCACCTCACAAAACTGTTTGTTGGATATGTTGTTTATATCGTTATAAGAAAATTATTACCAAAATAATTTTGTAATTTAGATGTTTGGTTTTCGTTTTATTGCGAGTCAAATTCTGTCACGCAATACAGTCACGCATTTTCAAAAGCCATAGAAATAGGAAAATTCGTTTGAAATAATACGATTTTAACTTAGTAGATGATGGGTAACTTTATTTTGATGAATATAGCTATTGAAAACTTGAAGTATTTGCAATTAAACATGATTTTCAGTATTCGTGATTTGGCCGCCATGTTGGTGTCGCTCGATGCGACACCAACATGGCGGACCCATACATTTTAACTAAATTATGAGCATAAGCGATCGCTCATATCTTCGTATCTAAAACTTCTTTTAACTAAAACTTCGGCTGAGATATATAGTTTTGGCTGCTCTTTCGGCCTATGAAGGTTTTGTTCTATATAAGTTCTGGGAAAATTTTCGATGACGTAGGTGAAAACCAAGAATACGGGTATGTGCCGCGGGATAGGGTATGGTTTTTGAGCTCCCAGGTCTGGGGTAGGGTATCATTTTTTGCCTTTTTAGGCTGGGATCGGGTACGTTTTGGTCTGGTTAGGGGTATGGTTTCCGCAATAACGCCACTATCAGTCGCTATCAGTTTACATATCCCTTTAGCACGCTTTCAATCTGGGATAGGGTATACATTTTTAAGCTTTAGTCTGGGATAGGGTGTACATTTTTAAGCTTTTGTCTGGAATAGGGTATGGAAAATCAAAATTTTAGGTCTGGGATAGGGTCAGGGTTTTGAGGTGTCCGCGGCACACCCCTACCCAAAAATACCCTCAGTGCCTAAACCCCCCCCCCCCCACGGCTGAATTAGATTCTCAAGGAAGCACCTGGAAATCACAGTAAACTGTAATACTCACAGAGATACAGTTCTTGCGGGCCAAGTTTCTCTGCTGCTTCCAGGACGCCAATTAGACACGTAGTCAAGTCCGATTTGAAGTGTTGTTCCCGCCAAAATATATATTTGCCGTTTTCGAGTTAAATACGAATTCATGGTCACAATGAGCACCGAGGAAAGGTAGCCTGAGCAAAATATATTTCCATTTGAGCAAAATAAACCAAATAAAATAGAAAAATTACGGTAAAATGACCGATTTTACAGAGTGACGTGTTATCGTGTGGAGAAAGAAAGCCCGCGAATATGATTTACAAACGCTCATGACCTTGAACATCGTGTTCCGGTATGTATCATGTTCCCACCGTGTTAACTAGTTTCGTTTTCTCAACCTCCTCAGTTCGCTAAAGATATAACGCATTATATCTTTAGCGAACTGAGGAGGTTGAGGCGAAACTAGTTTTCGCTAAGTAAGTTAATAAAGTGCGTAAAGGTATGAAATGAAGGTATAGAACCTCGTCTTATGTACTATGGCATTTACAAAGTCCTTTGGAGTCTCAGCAAAAGAAATATCAGAGAAGTTTTCCTCCTTCCCTTCAGTTTCCGATCCGTCGCGAACTTCCAACATCCGGGATATCAACGTGGCTGCCAGGCAACGGATCCAGCGGTAAATTCAAGATGGCGTCAACTCTTGAATCAACTCTTCAAAGTTAGAATGAATAATGCTCAAATTATCGTATAAAATTATGAAAAGGCGAATACTGAATGTCCTTAGGACTTGATTCATCCATGTCATGTACCACCATCCAAGCAGAGCTGCAAAAACGGGCAGAGTTGTAGCAAGAGATGTAAGTCACCAAACACAGAGTGTCAGCTCAGTTGCATCAAAATGCTTTCAATTAAGTTATAAGCTTATTAAGCTTATTTATTGTTATTTTCTAGGGAATAAACTTTAGTCTACACTATAGTCTACAAGCACAAGCTTCACAAGTAAACGAAAGGCCGTCCTCCAACCCCAAACAGGTAAATAAAGTCATATCAATACAGATTAGGCCGTTTATCCACGAACAGAAAATGTCATTGTTGCATGTTGGCAAAGCAATTATACTGTATAATAATAATTGTATTGTCATATGAAATTAGCAATCTCTATTAAACTGATCCTATTTCAAGTGAAATAGTTCACTTATAATTGTAAGTTCAATCATGACATTTATTATATTTTCATTACTAATTTAATTAAGCTTAATACTGTTAGAGTGTAGTCTGGACGTACATGTCCATGCATGTACTATTAGAATCAGTTGGTGAAGTATCTACAATGCACTGCTCCATAAATGTATTCAGAGTTTCATTTTTTTTTAATATCATGATATATCATAGCACAGGGTTTGGAGGGGGGTCTGGAGGGGGGAGGGGGGGGGGGGGGGGGGGGGGGGGTGGTTCTGGATCATCCCATGCCCATATTTCTCAAATACATGTGGCATGCATGCTGACAGATAGTCCAAAGACATAAATTATATGAAAATCCTGAATCACGGCCCTCAGATTGAGTAGATCACACGTCACGAGAATTATAAAATTCCTGAATCACAAATGGCTTTATATTTTATTGCCGAAGATGAGCGCATACAGCTGTAGCTCGAAAGCTTGGTTTATTTCTATAATCAATTCCAGGTTGATGATACATGTATGTAGTAATTAAATTATGATTTAAAATATTGTTTAGTCTTCAGAGTCTCCGCCACTAAGACCAGCCTCTGGCTCTAGTTCCAGTGCAGTTAGTAAAAGTACAACGTTCAATCACAATAAATCAGTATCAATTGATAATGACAAGAGTCTTGGAACTGACAGGCCATCGTCTGTACTACGTAAGTAAGCTACATTTGTACATGCCTTTTTGAAAATGTTTCAGTTATATGTACATCTATAGTTCAGCTAAATCTGGCATAGCTTGCATGCAGACGTCCTCTCTCCAATTCCAAAATTGGGTGAGAGTGGTTGTGCACAGACTAAATCTTGTTCACTGGTCAGCGGTACAAATAAAATTGACAGTGTTGAATTAATTAGTGCAAAGGTGATCTGTGCTTTTTATCACAGGTGACAACCATTACAAAGCGGCATTCAGTCCCTTTGTATTGAGACAAATCAGTTGAGTCAGTTGAAATGGAAGGGAGATAGTACTCAAAAACTGAGGTGTTGCACTATTAAACAAATACATTCCATTTTGCTATGT
This sequence comes from Actinostola sp. cb2023, assembly GCA_033675265.1. Classification (NCBI taxonomy): domain Eukaryota; kingdom Metazoa; phylum Cnidaria; class Anthozoa; order Actiniaria; family Actinostolidae; genus Actinostola; species Actinostola sp. cb2023. Next base: position 20,293 of record JAUJYZ010000684.1, read on the forward strand.
GCTGTACTGTTAAACCTGGTTCACACTAGCATCGGAATCGTAAGAGGAGCTTATGACCAGTGTGAACTAATAATCGGCGTCGGATTCGGAAGCAGAAGGCCGACGGAATCGGAAGGATCAGAAGGTTTTCTTTTTCTTTTGATTCAAGCGAGGCTTGCAATTGTTTTGATTCACACTAGATTGTAAGCTTGTTGCAATTCCGATTCTGGTGATTATGACGCTAGTGTGAACCAGCCTTTATAGTCTTCTATTGTAAAGTGCTAATGGAATATAGGAAATTAGTATTATAGAGATTTCTAAATATGTTTCTTTGGGCATACAATTTAATGATAAATAAGATTACGAGAAGATTATCTAAAAAGGAAGATCGCGGAAGCCTTGGTTATCAAAGAATTAAAACCGGAACTGAACGAACAAGGACAATCCGTTCCATTGAAATTATTCAATTCATGCTTTTGTTATTTATATATAGATTTGTAACATTCACGAGTGAATGCTCACATCATTTTCTATATATAGGGTACACACCTCATTACGAATTAACTGATGATGATCGATGGATTTCGGTCGAAATATCAATACAAAATGTTGACACAACTTCTCGTAATCTTATTTATAGAGATTTCTATTATTACTATTATCATAGATGTACAAATGACATCAAAATGTGGTGAGAATAAAAAAGGATCATGCCACAAGACTAAGTACGAATTCAGACACACGTCAAAATGGAGTCTATTTGTTGTATATAATATATATTGCGAATGGCATGATTTAGTGATGTCATCTGACAGTGTGTCTGTACTCTAATAACACATACATGTAGCACTCAACCAATCAGAGTAATACATACATGCATATACACTGTACATGTATGTATGTACATGTACATTATATTACCAATTATTATAATTACATTGTATTGTATATTATAAACATGTACTGTATACATCTTTAGAAGAGGTTCAACTTTGTTTTTGTCCCTATTTTCTCTAGAGTACTCTCATTCAGTCCCTGATGCATCCCAGGATCCACGGCAAAACTATGCTACCCCATCTTTCCGTGAGCTTCACAAGGTTCAACGGCAGATTCTCCATGCTTCAAACCCTGTTGCAAATGACAATTCCACAACAGTGTCGGTAACACAAACCAGTGCCAATGTACAATCACCTGAAGATGATGGAGATGGCTATCAATTAAGGCAAGCATTAAGTGCTGGTGCACAAGCAAGAGTTACTGACAAAAACCAGGTGTTTCTACCAGGTATGAGTTGTAGTTGTAGGGGTCCATGTAATATCAACATAGACTGTGGTCTCTGAGCAAAAAAATGAATTCTTTTTTAGAATCTTTGAAGTAATTAATATATCAAACTTGAGAAAGAATTATTCCTCCGGTTTCAAAACACTGAGAAATGGGTTTAAAAAACTTCCTTATGAAAATGTGTAGAATGTTCTGGGGGAACTTTCATTTGACCGCCAGGGATATTCATTGTATACAGTCAATGTCATTAATGTTGTCCAGCTAAAAAGAGATTAACACTACACTAAATGTCACGTGTCTCATTCTATGTTCGTTTTGCGCGCGTGGAATTTTAACTTCAAAAGCATAAATCACCTCTGTCTGTGAAAACGGGCATTGTTAAAAATTCTGTTCTCACACTGAGGTGATGTTTGTTTTTTTAATTAAAATTCCACACGTGCAAAACGAATATATGATGAGACACGTGACATTTATTCTAGTGTTAATCTCTTTTTAGCTGGACAACGTTAATGACATTGACTGTATATTAAAGTGCCTATCACCCCTGTGAGATTGTTTTAAAAATCTATTCAATATAAGCTGAATAGTTGGTGGGTTCAGTATTTTGTGATTTGAACCTTGCGTTTATGAGTTATAGAGGTTTGAAATCTCAATATGCAAATTTGATGATGTCTACTAAGACTTCATTTATTATACAAAAACGCCCTTGTGCTGATTATTGACATTTGAAAACTTACATAATATTTTCACAGTCTTTATAAATGATTTTATAACTTTTTCCCCATTTCAAAAAATAAGCTCTTCTTGAAAAAGTCTAAATAAGTAAATTCCTGGGTTGACGTCATCAAATTTGCATATTGAGATTTCAAACCTCTATAACTCATAAACGCAAGGTTCAAATCACAAAATACTGAACCCACCAACTATTCAGCTTATATTGAATAGATTTTTGAAAGAATCTCACAGGGGTGATAGGCACTTTAAATATACATAGGTTGTAAAGGGAAAGGCAACCGCTGTGTTTATAGACCCTGAACATGTGCACATACAACATTCGGCGAATTGATTATAATCACTAAGCCTAAGGCAATAATTAGTATAATTTCTAAATATTATAGCTAAGTTACGTCACACGTGACCAGTAAATTCGAACATTCAAATGAAGTTTTGAAGACTAGAGACAAAAGAGTTGAGTCTCGAACATTCAGACAGAAAAATCAAATCTCCACAAATATATACATTGTATATAAGAAAAAAGTATCAGATATCTGTTTACTCAGGCTGTTGTGATTGCAGAGTAGGCTTAGCTGACACAAATTTTAATCCAATTTGATTTTAATTTTATGTTCACGTTTTTGAGAAAATATTTAGTGGTCTGTAGGAGATTCCGTTGGACTTTGAAAAGTTCAAATCGTTATTTGAAATGTTGATTTCAAAGTACTGGTCACGCGGGACGTAGTTTAGCTATAAAATTTAATTAAACAAAAGCTCGACCAGTATAATTGTATGGTTTGACCAATCAGAGTGTGCGAAACTCTGTATTCAAGTCTAAAATTATGCTAAAATGTATTACCATTACAATGTACATTGTATGATCATAAGACATTATGGTTATTGCTATTATAATCACCGTCACTATATTTACCTTCAGCTATCTTCTAGATCTTTCTAGACTTCCTTCTTTATTTTATCTTAAATTACTGTTATTGTTTATGGATATTTCTAAATTTAATAACGTACAATGTACAATGTAGTTTCTTCCTTGTGTACTGCTTTTCTCGCTAGGAGTCTCTCGGTTGTGTCAAAAACATCTCTCCCTTGTATTCAGTTTCTTTAAAGTGATAAGGCTCTTCTTTATTTAGTTGAAATGAAGAACTTCAACAGTTCAGAATTTTCAATTTAATTTTTTTTTTAATTTAAAAAAATTTAAAAATTTAAAAAATTTAGTATTGCATTTGTGTTGTTTTTGACTGTAAGAAAAAGTACATATTATATTAGTGACTCAGTTTTTGACCTTACAATCTTTGATTGAAAACATAATTTATACACTGTATTTAACCTTCCTCAATATCACCGCTGTCCTGAAGCTTACAATGTACAATTACTAGATAATAAACATTGAAGATACAATACATTTATGTCATGATACATTTGTATGATTATTTAAGTTCAATTCGATTACATGTACAGTGTAGTTTGACATTCATATTCTATGTACACAGAATTCTAAAGTGTTATTGTATTCAGCACTTTTTCAAATGTTGTACTTTAAATAACAAAGCACCTTATGTTCATATATGGTGTTTTGTGACTTTTATTTTGTGAGAAAAAAATTATTTGTTTGGAATTTGTGCTCAAATTCAACACTTTTCCTAGTGTAAAAATATGTCTCTTCCATTCACAAAAAAAAGACTATAATAATACATTTGCATGCTACATATACATGTAGTCTGGTTTTTGAGTTCCCTCGCATGAATAATTCATCACTATTCTATCAAGTCATTTACTCATTGGGTTTTTATCAAAATATTGCATATTTTAAACAAGCTCTCTTTGCAAGTTTAGATTTAAAACTAACACTTTGGATATTTGCATAATTTTGGAAAACAAATGAAGACATGGACAATAGTTAACAGTATAAGATTGGGTTTTGTTATTCAATGGAACATGTATTGTCTAAAGGAAAAGTTGTAGTTCAGTACATGAACTGAAGGAAAGTAAATTCAAAAAGTACTGAAAAATCTTTGGATTATTAATACTTGGTACTGTACTGACGTAAGGATTCTGTTAAAGAGCTAGTACATATACTTTAGCTGAAGGTCGCACATACTGTAGAGTGTATATACTAAGCGCTAATGGATGGACGGTATATTATCCCGGTCATGTATAAGATGGTGAACCCAGGCAAATATATAGGTAACGTATACAAATACAAATAGATAAAACATAGAGTACTGTATGTTGGTGTGCCAAATGAATGTGTAGGTCATGCAATCTTGATCAATTATGTACAAACTTGTTGTATAAATGCAGAGAATATAGATGGTATAGTTCACTATATAAATATATATGGATATAAAATATACTATGAATACAAAATATTTATTTTTTCACCAGTTTAAATATTTCTGAGGGTTGCTTTAGGATTACTTTTGATTTGTTAATGTTGATGGGTTATACTGATGCAGGATGCAGTGATGTGATTTAGGTAATTTTAGCTTAATCCATTTAAACACACAACAAAAACAAGCTATATAGGCTTTTTCAAAACAGTCCAACCATCTGTCTGTCTGTCTGTCTATCTGTCTGTATCTATCTCCAGTGTATCTACATGTATCTATCTTTCTATCTACATGTACATGTATCTATCTATCTATCTATCTCTCTATCTATCTATCTCTCTATCTATCTATCTCTCTATCTATCTATCTATCTATCTATCTATCTATCTATCTATCTATCTATCTATCTATCTATCTATCTATCTATCTATCTATCTATCTATCTATCTATCTATCTGTCTGTCTGTCTGTCTGTCTGTCTGTCTGTCTGTCTGTCTGTCTGTCTGTCTGTCTGTCTGTCTGTCTGTCTGTCTGTCTGTCTGTCTGTCTGTCTGTCTGTCTGTCTGTCTGTCTGTCTGTCTGTCTGTCTGTCTGTCTGTCTGTCTGTCTGTCTGTCTGTCTGTCTGTCTGTCTGTCTGTCTGTCTGTCTGTCTGTCTGTCTGTCTGTCTCTCTCTCTCTCTCTCTCTCTCTCTCTCTCTCTCTCTCTCTCTCTCTCTCTCTCTCTCTCTCTCTCTCTCTCTCTCTCTCTCTCTCTCTCTCTCTCTCTCTCTCTCTCTCTCTCTCTCTCTCTCTCTCTCTCTCTCTCTCTCTCTCTCTCTCTCTCTCTCTCTCTCTCTCTCTCTCTCTCTCTCTCTCTATATCTATCTATCTATCTATCTATCTATCTATCTACCTATCTACCTATGAATTTTCAAAAATCGAAATTTTATATGAAAACCTTTGGAAATTTACGTTTGGAGGCAAGAGTTGTCTACCAACAAAGGTTTTCATACAAATTTCGATTTTTGAAAATTCACATCTTCGCAATTTGTGAAGCGATCTTTTTCAAACTGATAATCATTTTTTTGTCCTATGTCTCCTATAAGTTTTGAAATTACATGATAAACCCTCATTGGGGACATAACACCTGCTAACGTGTTTTAAAACTGGTTTAACTGGTTTAACATCACGTACTGCACTACATGTACTTGAAAACCTTTAACTTTTGAACAAAAGAGTCTTTCCTGCCTTTCCAAGCAATTGCAAAGTGCCATTTATACTTATGGCCACTTGAGCACAGAGACAAATTAGCATTCATGGTGTACGGCGTAGGAAGCTGATCATTTCCATACCAATTAAACTCAAAACGATTCCAGCTGCTACTCTTTTCTCCATCCCACACTCCCAGTCATGCTTGTTAGTCTTTAGCTCCCAAACAACACAGATACACTCATTGAAAAACCATTAGAACGTCTAGTAGTTTTCTGTATTGATAATATATGTATTCTTGCTGTTAACGACTGATATTTAAAACCTCTTTAACACCTATTCAAGGCTTGCATGTAAGAGCAGATATTGTGTGTCTATATAGAGGGTATGGATGGGGGTATGCGATTGTCAGTAAACTACTAAATTTTAGGCCAATTGTCAGTTAACTACTAATTTGTCTAATTTTAATTAATTATTAACTTTCGTTTTATAAATGATAGTTATTATAGGAAGGGAAGTACTAATTATCAAACAATAAGTAATAAAACCATTAAATATCACTCACTGACCTTTATAAGCAGGGGCGGATCCAGGTTTTTGTCAAACAGGGGGTTGTGTTGTGTGAGCGGCGAAACCGCGAAGTACTAGGGGGTGTGGGGGCATGCCCCCCTGAAAATTTTGAAATCTACAAGCTCTAAAATGCAATTTTTAGAGATCTGGAGTTGTTTTATTAACACAACAAAACTCAATTTTCAGTAAAATGTTGAGTTTATTGGACATGAAATGAAATGACTGTCAGTGAAATGACTGTCAGTGCTTCAAGATGGCGGATCATGAATCAATGTCATGTCAATGAGCTTCGCCGAGAAGTCTACTATCAGATTCAATCAAGTGACATGCAGTATACACCATTCTGCTTTGTTTTATTACTCGTGCCCAGGCCGAAGGCCTCTGTGACGCTCGAACGTGGACCCATCATCACTAATTCTATAGAAGCTCAAAATAAATACAAAGTCTAAATAAGCCTTTAGATCACTGTTTAGAAAATGATCATCAGTTCTAAGAACGATGGCAATTACAACAATTTTAAACTAAAATAATAAAATGTCAGTTAACTGTTAATTTTTCAATTGTCAGTAAACTACTAATTTCTGAGTCATTTGTCAGTTAACTACTAAATTTTAGGCCAAATGTCAGTTAACTGTTAACCCCATCCATACCCTCTATATAGTATGTACTGTTTAATAAACGAGCAGGAGTGTGAGTTTATTGGACAGCTTCAAAAACGATCTTCCAAAATAATACATTTTCGGATGATTTCAGTAAAAAAAAACAGCAAGGAAAACACAAACATAGCAGTATCGTGTTGCTTCTAACGCCTCACACATGCGCACCGATACTACTGATACTCTCAAAAAGATCCCACATTTGAACAACGGTCCGAAAGTGTGACCAAGGAGCGATCTTTCCAGACAACATATATGTCGTCCCGTACAGGCAACAGGGAGGTCAATGATACGACACCAATATGAGACCTTTCCTTATTAGTATTCTTTATTATAAGTAATACCATGGCACTGAGGGATATTAGTGATTAAATGTCCCCGAAGCCGAGGGAAGATTAGTGGAAGTCCCGAGCCGCCGGGCGAGGGACTTTTACTAAACTTCCCGAGGCTGAGGGACATTTAATCACTAATATCCCGAAGATGCCATGGTATTAGTTTGTAATACCATGATCACCGAGGAAATGGACAAAAATACAGGCTTGAGTTAACCGGCGCAAAGGAGAATATATTATAGTGTTTTGTGAAAGAGACTTGATTAGACTGTACTCTGGGGAATGCTTCATGTTGCACATCCTTGTTTCATTTGCACAATAAAAGAGTATAAATTAGTTATAGTAAGGAGTACCTGTAGGTAAACAGATCAGAAATGGCGGAAGGTCGGTTTACTTTTATGAGAGATGACGAAGTGGAGCAAGTAAGGGAGAATACGGTTCCTCAAAACACTAAAAAGCACATACAGAAAAAGAGGAAAGTGCCAACTAATATAATTATATTTCATTGTGTGAACAAATAACAGAAATAGGTCTAATAAAATATCCTTTGAATTCGACTTTTGTGCATTTCCTTCTATTGCGCATGCGTTAACGATGTTGTATTTTGAGCTTCACACATCCCACACGTCTTGAATGCTCGAGTCATCATAAGTAGAGGAGCGATTATTAAAGTACTATTCGGTTTGCTCTTGGGTCCCAATGATTGTGTGTACACCTGGTGTATATGAGGGACTGACTTGCATCCTCATGCATTAGTAATGAGGGATATTTAGTCTAAATGTCCCTCATGAATATAATCATGAGGGACATTTAGTCTAAATTTCCCTCATGATTGTATTCATGAGGGAGATTTAGTCTAAATTTCCCTCATGATTGTATTCATGAGGGAGATTTAGTCTAAATTTCCCTCATTACTATGCATGAGCGATGCTTGACTTAGAGCTTTCGCGAGGGATGTTCGATGTTAAGAGTGGATGCCAGTAAGGATCGAGACTAATTCTTCAACTCAAAAAATTCGAATTTAATTTTATTTCGCCATATCATTCCTTTCGATGACCTATTTTAGGGAAAAATACTAAAAAGGTCCAGCGATTTTATTTTAGGAGAAATTTCCAGTTTTTAAAAACCTGTCTGTCTACTTAATTGTTTTGGCTAAATTATAAGCCAACTTTGAACAGTCGGTGTGTGTTCACCTCTAGAACTACAACAATGACATTAAGTACACTTAATAAACGTTTCTTGATCTTTTCTACTGTGTAATTTATTTTTCTGGAACTTCTGTAGTTATTTTACAAATTTGGTTTTAAAAAGGTGTACTGAGCGCCATGAACGGAACGTTGAAATATAGGCAATGTTTGAGGTACGAAAAAGGAATCTGGTACATACATTTTTGATGAAAACGCCATGCCCCAGGAAAGCTTCACGTTTGCTCTTTCAGTTTAGAAAGTTTCAAGCTTGGGAATTCAATGTAGCATTTTTGAGAAATAAAACTATTATGCTTGGGACTGCCAAAATTAGCATAATTTTCGTCCTGTGGCGGACATTTTTGTCGTTAAAACACAAAACCTAACGCCAAAACACGGCTATCTTGCATTTTTAGTTGATTGCTGCTGATGGAAAACAATGTTCGAGTCAATAGGAATGATTTTCAACAATGTTTGTGTTTCGATAGTCGTAAATAACTCTCGCAAAAGTTAAAATTAGCATAGATGGTCGATCAGATAACAGCAAAATACGAATTTTGTTTAAACAACGTTTATACGAAATTCCACCCATTCAAGCAAGTATGAATTCTGTTTAGTATTATATTTTATGATTAAAACTATTATTTCATGCCGCAAACATTTTATTCGAAGGGCAGTAGCGTGACTTGCAGCAGTTACATTGCGTTACATAATTGGCTTGTCAACAAAGTGGAGCATCGTGTCAAAGTATCCGAACTCTTCATGATAAAGCGCCAGTTTGAACTACAAATCAGTGCAATTGTTTGTAAATCTTATTTGGAGCAAACTCTAAGCATTTTAGAGTGAAGAACCACAATTTTCGGAAACGGTGTTTATATTTGATCAATGAATATGCTAATTGTCACTATTTTAGGAGCTTATGTGGCTGAAATAGCTCAAATATGGTTGAAAATAACTCTTATTAACTCCAAAATTGTTATCAGTTGGCAGCGATCAACTAAAAGTGCAAGATAGTCGTGTTTTGGAATTAAGTTTTGTGTTTTTAACGACAAAAATGTCCGCCACAGGACGAAAATTATGCTAATTTTGGCAGTCCCAAGCCTAATAGTTTTATTTCTCAAAAATGCTACATTGAATTCCCAAGCTGGAAACTTTCTAAACTGAAAGAGCAAACGTGAAGCTTTCCTGGGACATGGCGTTTTCTTCAAAAATTGATGTACCAGATTCCTTTTTCGTATCTCAAACATTGCCTATATTTCAACGTTCCGTTCATGGCGCTCAGTATAACTTTTTTAAACCAAATTTGAAAAACAACTACAGAAGTTACAGAAAAATAAATTATCCAGTAGAAAAGACCAAGAAACGTTTATTCAGTGTACTGAATGTCATTGTTGTAGAGCTAGAGGTGAATTTAAGCAGGGTGGCCCATTCAGCACTTGGCTGGTATCCATAGGGGCCCTGCAAAATGCATACGTTTTCAAAGGAAAACACATTAGTGTGGACGGCGCTTTAGAATACAGGTGTTTCCTGGTATTAGAGTCGTTTTCGTATGAATGGGAAACCTATACGGCACTGAGTCACGGTACGGAATCGAAGTCATTCTATTCAACCAATCACAGCGTGCAAAATCATTACTCAACCAATCAGAATGCTTGGATACCGCACGGTTACCGTACGGTACCGTCACTGCACGACTGTACCTTAACTACTTCCCACTCCTGCGTAAACGACTCTATAGTCGACCGTTTTCAGTGGATCTCGATAAGTTGCGATAACTTTTCGTAAAGTGTTCAATACTTTTGATATAAATAAAGGATTTCCAGTCTTTATATCTTGCTTTCTTTCATTCATTCTATTCTTTACTACAACTTGTCTTCATACGTAGTTAAAGTACTCTATGTCTAGCAACCTCACGTTGTATGTAACAATCATGTCACGATCTTGTAGAGTCAACCGTTCTGACCGCCACTGTTGGATTAGCTTCACCAGTATCAAACTTTAATTATAAAGATAATTTATACACGTTGAATTAAATAAAGGCTATGATAACACCTACACCTGTATACCGGGCCGGGAGCGTTGCGTTACGGAACTAAAAACGGCTCCTTAGAAACTACTATTCCTGCAGCCTGATGCAAATATAGGTTTACAGACTGGAGTCAGATAATAAATTTATAGCATTTTTTGTTTTTGTTTTTTGTTTTCAAAACAAATTCTAAAAATTATTATTAAAAGCATTAATAATAAAAATAATAAATAAAATTTATATAGCGCCTTAACTATTAAAATATTCCAAAGCGCTTTACATTAACGTTATTAATAAAAATGTTCCTCCTTTCAGCCTTGACAACATTTGTACAACGACTAATTTCGCTCCAATATTTTGACAAAAACATTAACTAAAGAACACAAAGGAACGTTTCCTTTCTGCTTGTTCTCGCGTTTTTCTATGGTTTTTAGGAGAGTTTCTGACACCTCTGTTAGTGTGTATGTATTATTAATTACTTCACTGACCGTTACATTGTATTCTGTTGCTTAAATATGCAGAGTGAATATTGGCTCTGTTACGAGCGCTAAGATATCGCAGTCAAGCACCTGATATTTCTTCGCCTATAAAGATGCCTTTATATATCAAAGACCGTGAGGGTCTATCATCGCAGTATCACGTCGAACTGTGGAGTCAGTCTTCCCTTTGCTCCCTTACAAATGTATAAAGCGCCTCTTCGGTTTAGATACTATGTTTTATTTTCCTGCTTGTTCAAATGCCCCCAGTTTGTTTGAAGAAAGAGGTAAGCGGTGACTGTCGACAGAGCTTTCGTTTAATACTTAGCCCTAATTCAGTGTTAGCCGGTGTAGAAGAGGATGAGGAGCTTAGATATAGTTTCTGTTTACCGTGTATATAGTTTTCTTTTTCATGTCATTGTCAAGTGCCGTAACTTTAAAGTGCCTATGAAACGAAAATGTCGATCCTTGTTTTATTGTACATTATTGTTGTTGGTCTTGACAGTAAACATCGACTTTGAGCGTGCGAACATTTTCTTTTTGCGGTTCGAAAATTATCATTTTCAACCAAAATGTGCGACAAGAGACTGGGCCCTTGACAATGGCTCGGTGACGTCATTAGTTGTGTATGCCTTTGTTTGCACAACTTATGACATCACATTTCTATAGTTTGACCGAGCGGGAATTGTCGCACTTTGAAAACCAAAATGCCCAACTTCGTGCGCGAAATAAAAAATGTTCCCGTAGCTCAATTCACTTTTTATTAACGCCATATCAACAAGCAAATAGTAAACTTTCGAAGTAGCAAATAAAAATGGGGTCTGTTTTTTCGCTTCATAGGCACTAGGAGGAGTTAGTTGACAGTCCCTGACAGTCGTACCGATTTCTAGTTCTCATTTTGAATTCTGATATGACTCCGATTAAACAAATAAGTGAGTAGGATGAAACGATAACACCGTGTAAAAAAAAAACAACACTCAATTTACTGGCCATTACTCCGAGGAAGCAGTTAGCCTGTCTGATTTAACAAGACAACGACATTTTCTTTTAAATTTGTAAGAGCATTGTCGTACATAGGATGTTCCTAAAACTGTTTATGAATAGCACTGATGACTCAAATAATCAATAAGAGTATAGTATATTTATAGTTCTCAGCATAGTAAGTTTTATCCTGCTTTATCAACCATTGTCACTACGGTACTCTTTATATGTATGCATAATGTGGGTTTGAAAGGGAGAAAAAAGAAACTACAATATATCGCCTTGCGGACACCTCGCGGCTATAGTTACAGGTTTTGTTGACAATAACTCTCGACATTGCGAACTCTCAGAAACAGACCCGAGGGTTTCCCGTAACGAGGGTTGACTGTAGTCTACAGAGAAGGATGATTTTTTATTTTTTTATTATTTGATGATCCCTTTCCATTGCCTCGCATTCCTGCACGGAGTTACGGTCACGGTACGGAATCGAAGACATCCAGTCAACCAATCACAGCGCGCAAAATCATACTTAACCAATCAGAATGCTATGAGCTATCCCACCGCACCGCACGGCACGAACCATACTTCCCACTCATTTGAACGTAGCCGTGTTGACCTTATTTCAGTGTTGTTTTTGTTTTGTTCTCGTCCTCAGGAGATCGAGTGATTTTTGCCGAGTCTCCATCAGCACCTGGTGTACCTATAGTGTACCGATTACCTGAAGAGAGGCTGGCTAACCCTGATAGGCTTAATCTAGACAGGTATGGTATTGACCCCTTTGAGACCACGCCTAAGGGGGTGAGAGGGAGGGGAGAGCCACTATTGCACCGTTATCCGCGTGGGACCACTTTATGGTGTCCTTCAACGAGCGGTGTTCATATACTAATACTGCAACTGCCATTTGAGTGTAAAGCCGAATCTACACGAGCAAGTTTTCCTTGACAAGTTTTCCTTGACAAGGAAGACTTGCTCGTGTAGACGACAAAAACATCGCCAATTTTTCCTTGTCAAGGAAAACTTGCTCGTGTAGATGACAAAAAATGGTCAATTTTTCCTTGTCAAGGAAAACTTGTCAAGGAAAACTTGTTCGTGTAGATGCGGCTTAACAGTCCTACTTCACAATGCCGTCACCAATCACAGGAAGCCGCCATTTTAGAGCAACAAAACAAAAATATATTGTTTTTCGTCAGGCGAAGAAACATTTTCACAAAATATTCGGGAATTTGTGCGACATTTTCAAAGCAAAAATATTTTTTTCGAGTTTGCTGTACATACGTGTTTCCAGACCATGATGCCTTGCGGTAAAACGATACGTGTTTCCAGACCATGATACCTTGCGGTAAAACGATACGTATTTCCAGACCATGATACCTTGCGGTAAAACGATAGGTTTTCCCAAGTGACGTCATTATGAAGCGTGACAGATTGAAGGGCTACCTGCAAGAACAGACTAAGTGACTTGTGATCGAAATCCAAACTCTTCTTTGAAATTCAAAGAATCTTGAGGAGAATTTGGATTTTGATCAAAGATCAGGTACGTTGTTCTTGCAGGGAGCCCTTCAATTGGCCACAATAAATTGTATTCGACGAATCACATGGTGTTGTTTCTATATTTCAGGCGACGTCTAACGATTTGTCCAATACTTGAAGGAGAGGAGAATCTAAGACTTTTGAACTTCCAACACAATCTCATCAATAAAATCCAACACTTGTCCAATCTTAGAAGGCTTATCTTTTTGGATATTTATGACAATCAAATAGAGGAGATATCTGGACTTTGTTCTTTGAGGTCTTTAAGAGTTCTAATGCTGGGAAAAAATAGGTAATATATAATAATAATTTATTAACTTATATAATTTTGGAAGACTGGGTTCGAGTGTTTTGATTGGCTGAATTAGTTACAAGTTTTTCGAGGTGTTTGCCCTCGATGAGAGACTAGTGAAAATATCACTTGAATGGATTCAACGTTCTTTCTCCAGCACATTGGATAGGCTATACAGTTTTTAAATTAGAGATAATATTGTCAAAATTGGAACTGCAATGTGAATGGTTATAACACTCGTACCCAGTCTTCCAATGGTTATAACACTCGTACCCAGTCTTCCAATGTATTTGCCACAGACTGGAAACTAGTGTCAGTCGAGTAACGCAATCACTGCAGGTTTTAACTTGATTTCCTTTCCTTCATCCAGAATAAAAAGAATTGAGAATCTAGATTCGTTAATAAAATTAGACGTTCTTGATCTACATGGAAATAGAGTGAGTACGAGTAACATTATTTTACCACGCCTCCCCCCTGCGTCTTTACCCCACCCCACACGCCCTCTCCCTGCGTCTTTGCCCGGTGTCTCTAAGGATTGAAGACGAATCGTCATTCATAATCGCATAGTGATTGACAGCTGTCACGCAAGCTTGCCAACCACCCAAACTCACGGGTCAGTAAGTAGTACTTGTCGCCGGGAGCAAGAGAGTCGTTTTCGTATGAGTGGGAAACCTACGGCACGGAGTTATAGCCACGGTACGGAATCGAAGATATTCTATTCAACCAATCACATCGCGCAAAATCATAGCTCAACCAGACAATGCTTGGAAACGGCACGGTCACGGCACGGTCACGGCACGACGTAAACGACTCTATAATGTACTGCACAGAAAGAGGTGGCATACTTCGTAGAAACATTACAACAGAGTGTTTTCATAACGTCCAAATATGCATGTGTGAAGCTGTTACCTGCTTTATTAATGTGGACATGTCAGAAATTTTGTAGATGCGAGTAGTACTGATTTAGGTTCGCAAAGGATTACTGGGTAAAATGTTCCGCCGCCATCTTTTTTCGTAAAGTGAATTCTGCCCGTTGAACTAAATCTTAAACTTAGTGATTTAATTCTATTGTTTTTCTTTTAAAGATAAGTAAAATTGAAAACCTGAATCATCTGAGGGAGCTGCGTGTTCTAAATCTGGCTGGTAATGACATACAACGTGTGATAAACATAAGTGGAATGACGGCGTTAGCTGAATTAAACCTGAGACGAAATAAAATTTGTACTGTCGTAAGTATGTTTGTGTGAAAGCCATTGTTTTATATATCCAGCCTTCCTTCCGTTCTTCTATAATTTCATCCATCGATTCGTTTCATCCATTCATCATTTATCCATCCATGCATCCATCTATTCATTCACTCATGCACCAGTCATCCATTCAATCATCCCGCAACCATGCATTCATTCATTCATTCATCTATCCATTCATGCATCTATCCATGCATCCATTCATTTATCCATCCATGCATCTATCTATTCATTCATTCATTCACTGCATCAGTCATCCATTCAATCATCCCGCAACCATCCATGTATTCATCCATCTATCCATACATGCATCCATTCATGCATCTACCTATCCACATATCCATCCATTCATGTATCTATCCATGCATCCATTCATTTATCCATCCATGCATCCATCTATTCATTCACTCATGCACCAGTCATCCATTCAATCATCCCGCAACCATCCATGCATTCATTCATTCATTCATCTATCCATACATGCATCTATCCATGCATCCATTCATTTATCCATCCATTCATGTATCTATCTACCCATTCATCCATCCATTCATGTATCTATCACCCATTCATCCATCCATTCATGTATCTATCCACCCATTCATCCATCCATTCATGTATCTATCCACCCATTCATCCATCCATTCATGTATCTATCATTCATCCATCCATTCATGCATCTATCCATGCATTCATCCATCCATTCATGTATCTATCCACCCATTCATGCATCCATTCATGTATCTATCCACCCATTCATTCATTCATTCATCTATCCACCCAGTCATCCATTCATGTATCTATCCACCCACCCATTCATCCATCCATTCATGTATCTATCCACCCATTCATCCATCCATTCATGTATCTATCCACCCATTCATGCATCCACCCATTCCTGTATCTATTTATCTACAGATTCATCCATTCATATCTACGTCAGAGAATCCGACCTTTCATTCTTGTTTTCCTATTTTGACAGGATGAAGTTGATCGACTAACCAATCTACAACGGTTATTTCTAAGTTTTAACTGTATCAGAAGGTGAGAGAAGACTAAAACCATTATGCATTGAAACTGTCATATATTACTACTGTCACGTCACGCATCACATACTGTACGTCACGTATTGTCACGCGTCACGTCATGCATTACGTATTGTCACGTCATGTACCGTTCTTTTAAGCCTCGTACACACGTGAAAACGCGAACTTTTTTATACGTTTTCATGTCCACATGGCAACGATACTCTTTTCACCGAAAACGCAAACTTTTGAAAACGCTCTCCAAAGAGAGAGAGAGAGAGAGAGAGAAATTATCATCTCCATGTGGAACTTATTAAAACGCGTATTCGTGTATACGTAGTGATTAGTGATAGTGATTATCGCTGTCGTCACGATAATGGTGGTGGTAGTGGGTGATGGTTGTTTCAAAAATATCTCAGTAATATTTTATTTGTGTTTTGTAGTTTCGATGATATCGTGTGTTTATCACGGTCCAACTCTATCATCGAGTTATCACTGGATGGTAACCCTTTCTCTGGTGAAGTAATCTATAAACAGACTATACTGAAAAGTGTACCTTGTATTAGACAACTAGACATGAAGAGAGTTACGGTACGTAAGACTACGCACGGCAGACTACGTATTACGCACAATGTATGACGGACTATACTGAAAAGTGTACTTGTATTATTGACATTACGGTACAACTGCGCACGATAGATATGAAGAGAGTATACTGAAAAGTGTACCTTGTACGTACAAAGACATACGCACGTACGTAGACTACGTACTGCGTATCACGCACAATGTACGACAGACTATACTGAAAAGTGCACATTGTGTTATACAACTAGACATGAAGAGAGTTACGGTACGTAAGACTTCGCACGACAGACTACGTATCACGCACAATGTACGACAAGACTATTTGCCTTTGTACATGAAATTTTCACGACACTTTAATTTCGCGATTTTCAAAATTTGATGACGTGAAAGTGTGAAACTGAAAAAAGTGCGCGAAAATTCGTATTCGTGAAAGTGATCACTATGACACATTGTCAGTAAATTTCTCTTATTTTACAACCTTAAGGTAGTTGTTTCAAAAATTGTATATCATTTTCGCAAGGTTTTTATGTAGTTCATATTTTATTAATTTCTATGATGAATTCGCGAAAATAAAGTGACTCACTCTGTAGTAAACAATTCTTGTTTTCTTGATTTGCATTAGGAGGAAGAACGAAGAATAGCGACGGTTATGGCGAAAAAAGAAGATGAAAAGAAAAAAGAAGTAAACAAATTGGCTCTTTTAAAGGTAAGAACATTCTCCCTCTCTTTCCTCTTTTTAATCACCAGACAAAGATGGCGGCTGTACATTCTCGTTTAAATCCTCAGAAAAAGATGGCGGCTGTACATTCTCGTTTAAATCCTCAGAAAAAGATGGCGGCTGTACATTCTCGTTTAAATCCTCAGAAAAAGATGGCGGCTGTACATTCTCGTTTAAATCACCAGAAAAAGATGGCGGCTGTACATTCTCGTTTAAATCACCAGAAAAAGATGGCGGCTGTACATTCTCGTTTAAATCATCAGAAAAAGATGGCGGCTGTACATTCTCGTTTAAATCACCAGAAAAAGATGGCGGCTGTACATTCTCGTTTAAATCTACTGTACAAAAAGAGCAAAGATTCTTTAAAGAAGAACTGCACGGACGACACCGATGTCCACTTGGAGAAACTCTTCCTCTCCTTTTGTAGAATCCTTTGTTCTACAATTACTTCACTATCTTTCACCAGTGTAACAGCTATCAGTGGGGATGTTGTTATATGCACGCCCTGGTAGAACTGCTACTATTACGTCGCTGTAACGATACTTCTACTACTACACAATCACTTCCTATCTATCTTCTACTAAATAAAAAAATAATAATAAAACGAGATGGGAATCTCTTATAGGAGGAATTCGTGTCGAAAATGGGTACAGATGGTTCACCCTCACATGCAATGGCGGCCATGTCGAGCTGATGTACGTGCCATCCAAGATGGCGGCGTAGTAACGGTTGCTAAGGACGTCACGTGATGATGCAAAATCTCTGTTACTTCCTACCTCTTACTATGTAATATCTGATAAGAGTAACCCCTGTGGAAACCCTGTGGGAAATGGGTGCAGGAAGACACACCCATGAATCTCTTGAGGAATATGCATGCAGCAATAAGTGCTCAAGTACAGTGGCTTTGTCTTAATCTCTTTGTTGAGAAGACAGTCAGATACTCCACCTAAATGTGTCATATAAACACAGTATGCATGCAACACAACAGGAATTCCAATTCATCTTGTTAAACTTATCGAGTAACGTGATATTCCTTTTCTCTTTTCATTTTCCCTTTCCCAATTCTCTCCCTATTCTTATCTATTCATTGGTTTCTTTGAAGCCATTTCAAATCTCTCTGTACTTTCATTCTTTGAATCACAGCACCGCAATGGCATCTCTTCTCTCCTGACTCGAGCGGAGATAAAGGTATTCACTCACATACACCATGCTAGAAGAGTCTTTCCTTTCTGTCTGTCTGTCTGTCTGTCTGTCTGTCTGTCTGTCTGTCTGTCTGTCAAGTCTTGTCGTAACTGTTTTGCCGTTGGTTTGTAACTCATGGATTGTATACTCCACGAGTTATAGGGATGACATTGGGACAATTTTGGGATCACTCACTCACTCGGCTGTAAACGTTCATTACGTTGCCGCTGAAATATATCGCAGGCTCACTATTTTTGGGGGGAGGGGGTGGTAATCCACGAGTTGGCCAACGAGAGGATTTATACGAATTGAGCACAACTGTATGCCTTTTATTGATTATCTCTTCTCTCATGACTGATCGTCCCATACTTCCTCGCCTTATATTCGTTGCGAGGGGATATGGGACCGAAAGAGGGAAACTACTGTACTGGCATGCTCTATAGTTACCAGTTCTTCACGATCACTGTTCATACAGGGTAACCACCGCAGAAACATTGCTATTTTTGTGCATCGGTCGTGAGATTCGATTAAATATTGACTATTAACAATTGACTATAATAATAATAATTAATATTATTATTAATTATTATTATTATTACTATTATTATTATTATTATTATTTATTTATTATTATTATTATTATTATTTATTATTATTGTTTTCTGTTCTAGGAAAAACGCCGCATCGCAATATTTAACGCCCAGAAACAATGGGAAATAAGCCAATCAAAGAATTCTAGGGAGGGGTAAGTATTTCACTTTATACAAATTTGTTCCAAATCACTTCTAACTTTTCTTTCATTTTCAGTAGTCCTCAGACCCTTTCCCATAACTCCACAAGGTCAGGAATCTCGTCACTTACCGCTGAGCACAATGATCGAGGCGTGTAAGTAAATAATGAAGATAGCGCGGGTAGATTCTTGTTTGGTTGGTTCTGCTCGCATTACTGGGGGGGGGGGGGGGGGGGGGGGTAGGAATGTAGTCCTTAAATGACAATCATTCAGGAATGTATCCGCACTGTCTCTAGTTGTGACTCACATATTTTGAGTATTATTTTACCAAAATGGTGCGTGGCCAACGTAACAGCTTAGAGCAGATTTCGTATGACTGTGAAAAACCACGGCGCACGGCACGGTCACGGCACGAATTCATTCGAAATCCTAAATCATCACAGTCATACGAAATCTGCTCTATGAAAAACCTACACACGATGGTCACGCCGTCCTCCGCACCGTCCAATTGCACAAGGTCTATATAATGTCGATGAGGACCGTGACCGGGATTCACCGGACGCGGAATCCTGCGTCCAATACCCAAATAGATTAAATTGGAAGGTTATGAGTCGAGTGGTCGGCCCCAAATAAAATTGACTGCATTATCGCAGTATGTTATCCATCTTAAGCCTTCTTAGACCAGATAATTTGGATCAGACAGTTACATGGAATTCGCCAAAATCATTAGCGGTTTTGATTGGTCACGGAAGTGGGATAGGATTGCGTTACGTCAATTGCGTCTCTCGTGTCACACAATATGTTTGTTTATGTTTCTAATGTTCAAACTTTAATTTGTATTGTTTTATTATCTGCGGCCCTAATTTATAAGCGGCGTCGAATTTGCGGCAGGTTAAGTGCCTCTAAGGGCTCCAAGAAATTATCACGCTATAATAATTATAGTCTTGAAATCGGTACTTCACGGTACCTTTGATGGTGTGATGTTGTGGAATGTCATGATAACCTACAAGACCCGTTTCATTAACAATGTGTAGATCTTTGACAGGAATGCTCGAATAGTTTCTGGACTGCGGTTTGCTCTACAAAATTTCACCAGATAAATCGTGGGTTCGTGAATGTGCGCCGGAATGTCCAGGAACGAGTTGACCTGTTTGCCGCAGTTTTCATATTGCGTGACTGTTCTTTAACGCCCTTCAATTGTCAAAGATTCAAGGACATGATGATAACGTCATTAAGATACTAGATAATTTCGTGATAGACTTAAATTTATGAAAAAAGACACGCATTCGCGCGTGCTTGGAGATAGACTTCTAGCGTGATGGTCGCGTGACAGATGTGACAAATATTTTTTATTTTATGACGTCATTTGTAACACACACCAGGCCCTCGACCAATCAAGGCGCACGCTTTTTTTTAGTAGTATACCAGTCACGTGAAAGGTGATAACGGACTTTGACTTTCTTGATAGATCGTTAGATGGACCATTGAGTATATGTCATCTAGCAGAGCTTGATGGTGAGACTCTATACCTGTACGGACCAGGATCCCTGGATGCACTGGACAGGAACTGGGGCACGCAGGCTGTCAGTGGTGTTTCTATTATCTCGATCAAGTTCATCGACTTTGATGCCATTGTGGCTCACTTGCATAAAATTAGCATTCGTTTTCCCGCACTAGTGGTACGTATTGACTTTAGAACTAATTAGTAGTTAGAGAGGGGCGTAAAGTGCCACTGAAAAAAATGGAGTGAGCTAGTGACCCCTCCCCTGCAGAATGATGCCCATATTAATTGTGAGCATCAATGCCTTGCTCGATTGATACTAATGTACATATACATTTACACCTAAAGGTGCGGTAATACGAGCAACAAAATCGTGCAACTTGTCGCGCAACATTTTCAGATTGTTGCGTTGCAAGTTGCAGAGCAATGTTTCTCGTATTACCATCGTTCGTGCAACTTGTCGCGCAACAAATTAAATTTTCGGTCATTTGTTGCAGGTTGCAAAACTTTGTTGCATGAAGTAGAAAGAGCTTCTACTTTGCGCAACAAAGTTTTGCAACCTGCAACACGAAAATGTGTTGCGCGACATGTGCACGAACGGTGGTAATACGAGAAACATTGCTCTGCAACTTGCAACGCAACAATGTTGCGCGACAAGTTGCACGATTTTGTTGCCCGTATTGCTGCACCTTAATTGTAAAACGTTGTCGTGTTGAAAGTCAAGAAAGCAATGCCCAAAAGGCATTCTGGGTAATCTGTAAATTCTACAATCTTTTAACAAACACTTGTCGGACAATTCACCGATTGGCCAACTTTTGTATAGTTTATCGACTCGAATTAGTTTTTCGACTGATCTCTAAATATTAGCAAAACTATTTTAAGTAAGGTTGATAAACGAGATTTTGCTAATATTTAGAGAATCAAACAACTAAATCAAGTCGATAAACTGTACGAAAGTTAGTGCGTTTGTACGACAATTCACGGCTATGTCCGAACGTTTTGGTGACAGTAACATGAAGTACACCACGTGGTCAATCGGTGAATTCTTCTGCTTTCCCAGACATCCTTGCGGTCGTAGCTCCTGTTTTTTTATGATTTTCAACCCGAAGAATTTGCAATCATGTGTATACCTAATTTAACTTCATCGCATCAGCAGATGATCGTCTCAACCTCGGTAATTTCTGAACGAGTGAAACATGAGAGTGAACCGGAATCTGTGTGGTGTGGTTCTGTCATCGATTGAGAGATTGCTGTTTTTGTTCAAATTTCTCCTCCTTTTCTGTATTCTGTGGGGTTAATATTCACGGAGACTCCTATTCATCGCTGTTTTTGTTATTGTCTGCTTTCGGGTTCAGATCAATTCTGTGTTGGTTGTGTCTCTTGATCATCGCTGTTTTGTAGATTATCTTGCTGTTTCAACTACGAAGGCAACCCTGTAACAAACTACACTCTATGGAAACCATATACATTGTTTAGATTGTCACATTTCATCACTGTTTTTGTTCAATGTGTGCTGTTTAAGACGAAGTCTTCTCCTTTCGGGTTCTCCTCCTTTTCTGTCCCAATTCTGTGTTGGTTGTGTTCTTGATCATCACTGTTTTTGTTCATTGTCGTTGCTGTTTTTGTTCAAAGTCTTCTCCTTTCGGGTTCTCCTCCTTTTCTGTCCCAATTCTGTGTTGGTTGTGTTCTTGATCATCACTGTTTTTGTTCATTGTCGTTGCTGTTTTTGTTCAAAGTCGCCTCCTTTCGGGTTCTCCTCCTTTTCTGTCCCAATTCTGTGTTGGTTGTGTTCTTGATCATCGCTGTTTTTGTTCATTGTCGTTGCTGTTTTTGTTCAAAGTGTTCTCCTTTCGGGTTTCTCCTTTTCTGTCCCAATTCTGTGTTGGTTGTGTTCTTGATCATCACTGTTTTTGTTCATTGTCGTTGCTGTTTTTGTTCAAAGTGATCTTTCGGGCTGTTTTTGTTCAAAGTTGTGTTCTTGATCATCCTGTTTTTGTTCATTGTCGTTGCTTTTTTGTTCAAAGGTTCTCCTTTCGGGTTCTCCTTTTCTGTCCCAATTCTGTGTTGGTTGTGTTCTTGATCATCGCTGTTTTTGTTCATTGTCGTTGCTGTTTTTGTTCAAAGTCTCCTCCTTTCGGGTTCTCCTCCTTTTCTGTCCCAATTCTGTGTTGGTTGTGTTCTTGATCATCACTGTTTTTGTTCATTGTCGTTGCTGTTTTTGTTCAAAGTCTTCTCCTTTCGGGTTCTCCTCCTTTTTCTGTCCCAATTCTGTGTTGGTTGTGTTCTTGATCATCACTGTTTTTGTTCATTGTCGTTGCTGTTTTTGTTCAAAGTCTTCTCCTTTCGGGTTCTCCTCCTTTTCTGTCCCAATTCTGTGTTGGTTGTGTTCTTGATCATCGCTGTTTTTGTTCATTGTCGTTGCTGTTTTTGTTCAAAGTGTTCTCCTTTCGGTTTCTCCTCCTTTTCTGTCCCAATTCTGTGTTGGTTGTGTTCTTGATCATCGCTGTTTTTGTTCATTGTCGTTGCTGTTTTTGTTCAAAGTGTTCTCCTTTCGGGTCCTCCTTTTCTGTCCCAATTCTGTGTTGGTTGTGTTCTTGATCATCACTGTTTTTTTTTGTTCATTGTCGCTGTTTTTGTTCAAAGTGTTCTCCTTTCGGGTTCTCCTCCTTTTCTGTCCCAATTCTGTGTTGGTTGTGTTCTTGATCATCACTGTTTTTGTTCATTGTCGTTGCTGTTTTTGTTCAAAGTCTTCTCCTTTCGGGTTCTCCTCCTTTTCTGTCCCAATTCTGTGTTGGTTGTGTTCTTGATCATCACTGTTTTTGTTCATTGTCGTTGCTGTTTTTGTTCAAAGTCTTCTCCTTTCGGGTTCTCCTCCTTTTCTGTCCCAATTCTGTGTTGGTTGTGTTCTTGATCATCACTGTTTTTGTTCATTGTCGTTGCTGTTTTTGTTCAAAGTCTTCTCCTTTCGGGTTCTCCTCCTTTTCTGTCCCAATTCTGTGTTGGTTGTGTTCTTGATCATCGCTGTTTTTGTTCATTGTCGTTGCTGTTTTTGTTCAAAGTGTTCTCCTGTTTTTCGGGTTCTCCTTTTCTGTCCCAATTCTGTGTTGGTTGTGTTCTTGATCATCGCTGTTTTTGTTCATTGTCGTTGCTGTTTTTGTTCAAAGTGTTCTCCTTTCGGGTTCTCCTTTTCTGTCCCAATTCTGTGTTGGTTGTGTTCTTGATCATCACTGTTTTTGTTCATTGTCGTTGCTTTTTTTGTTCAAAGTGTTCTCCTTTCGGTTCCTCCTTTTCTGTCCCAATTCTGTGTTGGTTGTGTTCTTGATCATCACTTTTTTGTTCATTGTCGCTGTTTTTGTTCAAAGTCTTCTCCTTTCGGGTTCTCCTCCTTTTCTGTCCCAATTCTGTGTTGGTTGTGTTCTTGATCATCGCTGTTTTTGTTCATTGTCGTTGCTGTTTTTGTTCAAAGTGTTCTCCTTTCGGGTTCTCCTTTTCTGTCCCAATTCTGTGTTGGTTGTGTTCTTGATCATCGCTGTTTTTGTTCATTGTCGTTGCTGTTTTTGTTCAAAGTCGCCTCCTTTCGGGTTCTCCTTTTCTGTCCCAATTCTGTGTTGGTTGTGTTCTTGATCATCACTGTTTTTGTTCATTGTCGTTGCTGTTTTTGTTTAAAGTGTTCTCCTTTCGGGTTCTCCTCCTTCGGGTTCTCCTCCTTGGTTCTGTCCCAATTCTGTGTTGGTTGTGTTCTTGATCATCACTGTTTTTGTTCATTGTCGTTGCTGTTTTTGTTCAAAGTCTTCTCCTTTCGGGTTCTCCTCCTTTTCTGTCCCAATTCTGTGTTGGTTGTGTTCTTGATCATCGCTGTTTTTGTTCGCTGTTTTTGTCATTGTCGTTGCTGTTTTTGTTCAAAGTCGCCTCCTTTCGGGTTCTCCTTTTCTGTCCCAATTCTGTGTTGGTTGTGTTCTTGATTCTTGATCATCGCTGTTTTTTGTTCTTTGTCGCTTTTCTGTTTTTGTGGGTTGTGTTCTTGATCATCGCTGTTTTTGTTCATTGTCGTTGCTGTTTTTGTTCAAAGTCGCCTCCTTTCGGGTTCTCCTTTTCTGTCCCAATTCTGTGTTGGTTGTGTTCTTGATCATCGCTGTTTTTGTTCATTGTCGCTGTTTTTGTTCAAAGTCTCCTCTTTCGGGTTTCCTCCTTTCCCAATTCTGTGTTGGTTGTGTTCTTGATCATCGCTTTTTTGTTCATTGTCGTTGCTGTTTTTGTTCAAAGTCGCCTCCTTTCGGGTTCTCCTCCTTTTCTGTCCCAATTCTGTGTTGGTTGTGTTCTTGATCATCACTGTTTTTGTTCATTGTCGTTGCTGTTTTTGTTCAAAGTCGCCTCCTTTCGGGTTCTCCTTTTCTGTCCCAATTCTGTGTTGGTTGTGTTCTTGATCATCGCTGTTTTTGTTCATTGTCGTTGCTGTTTTCAATTTTGTTTTTGTTCATTGTTGTTTTTGTTATACATCGTTTATGTTTATCAACGTTTATGGTCATCGTTTGAGTTACCGAACCTTGGTAGAAATTAGACTATTGTTTCTTGAGCGGCTAACGTTAGTTTTCCTTGGTAAAGCGTTAAAGTGTAAACACGGCCTTGGTCACTTCGGGTTACGCGCTGGGTGTGGCAAAGACATATTTGGGTGTCGTCGAACGCGTATCTCGAAGAATACCCGATACCAGTTTCCCCCAATGATGCTTTCTCGCCAGTTCTACTTATTCTTTGTTCGTCTAAATGTAACCTGTCATATCTTCCATCCGTCTCACTGTTGTAGGTTACCGCAGAAGACACTGTGATCGCTGAAAAACTATTTGGTAATCTTGCTTATATGACTACTTCACAATTACCGCAATCAAGACTATTGACATTATTAGGTGACTCAAGGTAATGCCCACAAGAAATAAATTTGCGTTCTCGTCCGCCATCTTGGATGTTTACCACAGGTAGCCAATGACTTCATGCCCAATCTCCCCAAAGGATTATCCATCGCTAGCCCAAGGGCCTGGGGAGAAGGGAAATATGTTCTCTGTTATGAGTCCAATGGATCCCCAAATCAACTGACCATGCATGTAAATCTCTTTATCAATGACCAAGTGAAAAGAACTACATGTATTGAGATTGTGACTCCATCCATCCATTTTAGAAGGAAAAATCACGATGACAAGTCAAAGAAGATAGAAGGAAAACACGAAAGGACTTCATCGACTGAGTCGGTTGGTCGAGCAGGACTGCAGTATTGGCCAGCGCATCTAAATCACAGGAAAAGCGAGGTAGCGAATATAGGTTACAATTCCACGCACTTGGAGGGTGCTGCGAGACCCTGTTGTCTCTGCGCTATGAGTGAGACTACCTGGTGATCCTATCCTTTCGCCCACTTTGAGGTCTTTCTTTACGTCTTTCCCTTATGGGAGGTACTGCATATGTCTTTTATCTGACGTCTATCTTTGTTTTGTAATCTAGGAGGCAGAAGCAAGCAAACATTTTTCAGAGAACTTCATCAAAGAGGTAGTACAGGAGGGTTTACTACTTGAACGAAAGCGGAAAAAACTCGACTCATTTTTACCAGGATTTTTCAACGAGCTGATCGAGAAGTCCGTGCAAGAGATTGTCAAAATGGATGAGCTCATGCTCATCTCCCTAGAAAAAATCCGACAGAAAAAGTAGGGGTTATCGAATTGACCTATCAACCAAAGAATTGCGCCCGGTTGGCGAAAGCTTCAGATAATCCCTATGATCAAGTGGTGAAATCACTCGTGAAAATTCCGTCAACAGTGGGTCATCAATTGCGGCCACGGTTATCACTGTTCGCCATCTACCCAACCCGAGAGTTACGCCAGGCGTAGGAGTTTTCATCATAGTTGTGATTTTTCCTTGATTAACTAGAATTCCTATACCAAGACCAAGGATGATTCGCTATTGTTCAGACCCACCAATAACGTTCGTTTGGCAGAGATTCCATATTCTACAGAAGATAATGCCTTTGAACAGTAAGGAGGCTCATTTCTGCGTTCATCGGCTTACACGATCGAATGGCACGCCCTCTGTAAATACACAACAGTCGGTTCCAGACGCTACTCTATACCATTATTCTCAGCGAGCACTTGGCGTACTCCCAAATGCCCTCCCCCTCCCCTTCAGGGTTTTTTATGGGCTGTCACGCATTCTTACAGAGCCGAACATTGGTTGGGAATGCGTGACTACCCCTAAAAACCACTGCGTAAGAGGCAAAATTTGTTTATATTGTTTTATTAATTAAATACAAAGTATTATTTCGCAAACTGTTATTATTATCTTCCCAATGAATACCACACTTTAAAATTAAATCCACACACCACACTACAAGGTCCTCACCATATCATCACCAATTTGAACTATTATTCGTCGAAGACGAGGTGATAATTAAACAATTATTGGATGAGGCTGAGGTTGATATTATGCAGATATCAGTGGGTGTTATCTGCCGAAGGCTGAGACGAATAACACCCACCGATGTCACTTAGGCACGGCAGCCGTGACCGTTAGGATTTAGGATTTCGAATGAATCCGTGCCGTGCGCCGTGGTTTTTCACAGTCATACAAAATCTGCTCGTACGAAAGCCCAATTCAAGAACCGTTTTATGTTGAAAATATGACTTAATTCTTGACCGATCAGAACACACGCATCTGTTTATATAACTCTTGTTTTCTGCGCTGTAACGCAACTCGGGGATGAGTTGGGGGGTACTTTCTGAGTACGTACACAGTCAGTCCTTTTTCCCTCCCAGAATCAGTCGCGCCGGCCGAACGCGCGGAGAATGGGGACGAGTACCGAAACTCGGCGCGACTGATTCTGGAGGGAAAAGGACGGGCTGTTCACAGTCTACACCAGAGTTTACTCAATCGGCGAGTAGGGCAGTATTGGAGAGCGTTTTTCGGTAGGGGTGATTTTAGGGCTAGGGTGTGAAACTTGGAACAAAAAAATCAATTTGCAGATATTTTGATTACGCTTCTTTATTAAGAACTGGATAACTGACAGATAAATCCAACACATTTTAATTATACAGATAAAGCATAACAGAATCCGGTCAAAGAACAAAGCACATTCCGTCTTGAATTATTATTTGGTATTTTTAGGCTGATTTTTAGACCATGTGTTATTTTAGGGTGAGAAATTGTTCACGGTTTGGTATTTTAGGGTGAGAAATTGTTCACGGTTTGGTATTTTAGGGTGAGAAATTGTTCACGGTTTGGTATTTTAGGGTGAGAAATTGTTCACGGTTTGGTATTTTAGGGTATTTTTCGAGGTTTTCCGAAAGTCTCCCGGCCCAGTTTGGGGAAAAGTGGGTGTTTCTTGGTGCTACCGAGTCTGCATTGTATTCTTGGTTAGTTTCTTTGTATGCAGGGTATTGTTTTGGTTCAAGTTCATTCTTCTCGTTCTTTGTGTTCATTGTCTAACGTCATCTGGTGTTCTGCAACACCAAGAAACCTCCGGAAAAGTGGACACTTCAAAATCCTTTTGACCTCATTAACGTTTTCAAGAGCTTTTTGAAATATTACTTAAAGGTACGATTACTTTGACGTATTGAAGAGTCAAATAAAGAGGCTGTATTAATGTACGCGAGAAGATTTGAAGTCGCCGATATTTTAGTTCAAACTGAATGTTGAAGTGTTGCACGCGTATGGTGCTAAATATTTAGACCCTACTTGTAATGGAACTCCTCTGGCAACTCATCTCGATGGTAGCTGAGGAGTAGCTGTTTACAAGTGCATCGCGATGTTTTAATGGAATGTTGAGAGATCATTTGACAAATTAACCTACCCGCATGGTTTTTAATTACGTTGCGACGGAGAGTACTTTGAACTGATCGAAGTTGTAAAGTCGACGCCTTTCGAATTTGAATGCTTTCAATTCATAAGCCCTCTCGGTCTCTCTGGTACCCAGGGTACACTTCAGTTGAATCTGTCCAGAAGCCAATATCCTGCGTTGCCGACTGAAAGGAATTTGGGAGGAGGGGGAAGGAGGAAAAGAGAGAAGGACAGTCAAACTGATCATTTGTTGGGACCGGAGAGAATGACGGTCAAACTGATCATTTGTTGGGACCGACCGAATCTGTCCAGAAGCCACTACCCTGGGTTGCCGACTCAAAGGGATTTGTGAGGAGAGGGAGGGAGCCGGGAAAGAGAGAATGACAGTCAAACTGATCATTTGTTGGGACCGGCCTGGGTGGCCACGTTCAACGACACCGTAATATCATAAATTCCCTCTCAAAAGTCAAAACATCCAAGTTGGTCCCGATGCCAGTGCCGTCCAGTAGTCACTCGAGATAGCTACTCTTCAGATAGGCTTGGGCGCAAACGATCCGCCCTAACCGGGTAGTTCTGACGATCGACAAGGGGATGTTTTTGTAACTGATATGTGTACCACCAGACCAGAAGCCAACGTGGACTCCGGCTACGAGATTGACCAATCGCGAGGCAAACACCATATTTTTTTGGTATCTCATATCGCATCGCGAAAGTACTACTATTCTCAATACATAAACCCCATAAGAACTACTAAGGAACCTGGGCGGGACGTCTTTGTTTATGCTATACCATGTGGATTATCCATTCATTTCTCAATAGATAAACCCCATAAGAACTAAAGTGGCACTTGAATTTCTTCGACGCCTCCACACTGAATTCCAGATGAGGTGTCACTGAGGGACTAATGAAGTGCTTGCGGCTTTTAAAGAAGCGAGGAATGTTTGATTTGTCAAGAAAATGGATACACCACTTCCGGCCTCGAACTTTTAGTTGCTTCAACTTCCTTCATGCCAGTCGGCTTACTCAATGAGAGTCTTTGTGCTTTGATGATGTTTTTGAGTCACCATCTATGTTAGGTCGAAGACCACTTCTGATGCTGACAGCGGTAGAGTGGAAGGATAAGGCTGGTAATCACCACATGTCGAGAAAACGTTTAGGTTGCGAACAAACTGCATTAAACGATCCTATAAAACAGAAATTGTAACTGAACTCCGTCTGATTGAAAGCTTCAATATAAAGTTAAAAGAAAAAGAGGCGAATTCAATTTGATGAAATAAAATTTGTTCAGTCTTGCGTGATTCTCAAATACTTGACATCTGCAAATGGATCAACATGACTTTTGGTGGAAATTTGTATATTTAGCGATCCAAAGAAGGGATCGACTTGTCTCGAATTTCACCATAACACATCGTAAGGGTCACCGGGGTTGAGACTTGTCTACACTGTTCGTACTCCGCTTTGAATGCCAAGAATTTCAATTTCTCCCTGCGGTGATCAGATGACCGACTGAGGACATTGTATGGTTGTATTATGGCAGCACTCTGAGAGATTGTGGGGGTTTCTCTCTGTTACATGTCTTTCTGAATGGTGGATCTCCATGATACTTGATTTGGAGTGTGTGAATCAACCACAGACTCATATACTGACGTTCACCGAGGAATATAACGCACGGATTCAACTGGTGTCGGAGCGCAGCTTTCTTGGAGAGATTCTGTGATGGGTTATTTTACGAACAATCTTTATTTATTATGGTATCTATGCCTGTCAATTCAGTAACACCGTCGAATTAGTGTGCGTCTACGAGTCTCGAAATACTCAAGTCTGTTTTCTTTTCAATAGGTTTATCACAAATACTATTGTAGCTGTGGTGAGATGTATAGATATTCATCCAGTATCTTCTAGCGAGGTGAGTGACTAGGCCATCGAATAGTCCAACAACACGTGTGTGTGTGACTTTTCTTATCGTCTGCAGTACTTCAGTTATCAAAGGTAAACTTGTATCGTGTCAGTGTTGGTGTTATACCTTTCATAACACGCAATTCGCTGAAAGAAATGTTTCTGAACTGTCTCGAAAGTAACTAGTTCTGGGCACTTCATAGCCTGCTTTCAGGCTCTTACATAGAAAGCAGGCTGACTGGTCATATGCCAGCGTGGGTTTACCGCTGGATTCTTACTGATAATAATTCTGACAGCGGTATAGATAAACCTACCTTTAATTCACCACGACAAATATAGCATTTGCCTTAGCATGGGACTGTTTGCTATCTTTTTTATTCATTAATTCCTGCAAACAATCTTTATTGTTGTTTAATTATTTGCTAAACGCTCTCCGCACTAATCGTCCTGCGATGCGAGTAATGCTACTGAAACGTTAAACCAATTCACTATAATCAATGACCGAAGCAACGGTTCAAAGATACACATCTTGGCCCTGTCTTTCGCAAGTTCACAGCCCATCGCAGAGGTCACTCCACTGCAGCGATGTTTGCTTTTTCAGACCGTCTGTGGAACCACCAGAGGCGAGCATTACGCATCATATTTGTGTATGTTTTAATGAGTGATACGAGCATATGTAAATAATAATTGACTGTCAAGCGATTTTTCATTTCAAAGACCGGAAAAACAAGGCATATTACTGTATATATTCGTTGATTGTCAAGTGTGCTAGCTATTTTTGCATCCATGGTCCAAGGATGACGTTCCTTGTATCTGTCTAGAATGAGAATTCCTTCAGTTCAAGCACCAAGCAACTGGAGGATGGTGTGACCTTCTGTCACAAAGCTTTGGTTCTTACAATCAGCACTTAATTATAAACTGAGTGTCTGTTGTGTCTTGGTTGAGGATGCTCCGTTACGCGGTTTACGTGGTCAATTATTTGGACAACTGATTTGTTTTTCTTTATACGATGACATAAAAAATCTGTTTGCCAAATCTGTTGACTCTTGATACATTTTTGTTTTGTCTACGGTGTCACGTTTATGCGTCTGAATGTTCTTCTTGCTCTTCACGAAATGTCCAGTGGAAAAGTGGTTCACATTGGTCATTCCCTGAACACGGGAAGGTAGTCAGAACTTCGTGACTTGGGACTATAAAATACTCTTCAGTAGTGCATTGCAAGTCGATGGCAAATACTGGAAATCTCTGCAGTTTATTTACCCTGCTTTTTGGTTTTCAATTTCCTCAGTTTTTCTGTCCTATTCTATTTTTACTGTATTTCTTTTCCTCAAGGAAAATATCGTTGACAGCAGATTTTTAATTTCATTAAGTTTTTCCGCTCAGTCAAACCTGAAATAATTTACTTTTTCTTTTTCAATTACTTTTAAAGACTGGGCGGAACATAAACATAACCAAATGACTGTGAAGTGATTGAGACTGTAATTACCAAAACAGATAGAAAAAGCATGTGTCTGTCACTCAGGTTATTCAATACTGCACGACACGAAGACGAATCTAGATAAAGGATTTTTTTTTTTTTTCACATTTAACAAAATAGAGAGAGGAATACTATGGTTATCCACTATTAGGCCCCTTCCACACTACAAAAGCTCTGCGTCCACACTAGCGTTTTCACATCGTTTTCGACCGTCCACACCAGGGGACGAAAACGATGATCCAAAGATGCGTTTTCGTCACGAGGTTCTGCTCGGACGTTTTTGAGTTGTGACGTAGCGTTTCTGAAAAGCTCCGTTTTTGCCGCCACTAAAACGATAGACCTGCGTTTTCAAAAGTCTCCGCTTTGGAAAGCGTTTTCGAAAACCTCCGTTTTCATACTAGATAAACATCTCTGTTTTCGATCGTTTTCGTGCATGTCGACGCTCGGTAAAAACGCATAAAAAAGTATGCAGTGTTTTCAAAGGAAAACTGAGTAGTGTGGACGGGGCCTTACTGTAGAGTTCATCCGTGATTAGCGGTCGCTTGCTTGGGACCTTTTCCAGTTTTTAAACGTGAAATCAGTTTGATTATTTATGGAAGAAACCACTGTGTATTTAGTTTCTCTTGTATGCATCTACGTTTTCATATCGCATCGTATTATCGACTCTCCATTCACTCCTTTACCTGCTTTATTTGTAGCTACTTCTGCCGAGACAATTTTTCTCTGTGCCTGACTGAGTATTATCATGCGTGATACAACTGGTGTGTCGTGATAAATCTGTTGCGCATTACTTTGAGACCGTGATTCCGTGTCGTTTATAGTTTGCAAATTGCGCAATATAACTTGTTCGATGCGGGGAGGCTCCACCCCAACCCTTACTCTTTAATTTATATACCATTTTTGACAGAACAGGTAACCCTTTCATATACCTTCCATAGAAAATGGTACCCCTTTCACATGTTGTAATGACAAAGGCTCATAACCCAGCGATTTATACTAAGCTTTTCACTTGAGTGGATTACTTGGATGATGTTAGGTGCGAGAAATTTTAAGATATTTTGAAAGCCCATTTTGAAGACGTAAATAACAGTTTTCACTCCCCTTTTCTATACTTCAACCCGTGAAATCCTGACCCTTTTATTTATAACCTCCAGCCTGAAAAAGGTAACGTACCCCTTTCGGGC
The DNA here is from genome assembly GCA_033675265.1 of Actinostola sp. cb2023. Classification (NCBI taxonomy): domain Eukaryota; kingdom Metazoa; phylum Cnidaria; class Anthozoa; order Actiniaria; family Actinostolidae; genus Actinostola; species Actinostola sp. cb2023. The sequence goes on from JAUJYZ010000684.1 coordinate 53,208, forward strand.
GGAGCCTCCCCGTGGGGGGGGGGGGGGGGGGGGGGGTTAGGAACTCCTACCCCCGGGGATTGTATAATTATTATATTCATATCATCATATGATTTGTGGAACTAAATGATTCCTTATCGTTAGTCAGCTTCTCAAACCTTCCATTCGATTATGTACTTGAGATCTTAGCACATGCAACGCCTTTCTAAATATAAACTTTGGCGATAGTCTTCACGGGCAGGGTGTTCTCCAGGCAGTTACAGTACTAATGCTGAACACCGTTCATAGAATGTAGATTACAGACAGACTTTAGACAGGTAGATATCGCTTACCGTAGCACAATGTACGTTATTGTCAATGGGGAAAACCAGAACCATGGAGGCAGTGAGCGTTGTCTATTCTATGACAATACAGATATTGGTCTGATATAGATAACCAGCGCACTTTGAGGTGAGGTCACTAATTAATGCGGCCGTGATTACACTTGAGAGTTATTAAGGTACAAGTCAGAAAGGTATTGTTTGTTGAGAGGTTAGCTTTAGTTTCCTGATGTGTACCTTGGTAAAGAGGCGCATACTATACTCGTGTTTTAAATTGGCGGATTTCGTTCAGTATTCCGAGACAGCCATTCTGGGCTTCTCATCTTGTTTGCATCTGTCCTGGGCCATCTGTTCGTCTGATGTGTTAGCGAAGTGGCTTCTTTTAGGTCACTAAACATGTGCGTACTTCACTGTTTAGTGTCACTCGTCAATTACTTACAATGTATTTGTAACAAAATCAGTTGTCGGCTTTGTCATAACAAGTGACCCTAGAGGATAGCGAGGGAACATTTCATCTCCACCTAGTGACCACGTTACCATGACAATGTCAGGTACATAGAGTAGATGTGATTTCAAGTATGTGTAAATGCTAGAGGCGATGAAATATCTCAGTTTTCTACAATTTGGAAATCAAGGATTTTTAAAACTTTAAAAGTGAGTACCGAATGTCCACCAAATATGACGTCATCCTCTTCCGAATTTCACCAAATTTTCCGCCAAATTTCCACCACAAAAAGTGGCTAATTCGGTGCATGCTATACTACTTATTAAGTGATAACGAAGGCGGTAATGACATCATGAAAGGAGCAATATATAATTATCTACAGGTTTGCTTCATTCAAGGGTTCTTTCGTGGCCGGACCAGTTTGCTTAGTGATTATTCGTACATTTATTCGTTCGGCTGTTAGTTTACAATTGTTCATTCAATTACTTGTTTATTGTTTTTATGTATTTTTGTATTTTTGTATTCATTTGATCATTCGTTCGATTGTTAATTTGTTCCCTCATGAGATTGTTTTTTAATTGTTTACTGATTCGATTGTTTATTCGATTATTTATTCGATTGTTTATTCGATTGTCTATTCGATTGTTTATTCGATTGTTTATTCGATTATTTATTCGATTGTTTAGTCGAATGTCTATTCGATTGTTTATTCGATTGTTTATTCGATTGTTTATTCGATTGTTTATTCGATTGTTTATTCGATTGTTTATTCGATTGTTTGTTTCGATTGTTTATTCGATTGTTTACATTCGATTGTTTATTCGATTGTTTGTTAGATTGTTTATTCGATTGTTTACTCGATTGTTTTCGATTGTTTATTCGATTGTTTACTCGATTGTTTTCGATTGTTTATTCGATTGTTTTCGTTTACTCGATTGTTTACTCGATTGTTTTACTCGATTTCGTTTACTCGATTGTTTTCTCGATTGATTTTACTCGATTGTTACTCGATTGTTTATTCGATTGTTTACTCGATTGTTTATTCGATTGTTTACTCGATTTTTACTCGATTGTTTTTCGATTCGATTGTTTACTCGATTGTTTATTCGATTGTTTATTCGATTGTTTATTCGATTTTATTTTACTCGATTGTTTTTATTGTTTTCGATTGTTTATTGTTTTTTCGATTGTTTATTCGATTGTTTACTCGATTGTTTTACTCGATTGTTTTTCGATTGTTTATTCGATTGTTTTCGATTGTTTACTCGATTGTTTACTCGATTGTTTATTCGATTGTTTTGTTTACTCGATTGTTTATTCGATTGTTTACTCGATTCTTTATTCGATTGTTTACTCCATTGTTTACTCCGATTGTTTACTCGATTGTTTATTCCATTGTTTACTCGATTGTTTACTCGATTGTTTACTCGATTGTTTACTCGATTGTTTTCGATTGTTTACTCGATTGTTTATTCGATTGTTCACTCGATTGTTTACTCGATTGTTTATTCGATTGTTTATTCGATTGTTTATTCGATTGTTTATTCGATTGTTTATTCGATTGTTTATTCGATTGTTTATTCGATTGTTTATTCGATTGTTTACTCGAATTTACTCGATTGTTTTCTGTTGTTTACTCGATTGTTTATTCGATTGTTTGTTCTTTTCGCATTCTTGTTCATTCATTCGTTCGTTTGTTTGCTGGCGCTCGTTCAGTTCCTTATTCAAATAATCAATCGTTTTCGTGGTTTATTTTTGGCTGTTTTTCGAAAGAAATTAAGCGTACAAGATTATCAGTGTCAACTTCAGCGCCAGCATGTCAAAGTGTTTTGTCGTTTCCTTCCTTGTCCTTGTGCACGGTATGAAGGGCTCAACCCAGAACGTTCTGTGGTGTTGGCACTTCTCCATTACTTACTTTTAAGGCTGCATTTCCAGTTGCTGGACGACTTGGCCGGAGATCAGAAATCGCTCCCAACTATTAGAATCCAAATAGAATGGTTAATTAAAACCAGAAGCTCTTAATGTTAAGACCACATGCCGAAATTATCGCTTTTATTATTGCGTCTTCAGATACAAGATAACCTTCATCTTCTCCATTTCGAAGTTCTTAATAATTGAACTCTCAGTTGTACTCCAAATCGAGGCTAAATGCGTCGAACAGTACAGCTGCGGTTGGTTTATACTGGATAAGGTTGTACTGAGCGGAAGTCATTCAATCGGCCGGTTGGCTGCCGGAGTTGGTTGAATAGTGCTCTTTCGTGCGGGAGGTCGTCGGTGGTTCAGTCCCTGGCCGGACCGCAACACTCAAGGTCTTAAAATGTTTGAGAAGGTGCTACCTTTGTTACTACACATCTACAAATGGTTAGATCTTCACGTCTTCTCGGATAAGAACAGAAAACCGTAGGCCCCGTCTCCCTTCTGACTTATATAACGGGTTACTCTTCTAAAATAAAGTGCCACTGGATAAGGATTTATCCAACGGATAGCGTGATCCACCATTTGAACAACCAACCGCCAGTAGTTCAGAAATCCTTACTATCTTCTTAAAAGATTGTCATTAAGATAATGTTCTTTATGATTTAGCTTTTTCAATAGGATACGGCAGTTTTGCGGTCTCAGACCTCCTCGATGTGATCGCCAAGCGCTTATAACCCACTGTGGTATTATAGGCAGTAGGTACCTCAAGGGAACATAATAGACTAATCTTATTATCTCATGTAATATGCTGCCTGAAGAAATGTCGATCAATGTTTTATGATATTTCAATTAGACTACTGAAATCTACAATAACTCAATTCAATGCAATTCACTTCAACACTTCAACACGGAGTCCTTACGAAAAAGCGCGGGAAAACGCGCGCGCGCGCGTACATTTAATTACCACCCCTCCCCGCTGAAATCTGCTTTTGGAAATCAAAAGATATGACGCTCATTACAGAAACTGTGCTTCAATTCAAGGCGTACATGAAGTGATCTTAAAAAAAGGTGACCTACTACTGTTCTTGCCGATGTCGCTTGTATCTATCAGTAGAATAATCATGCACCTCTTTTCAATTAGGATCGTCTTATCAATCAAAATATTACTGCTAATGTACTTTAATATGGCGAATCCTCCCGCGCTTACGTTCGGGGTGTTAAGCTAATGTGAAGCCACGCCCACTTGTCTTACAGTCGTTTGGTATGAGTGGAAATTCTACGGTACCGTGACACTTAAATGGTTTCCTTGCTCAACCAATCAAATCTCCGCGGGCGCGATGACAGCAATGTTACACCAAAAATACTTTAATAACGGTATGAAATAACCTTATTGCTTTGACCTTACAGTAATGAAGCTATTTAATTTGTTTTGATACAGAAATTCAACGCTAAAAAACTCTTGAAATCCATAAGAGTAGAAGATACTTTTGAAAAAGCTAGACGACGCTTCGACGCTACTTCACGTCATTTAATTTGTTATCTAATTTAATTTTCTAGTAAAACTTTCAACGCTAAAAATGTCACTCGGTATTAACATAGTAAAGGAGCTTCGATGGTCTACGTCCCTCTGGCCATCTGTTAAAAGAATTCGAGTATCAGGCCAGACTTGTTTGAAGGGTAAAATAAATACAGGTCAGAGGTTTGCCCGATAAAGGCTTTTAATCAAATATATTGTTCTCATTATTCAACAGTTCGTAACTTTATATATAGCGTCGATGATGTTTTGACGCAAAGTGATTGAGTGGATCACTTTTTAACAGTATCCCAGACATAAACACTTCCTTGTAATTGACCCTGATGTAGATGTGACTATTTATTATGTAGAACATATCGTACGCTTTTCTCTGTTGGCTCCTGTATACTTACAGATAAGATAGCGCGATCCGATTTTATTCTGTATTGCAAACACCTGAGTCTAGTCGGTCACATGAAAGCGGTCCGCTTTAGCTATTTATTACTATCATTAACCTGCGACAAGCGGCCACAGTAAGCGACCACTAGCTACTGGTCGACTTACGGTGTGCTTCACTGTGACGATCACTGACAACTTTCAGCAACCATCTCATCATTATATGGTTGTACCAACAGGTTTTACGACCTCCATAAGCGACCACCTCCATAAACGACCACCTCCATAAACGCCACTTCCATAAGCGACCACTTCCATAAGCGACCATCTCCATAAACGACCACTTCCATAAGCGACTACTTCCATATCGACCACTTCCATAAGCGACCACCTCCATAAACGCCACTTCCATAAGCAACCACTTCCATAAGCGACCACCTCCATAAACGACCACCTCCATAAACGACCACCTCCATAAGCGACCACTTCCATAAACGACCACCTCCATAAACGCCACTTCCATAAGCAACCACTTCCATAAGCGACCACCTCCATAAACGACCACCTCCATAAACGACCACCTCCATAAGCGACCACTTCCATAAGCGACCACTTCCATAAACGACCACCTCCATAAACGCCACTTCCATAAGCAACCACTTCCATAAGCGACCACCTCCATAAACGACCACCTCCATAAGCGACCACCTCCATAAGCGACCACTTCCAAAAGCGACCACTTCCATAAGCGACCACTTTCATAAGCGACCACTTCCATAAGCGACCACCTCCATAAACGACCACCTCCATAAGCGACCACTTCCATAGCGACCATTTTCCATAAGCGACCACTTCCATAAACGACCACCTCCATAAGCGACCACTTCCAAAAGCGACCACTTCCATAAGCGACCACCTCCATAAACGACCACTTCCATAAGCGACCACCTCCATAAACGACCACTTCCATAGCGACCACTTCCATAAGCGACTACTTCCATAAGCGACCACTTCCATAGCGACCATTTCCATAAACGACCACTTCCATAGCGACCACTTCCATAAGCGACTACTTCCATAAGCGACCACCTCCATAAGCGACCACTTCCATAGCGACCATTTCCATAAGCGACTACTTCCATAAGCGACCACCTCCATAAGCGACCACTTCCATAGCGACCACTTCCATAAGCGACTACTTCCATAAGCGACCACCTCCATAAACGACTACTTCCATAAGCGACCACTTCCATAGCGACCATTTCCATAAGCGACTACTTCCATAGCGACCACTTCCATAGCGACCATTTCCATAAGCGACCACTTCCATAGCGACCACTTCCATAAGCGACTACTTCCATAAGCGACCACCTCCATAAACGACTACTTCCATAAGCGACCACTTCCATAGCGACCATTTCCATAAGCGACTACTTCCATAAACGACCACTTCCATAGCGACCACTTCCATAAGCGACTACTTCCATAAGCGACCACCTCCATAAACGACCACTTCCATAGCGACCATTTCCATAAACGACCACTTCCATAGCGACCACTTCCATAAGCGACTACTTCCATAAGCGACCACCTCCATAAGCGACCACTTCCATAGCGACCATTTCCATAAGCGACCACTTCCATAAACGACCACCTCCATAAGCGACCACTTCCAAAAGCGACCACTTCCATAAGCGACCACTTTCATAAGCGACCACTTCCATAAGCGACCACCTCCATAAGCGACCACCCCATAAGCGACGACCACTTCCATAAGCGATCACTCATGCATAAACCGAGTGGTTGTCCCCGTATATTACAATACATTTGAGTGGATCATTCTTTTTTTGACAGAACAAAAATGAAACTCAAAGAAGAAGTAACTTTGGATACAGAGTGGAATTGTTTAGCAGATGCTCGGCTCCTTGTGACGGAGGTGCGTTTGAACCTGTAACGACACATGTAGTATGTTTTATGAATAGAAAAAACAGTGACGGTTGCATACAGATGGCGTGCTGCAAGTTATGTCACTTCACTTTAATAATAAGTGCAACCTCATAAATGTAATATCTCAATGCACCGCGGACGGTAAGCGGTAGAAGGAAAATAAATAGATATAAAGATAATGCATTACATAGATTTAAGGTGATGTTGAGTTAAGTTATTCCAGTTTACAATAGTGTGAGGAATAAAACTAAATTTAAATATATTTGTGCGGAAAAATAATAGGATAAAGTGTTCACTATGCATCTTGCTTGTTGAACGAGAGAATCCATGGGAATATAGGTCCTGTGCTCGTGTGCTCTGTCAATGAACTTTTAAAATGTAGATGTTGAATTAGTTTTACATTGATCGTCAACCGCGTTTCTCACCTTCTGTCTCTTGTGTCTCCTCCCTCTCTCCGACTCCCCATTCACAATGCGCATCAACAATATCTATATTCCCCAAAGTATTCCCCATCTTCCCACGTGCGTTAATTAATTATTATTTAAGGTAATATTTATTACAGCGTTGGTGTACTTGTCTCTACAGGCGTACAGACCGCAGTATTTGTGTGCTTCGACAAGACAACGTCCTTAAGAGTTGGTCGATCTAATTGTGAACATTTAACATCACCGGGAAAATATCAAAGAGCATGTAATACCAAGCCGTGCATACATAGGTAACAACAATCCTTACTTAATTACTTGCACTGTGACGCGCCATTGGAAAGCACGGCGTATAATATTATTATCGCCATTATCATTATCATCGTTGTCGTTGTCGTCGCCACTACTACCATCACCTCTACCATCATCATCATAACTACCACCACTATCACTACCACAACCATCACCACCACCACCACTACCACAACCATCACCTCTACCATCATCATCATAACTACCACCACTATCACTACCACAACCATCACCACCACCACCACTACCACAACCATCACCTCTACCATCATCATCACCACCACTACCATCACAAGATGGACTACCACCACCACCACTACCACCACCACTACCACTATCACTGCCACCACCACCACTACCACCACCACCACCACTACCACCACCACTACCACTATCACTGCCACCACCACCGGTACCACCACTACCACTACCACTACCACCACCACCACCACTACCACTATCACTGCCACCACCACCGGTACCACCACTACCACTACCACTACCACCACCACCACTACCACCACCACCACCACTACCACCACCACTACCACTATCACTGCCACCACCACCGGTACCACCACTACCACTACCACCACCACTACCACTACCACCACCATCACCACCACTATCACCACCTCTGCCACAACTACCACAACTATCATCTCTACCATCATCGTCTTTTTTTCTGTACAGAGGACTAACAAACAGCTGACTGTCTCTCCCCTACACGGGGAGCGTTAATAAATGTATTGTATTGTATAGATGGATGGCAGGAACATGGAGTCCTTGTTCCAAGTCATGCGGTCAAGGAACAATAACGAGAAGTACAAAATGCGTCAATAAAGAGAACCGACGAGTCTCGGCGTGGAAGTGTGCGCATTTTAAAGTACCTCAAAGAGAACGGAAATGTGGTAAAGCTGACTGTCAACCTGAATTTACTATAGGACCTTGGTCAAAGGTAGGGTTACCCATAGCAACCACGTATGACGTCATGTTCTAGATTGTTAGAGGGGGGTACGTGGCATTGTTGAATTATAATCCACCACACAGAAAAAGATGCCGGATTAGTCCACAATCCTTTGCGCGCAGAAATAACTATACCCGCGTGGAATCTTTAGAACAGAGAGTTTTGACAACGTTAAATTTTGCGAGTGTGAAGCTGTTACCTGCTCTGTTATGTGAACGTGTTAGAAAGTTTGTAGCAGTCTAATTTACTGATTTAGGTTTGCAAAGGATTATGGTAAAATGTACTTTTCTGTATCCCCTCCCCTTGCCCCTAAAACTTGCCATCTTGGTAAGGAACCGGGACTTCACAATGTTTTACCATTGATGTCTTTATCATTAGTGTTCGTCTAGTTGTGGATCTGGAACTAAGAGACGTTCTGTTATCTGTAAGAAAGTTCTTGCTAACGGTACAGTTATAAGTCTACTACAGTCTAGCTGCTCGGGAATGGTTCCTGCCATGTCTATACACTGCGAAGACTCTACTGGGTGTGGTGAGTATATGCCAGACAGTCAGACAAACTGATTTACTGGTTGATCTGCAGACTGACTGACGACTGACTGATTCGACTGACTGACTGACTGACTGACTGGCTGACTGGCTGACTGGCTGACTGGCTGACTGGCTGACTGGCTGACTGGCTGACTGGCTGACTGGCTGACTGGCTGACTGGCTGACTGGCTGACTGGCTGACTGGCTGACTGGCTGACTGGCTGACTGGCTGACTGGCTGGCTGACTGGCTGGCTGACTGGCTGACTGGCTGACTGGCTGACTGGCTGGCTGACTGGCTGACTGACTGACTGGCAGACTGACTGACTAGCAGACAACCAGGCAGACAATTGCAAACAGAAAAATAGACCGACGGTCAAACGGACAGACGATAAGACTAGACACAGACAAGCGGGCAGACGACAACACAGACATACAGAAAAATGGATTGATGGGTCAGACAGACGGACGGACAGACAGATAGACAGACAGACAGACAGACGGACAGACAGACAGACAGACAGATAGACGGACAGACAGACAGACAGACAGACAGACAGACAGACAGGCAGACTAATGAATGTTAAAACTACTCATTTTCAGGCTCTTCGTCGAGAAAATCTTCCAAACGACGGAATTATGGTAAAAACACAAAACATGCACGTTGATTTACCGTCATTATTCCTTTAAAATCAAATAAATCATCTTATATTTTCCAATTTCCTGCTATTCCCTTTTGCGCATTTGTGGTTCCCTAACGCAATCATGATGGTTTTTGTCCAGATATCCAAGGTGACTCACCCATCGACCAAGAGGAAGACTACGATGGTGAGTTGAACGGACCGACCGACGAGCCGCAGTACGATTGCCTTCCACTTTATACTCTAATTCATTGAAGTTTTGGGATTTCTTTTTAGCCTCGGATTCGTCTGGCGAAGGTTCTGGTGAAACAGGAGAAGGCGGAGGTAAAGGCACCAGTGGAAAAAAAAAACATTCCACACCGCGACGCGAAAAAAACGGGCGCGCTCAATTCCCTTCGTCCACGCACCGACGCTTACTTATTGGTGCAGCCATTACTTATTTCAAACCGAGGCATGTTCGACCCATACAAACTGAGACATACGCAAAGTTAAACTTGGTCGAGATGGGAGATGTTCAAATCTAGATTTCCCGCCATTTCCAACATATCGAAAGCGCGCGTTTTTTTCATCAATTCTTGTTTCGATATAAAGACAACTTCGCGCGAAAATGTTGTTCTGAAAAGTGTTTTAATCAACTTGTGTTTCCACAGAAGTGCCGAAAATACATCTAAGCAAACAAAAGAAGTTTATAGTCAGGAAAATAGGGAGCATCTCAGTCGCCGTTGGTTCAACAGTCTGGGCGGTCAAACGATCTAAGATAATAGTATCATGCAAGGCCACTGGGCACCCCCTACCGGCGATCACATGGTCTAGGGATGGTTACGAAGTGACGGAATACTTTGAAGACGATGTTGGCGTCGATTACCTTGGTAACCTTATGATTAGAAAAACTGATCGATTCAATGAAGGGACGTATCTTTGTAAAGCTAAAAGCAGAGCTGGAGTCTCATCGGCCACGTTTACACTCAAGATATTACGTAAGTTATCAGACTACGAGGAGTTTTTTATTTTAGATTTTCAAGAAATCGGCGCAAAGAACTTCCGTGGCTGCGTTTTCGTGGTCAGCGGTTATTCACTCTCTTTACGCTCTTTTTGTTGAGAATAAAAAAGAAAGGCACGGCTTGTAGTCGAAGTCTACAGGAAGCCCAACCATATGCATATCTTCTGAAACTATTGCTAAAAATACATGTTCTAAATAAGATAAGAATAATGCGCGCGTGGTTTTGATGGGCTTCCTGTGGTAGAGCGCGCGGGATGAGTATTATTTTGGGCTTCCTGTGGTAGAGTACGCGGGATGAGTATTATTTTGGGCTTCATGTGGTAGAGCGCGCGGGATGAGTATTATTTTGGGCTTCCTGTGGTAGAGCGCGCGCTCTTCGGCACATTTAGGTTCGGCAACATTTGAAGGAACATAACATCAGAGAATATAGTTCGTTGGATGAAAATAAGACGGTTATATAATTATGCCTCCATATATACACAATAGAATCGTTTTCGTATGAGTGGCGAACCTACGGTACCGTGACACTCGAATGGCTTCCTTTCTCAACCAATCAAAAAGCGTGCAGATGCATCTCATCCAATCAAACTCACCGCACAGTACCGTCACTTTTCCACTCATACGCCTCTAACAACCGCGGTAGCTGTATATAACCTTTACTTAAGGAAGCTACTTATAGCTTCACCGCTTCACCGTGGTTTTACAGCTAGTGGGTTACCTGTGGTTAGGGGGAGATCCCTCACCACACTGGTAACCCGCATTCGAAAATTCCTGTTTCCACGAATAAAATGCCGACAAGTTGCCTACCATTGCTATGTAGGCTACCCCACCCCCTCTCCCCCATTTAATGTAAATTATTTCTGCACATTTCTCCACAGTGGTGAACAAACCCTTCATCCTGACAGACGACAGCGCCGCCTCGTTTGGTCCAGGCGAAACCAACGTGGAAGTGACAGTGGGCGGTACCGCTACGGTATTCACAGGGACGACCATTACTATCAAGTGCCCAGTTGTAGGCAAGCCACCTCCACTAGTCTATTGGCTCAGTCAGGGTCGACCTATATCGGTTGGACAAGCCAAAACTATTGGAAATAACCTAGTGATTAAGAATATCGACAGGATTTATGCCCTGAAGTATTCATGTCACGCTAGAAATCGATTGGGCAGAGCAGCAGCATCTACTGACGTCAAGGTGTTGGGTACGTATAACTACTACCTTACCCTTGGTGCCTGCAGAGAGAGAATCCTTTCTCGCGTTACGGTTATTCGTTGATGAGAGGGGTCGTCGCCTAAGCGCAAGCTTGAGAACTTGTGTCATGTGAAAACGGGCCCGACGCAAACATGAGCGCAAGAGAAAGAAATGTAAAAACATTGATCCTTCTGTTTGTGCTTGCATCAGCTTCGTTTTCACAGTGACATAAGGCCTCTTGTGCTTGCGCTTATACTTGCGTCAGGCCCGTTTTCATAGTGACATAACGCCGCTTGTGCTTGCGCTTATGCTTGCGTCAGGCCCGTTTTCACAATAACACAAGGCCTCTTGTGCTTGCGCTTATGCTTGCGTCAGGCCCGTTTTCACAATGACACAAGGGCTCTTGTGCTTGCGCTTATGCTTGCGTCAGGCCCGTTTCCACAGTGACATAAGGTCTCTTGTGCTTGCGCTTATGCTTGCGTCAGGCCCGTTTTCACAATGACACAAGGCCTCTTGTGCTTGCGCTTATGCTTGCGTCAGGCCCGTTTTCACAATGACACAAGGCCTCTTGTGCTTGTGCTTATGATTGCGTCAGGCCCGTTTTCACAATGACACAAGGCCTCTTGTGCTTGCGCTTATGCTTGCGTCAGGCCCGTTTTCACAATGACACAAGGCCTCTTGTGCTTGCGCTTATGCTTGCGTCAGGCCCGTTTTCACAATGACACAAGGCCTCTTGTGCTTGCGCTTATGCTTGCGTCAGGCCCGTTTTCACAATGACACAAGGCCTCTTGTGCTTGCGCTTATGCTTGCGTCAGGCCCGTTTTCACAATGACATAAGGTCTCTTGTGCTTGCGCTTATGCTTGCGCCAGGCCCATTTTCACAATGACATAAGGTCTCTTGTGCTGGCGCTTATGCTTGCGCCAGGCCCATTTTCACAGTGACATAAGGCCTCTTGTGCTTGCGCTTATGCTTGCGTCAGGCCCGTTTTCACAATGACACAAGGCCTCTTGTGCTTGCGCTTATGCTTGCGTCAGGTCCGTTTTCACAATGACACAAGGCCTCTTGTGCTTGCGCTTATGCTTGCGTCAGGCCCGTTTTCACAATGACACAAGGCCTCTTGTGCTTGCGCTTATGCTTGCGTCAGGCCCGTTTTCACAATGACATAAGGTCTCTTGTGCTTGCGCTTATGCTTGCGTCAGGCCCGTTTACACAGTGACATAAGGTCTCTTGTGCTTGCGCTTATGCTTGCGTCAGGCCCGTTTACACAGTGACATAAGGCCTCTTATGCTTGCGTCAGGCCCGTTTACACAGTGACATAAGGCCTCTTGTGCTTGCGCTTATGTTTGCGTCATGCCCGTTTACACAGTGACATAACGTCGCTTGTGCTTGCGCTTATGCTTGCGTCAGGCCCGTTTACACAGTGACATAACATCGCTTGTGCTTGCGCTTATGCTTGCGTCAGGCCCGTTTTCACAATGACACAAGGCCTCTTGTGCTTGCGCTTATGCTTGCGTCAGGCCCGTTTTCACAATGACACAAGGCCTCTTGTGCTTGCGCTTATGCTTGCGTCAGGCCCGTTTTCACAATGACACAAGGCCTCTTGTGCTTGCGCTTATGCTTGCGTCAGGCCCGTTTTCACAATGACACAAGGCCTCTTGTGCTTGCGCTTATGCTTTGCGTCAGGCCCGTTTTCACAATGACATAAGGTCTCTTGTGCTTGCGCTTATGCTTGCGCCAGGCCCATTTTCACAATGACATAAGGTCTCTTGCGCTTATGCTTGCGCCAGGCCCATTTTCACAGTGACATAAGGCCTCTTGTGCTTGCGCTTATGCTTGCGTCAGGCCCGTTTTCACAATGACACAAGGCCTCTTGTGCTTGCGCTTATGCTTGCGTCAGGTCCGTTTTCACAATGACACAAGGCCTCTTGTGCTTGCGCTTATGCTTGCGTCAGGCCCGTTTTCACAATGACACAAGGCCTCTTGTGCTTGCGCTTATGCTTGCGTCAGGCCCGTTTTCACAATGACATAAGGTCTCTTGTGCTTGCGCTTATGCTTGCGTCAGGCCCGTTTAAACAGTGACATAAGGTCTCTTGTGCTTGCGCTTATGCTTGCGTCAGGCCCGTTTACACAGTGACATAAGGCCTCTTATGCTTGCGTCAGGCCCGTTTACACAGTGACATAAGGCCTCTTGTGCTTGCGCTTATGCTTGCGCCAGGCCCATTTTCACAATGACATAAGGCCTCTTGTGCTTGCGCTTATGCTTGCGTCAGGCTCGTTTTCACAATGACACAAGGCCTCTTGTGCTTGCGCTTATGCTTGCGTCAGGCCCGTTTTCACAATGACATAAGGTCTCTTGTGCTTGCGCTTATGCTTGCGCCAGGCCCGTTTTCACAGTGACATAAGGCCTCTTGTGCTTACGCTTATGCTTGCGTCAGGCCCGTTTTCACAATGACACAAGGCCTCTTGTGCTTGCGCTTATGCTTGCGTCAGGCCCATTTTCACAATGACACAAGGCCTCTTGTGCTTGCGCTTATGCTTGCGTCAGGCCCGTTTTCACAATGACACAAGGCCTCTTGTGCTTGCGCTTATGCTTGCGTCAGGCCCGTTTTCACAATGACACAAGGCCTCTTGTGCTTGCGCTTATGCTTGCGTCAGGCCCGTTTTCACAATGACATAAGGTCTCTTGTGCTTGCGCTTATGCTTGCGTCAGGCCCGTTTACACAGTGACATAAGGCCTCTTGTGCTTGCGCTTATGCTTGCGTCAGGCCCGTTTTCACAGTGACATAAGGCCTCTTGTGCTTACGCTTATGCTTGCGTCAGGCCCGTTTACACAGTGACATAAGGCCTCTTGTGCTTGCGCTTATGCTTGCGTCAGGCCCGTTTACACAGTGACATAAGGCCTCTTGTGCTTGCGCTTATGCTTGCATCAGGTCTGTTTTACAGTGACATAAGGCCTCTTGTGCTTGCGCTTATGCTTGCGTCAGGCCCGTTTACACAGTGACATAACGTCGCTTGTGCTTGCGCTTATGCTTGCGACGTTAGTGAAAACCAGGCTTAATCCCATCATTCTCGTCAACACTTCCATCACCACCATCATTATCATTACGATGCCATATATAACATCCACATTGTCATCATTATCACATTATCTACCATAACATCAGCGTCACAATTATCATCATCATCACCAGTGTAATCACTATTGCCGTAACATCCATTCACTATCATCAGCAGCGCACCATCATTGCGATCATTATCATCATCGTCACTAGCATAAGCCAACACCATTATCGTCATCATTTTATCAACATCATTTATCATCATCATTTTATCATCATCATCATCATCACTATCTTCTGTCTTACCATAATACTAAGAAAGTGTCTCCCTTACACTCAATTATTTAAATCGTCACTTTATCACAGATCTATCACCGCCCAAAATAGCAGCAGAAATCAAGACCATCGATACTCCACAGAGCTCGAAAACCGTCAAAATCACAGTAGGGACCAACATCACTGTAGTATCAGGAGTAACACTGATGATAGAATGTCCAATCCAAACAAAGCCAACGCCCTTCGTGTCCTGGACAGCTCTCGGTAAAACTATTACTGGAAACGTTGGCCCACTTGTTGTTGCTCATGATCAATCACATATTGTAATCAAAGCAATGAAGATTGCCTACACTGGTTTGTATGGATGTTCAGCAATGAATGCTGCAGGGAAGGATAGTCAATTCACTTACGTCAGAGTAATAGGTACGTATCATATTAGGAAGTTTAAAGACAAATGGTTCCAACACTTGCTTCAACATTCGTTCGACTTTGTTGAATGCTGATCGATGTTGAATTCGTTTGCCATCACCCCCCTTTTGAATCGATGTTGAAACGTGTTCAATCGATGTTGAAACGTGTTGAATCGATGTTGAAACGTGTTGAATCGATGTTGAAACGTGTTCAATCGATGTTGAAACGTGTTCAATCGATGTTGAAACGTGTTCAATCGATGTTGAAACGTGTTCAATCGATGTTGAAACGTGTTTAATCGATGTTGAAACGTGTTGAATCGATGTTGAAACGTGTTTAATCGATGTTGAAACGTGTTTAATCGATATTGAAACGTGTTGAATCGATGTTGAAAAACGTGTTGAATCGATGTTGAAACGTGTTTAATCGATATTGAAACGTGTTAATGATCGATGTTGAAACGTGTTTGAATCGATGAATCGATGTTGAAACGTGTTCAATCGATGTTGAAACGTGTTTAATCGATTTTGAAACGTGTTTAATCAATGTTGAAACGTGTTTAATCGATGTTGAAACGTGTTTAATCGATATTGAAACGTGTTGAATCGATGTTGAAACGTGTTGAATCGATGTTGAAACGTGTTGAAACGTGTTTAATCGATGTTGAATCGATGTTGAAACGTGTTGAATCGATGTTGAAACGTGTTCAATCGATATTGAAACGTGTTGAATCAATGTTGAAACGTGTTGAATCGATATTGAATCGTGTTGAATCGATGTTCAATGCAATGAAGTTTGACTTCGTTTAAATTTGCTTCAACATCGATTCAACATTTCGTTTGTTCTCGCGTCACCTAGCGGCCCTTTCAACATTTGCACGAGCCAGCACGGTTTCACACCATGTCCATTTTTCACGGAGTCTCTTGGGACACGCCGTTCAACAATGTTGAATACGTTTGCCACCATGGATTTCAAGATCATTCAACGTACCTTCGACAATGTTGAAGCGATGTTGAATGAATGGTGAAACCGTTTGCCAGAGCCCGGCTCAGAATGCAAAATGAGAACCCGCGAAGATGAGGAACAAAATCGAATGAGTACCGAGATGTTCAATGTCAAGTGAATGGAGACAAGTACAATGGCAAGAAAGAACAACAACGCTTACATCTAGTAAACTCGTCTTCCTCGTCTCCTCCAAGCTATAAACTATAAACAACAATTATGCCGTAACAAATACTTCCTCCATAACTAGTGTCGACGACTAATACTGGACTGCAATTGCTGGTTTGCAAGCAATCCCTGGATAATAATAATAATAATAATAATCTTTATTTGTATAGCGTTATTTCTACTAAAAGACACAATAGCGCTTAACAATATTACTAATAATAAAAAATATGAAGAATATCTATAATATATTAAATGAATGTACAAAAAAATATACACCTAATTTCAAAAACGTTGTCCAAATAGCCAAATACGAATTCATTCAAAAAGACAAAAGAAACAGTTCAGCTTGAGTGCACTTCTTTTGTCTTTTAATGAAATCCTATTTGGCTTTTTTGATTATTATTGGACAACGTTTTTGAAATTAGGTGTATGTGTAAAAATATAAAAATATAAAAATATAAAAATGTTGGTGGTACAAACAAGAGAAGCTAATGATGAATGATGCTTTGTTATCGGGCACCAACATGGCCGCCATGACGTCACGTGCTTTGTATGCAAGAAACTTAATTAAATTAATAATAATAATAATAATAATAATAATATTAAAAATAAAATAATAATAATAATAATAATAAACTTTATTAATAACTCTTTTCAGTTATTAATTACAATAAAAATTAATCTATTAATCAGATTAACTAAGAGAAGTTATAAATAGGAATGCCTGAGTTCATGAGTTTATAGTATCATCTATACAACATAGTGCAACATTGGATAGTCATTAAATTTTGTATTTTTATTGTTCTCGACTAGCGCCTTCAAAACCCACCATTCAAAGCAAACAAGGATTCCGTTCGTCTTTAGAGAAAGACCAAGAATTGACCGTCACCATTGGACAAGAAGCTACGGGTCTTGCAGGGATCGCTGTCAAGATCTACTGTCCTGTAAAGGGTCTTCCAACACCAGCTATTACGTGGCAAATCAATAAGAGGGCTGTACGTAACAACGACAGACGGTACACTATCAATGGACAAACGTTGGTAATTAAACAGCTTGCAAGGCGTGACAATGGTATAGTGATTTGTTCGGCTCAGAATCGAGTCGGGAAGGCAACCAGTAGCTCAAAAGTTAACGTTATCAGTAAGTAGATAGCGGGTCAAGCGGAAACGCAAGTCGACGCAAGTTCGATTTGCGTTACGTTAGGACACGCACTTGAATGGAATAACGTTGACTTACATTGTGATCAGTTTTAGGACAAGGCGTCACAGTGTAGAGGAGAGGAGAGGAGAGGAGAGGAGAGGAGAGGAGAGGAGAGGAATCAAAGGACTTTCCTGCACACCACTGGCCAATACTAAATTCCATACAATTTTTATTTCCATTCATAGCTGGACAAAAGCCCCAAATCGCGTCGAAGACAGGTCGTGTTACTGGCATACAAGGCGTTGAGGAAGCCAGCATTACCATTGGCCAAGACCTTCGTCTTGTCCAGGGGTTGATATTCAGAGTTCAATGCCCAGTAACAGGTTTTCCCACGCCGAGAGTCACGTGGTCTCGCAACGACAATGACGTTCAATCCTCGCAGAGAATTTTAATTGACAAGAATAACAATGACTTAATCATCAATGGCATTCAAAAGGAAGACACGGGGCAGTACACGTGCACTGCTGTGAACCCCTTGGGTGAGGCACGCCAATCCTCATTCGTGAGTATTATTGGTAAGTTGCCTTTGTAATTTAAGCTGATTTTTTTACGTGAGTGATGGCGGTAGAAGTGTGCGCTCTATTTAAAGTAAAGGGGCCGGTTATTCTCAACGAAGTTACCCTATCATTGAGGGGTGATATTCCAGGGGGCTGACGGGTCATCCCTTCATATAGGAACACATGAGATGCTGCGAAAACAATGGCATATATAACAATGGCATATATAACAATGGCAATATCTGATTTACAATAGATTGTTCCTACATAGAGGGAATACCGGCTGACAGCTCGCCCTTGACCCCTATATCGCCTCACTCCCTCAGAGCAGAGATGAGATGCAGCCATCACTGGTAGATCCCACTCCCTCGCAAAACCTGGCAATGAGCAGTCTACTTTTGGCTACTAAAAATACACCTTCTAAAATGACGTTATAATCGTTACTTTATCTGCTCCACAGATGAGAAAAGTGTATCAATCACCTTCGGTAGTTCTAAGTTGGATACTTCAGGCAGCGTCAAGGCTGTGACTATGCAAATTGGTGACACCCTCACGGCGCTATCAGGAACTGATGTTACGATTGTGTGTCCTGTCAAGGGGATACCTGCGCCTTACGTGCTGTGGCGACGTAACGGAGAACGTATCGAGTCTGGGGACAGAAAGGGTCAGTTTAGACTTCAAAATAGCAACACCGTCTTGAAGATATTCCAGGTAGAGCGCGAGGTGGCTGGTCAGTACGAGTGCATAGCAACAAACCTGGGTGGCGCCGACAGGGTGACGTCAACCATCACTATTGTTGGTAAGTGAGAGTATCTGCTGCTAAATATATCTGGGATCTCTTCCCATGCCTTGTGAAGTGCGATGTTTCGACGGAGATTAGCGGAATCAAAAATAACAGTACATTGATACGATGCGCTATGTCTCCCTCTGCCTAGAAGAATTTGTAAGAGTCCAGCCTGCTGTGTAGTGGCTCTATTGTAAGCACTGTCATTTCGTCAGTATTGCAATCAAATACCGTCAAGCTAAGCACGTTATTAGCCTGTGCCGAATAGAAGGTCAAAAATGCCATTCATGTGTTGAAATTCTAGCTTGATCAACCATTCCAAGCACTTACCTGGCTTTCTTTAAAAAATAATACTCGATTTGCAGCCGTGATATAGTTTAGGTGTATATCGATTACACGGATATTTGCTACGATTTCCATTGCTAACTATGAAAAGTCGTAGTCAAATCGGCGATTTCTCTTCGACGAATCGCGTCGAAATCGCACTCAAATCGCAGCAAGTTACATGCGCGATTTAAATAGTTACAGCGCAAGCGCGACAAATGTTGCTGTGAAAATGGCATATAAAATCAATCGCATTGTGAACAGGCCTTAACGAGCTAAAAACTGAGCCTTATACAAATCAAGCCAAAATATTGTACACAAATCAAACGAACAAGCAAACTAAAGTATCTATTTTACAAACAGCTTCCTCGAAGCCTGTCATCAACTTTGCATCAGCCAGACAAGAGGAACATGATGATCTATCGATGGTCAAATCTACCATTGGCGCGTCTGTGTTCATGCTAGCTGGTGCGCCCCTGTCTATTGCCTGTCCAGCCAAAGGAGTGCCACGCCCCACCTACACGTGGTCTTTTATGAACAAGCCAATCAAGCACGGTGGGAGGTTCTCCATTATTGGCGACACTTTACTTGTCAATCAGACTATACAAAGTGATTCGGGAAGGTATACATGTACGGCAAAGAACGTGGTGGCGCAAGAGAAACGATCCTCTAATGTCAAGGTTACAGGTACGTCCAACGCGGGATCAGCCCCACCTTTTCGAAAGAAATATGAGAAGGGTAGAGAGGGAAGAATGGGAAGAGGGAAGAATGGGAAGAGGTATAGAAACGTGGAGAATCTTCGTTTTTTCTCATCTTTCTATCCTTCCCCTTCCTTCTCTCCATCTCCCCTTTTCTTCCCCTTACCCCCTTCCCTTTTTCTATTTCCCCTTTTCTCCTTTCCCTTCTTCCCACTGCCTTTCTCTTTTTTCCATTTTTCTCTTTTAGCGACTACGAAGGCTGAAGTTGTCACTGTCTAGAATATGGTTGCCTTTCTCAAAATCTGTTATTTATTTCGATATTTATTTTTCAGTTCCCGTTGTGCCTCATATCCAAGGGCGCCCACGAGACATTGAAGTCCAAGCAAAGGTCTTTATATCTGCCGGAGTTGGGAGTGTTATCCGAAGTGTAGAAGGAGCAGGCCTCCAACTGAGGTGTGACGCGAAGGGGCTACCTAAGCCCAAAATCCAATGGAAATTTGGCCAGATTGTCGTGGCAGGGGAGTTGTTAAAGCTGCCGAAATTAAACCCAGGAGACTCCAAGAAATACACGTGTGAAGCGAGTAACTTGGCCGGTGTTGATACGAGAACAACGTCTCTTTTTGTTATAGGTGGGTATTATCATTAACTCTAGCCTTCTTTTGTCGTATTTGGGCTTCCTGTCGGTCTATTGGCCGTGGGAGACTGGAACATTTTACAAGAAAAAAGGACAGACGCCATTTTCTTCTCGCCGGGACCAAGTCCCCCTCGGCCTAAATAAAGAACAGGGATCCCAGAAGGGGTTGCGTTCGAAGGAGGCCAATCTACTGTAAAGAAAAAGATGGCGGACCAGTACATTTTACCCAGTAATCCTTTGCGCGCACAAACCACTTTGAGTTTTCAAAACGTCACGATTCTCAAGTGTGACGTGACGTGTATTTGAGATACGCCATTCACCATTAAATCCACTTAATAATAATATTTGTATTTCTTTTAGCCATACGCAAACCTGTCGTCACGTCATCCAAAGAAATCGTGTCATTTTTGGATAAAATCCAACCGCTCGCAGCAACAATCGGTCAAACTGTCACGGTAGTCCGAGGCACTGTCGTGACACTCATCTGTCACGTCACGGGCTACCCACCGCCTGGCATTACCTGGACAAAGGAGAGGGTTGCAATCCAGAACCTCAAGAACAAGCGCGGATACTCTGGCAAGCGCGTAAATATGACGCATTATGTACTGACCATCGACACTAGGATTACGAGAACAGACTTTACTGGGAAGTATGAATGTGTTGCAAACAACCTTGGTGGCGCGGACCTAGCAACGACGAATCTTGTTGTAAAAGGTACGTCGTGAAGGATGGGGTGGGGGATGGAGTTAGGCGGAGGGCAATATATGAGTGTGATGACATCATATCAGCAGTGTCCCGAAGTAACAGCTCTTTTACAATTATAAGGGTAGATAGATATCAAATCTTGCTTGCGTAGTATCGTGAAAGAAATTGCCCAACCGCAAGAAGGAAAGGGACGAGAGCGAGGTAAAGTAGGTAGGTGACGAGGCAAGGGAGGGGGAAGAGAGGGGGATGGGGAGGAAGAATGAGAAGAGGAATGGTAGGAGAAAACAGTTTTAAGTTATAAAGTAATTAGTCGCTTAGTAATAGTTCGTAAAGTAGTTTGTAGAAGGTCACGGGTTGAATTCACGTTTTTTTTACGAATCTTTATTTACTCTTGACGAAACCCTACAAATCCTACTTTACGAGCTTTAATATTCATGAATATCGCCTTTTTAAAAAACTTATCAGCACCCACAAGACCTGCCATCAAGTCTACCTTCAGAACGGGCTCACTTGGTCTTGTTAAATCACTTTCAAGCCGTGATCATCTTACTATCACTATTGGAGACAACGCTCAACTCCTCACCAAAACACAACTGACAATCCTATGCCCTGTCACTGGCCTGCCGACGCCCACAGTCACGTGGTTTGCTGGTCGTAGGAGGGTTACAAATGGTGGCAAGTACTCACTAGGGAGGGGTACGGACTTGCTTATCGGCAGTGACAAATATCCAACCAATGTTTATGATTCAATGAGATACGCATGTAGAGCGGCGAACCGAATGGGAACAGACACTGCTTACTCTACGGTACGGTTTACTAGTAAGTATCAATGTAGAAGTAACTATTTAGTTAAGGTGTGTTTTGAAAGGTGTTGGAACAGACACTGCTTACTCTACGGTACGGTTTACTAGTAAGTATCAATGTAGAAGTAACTATTTAGTTAAGATGTGTTTTGAAAGGTGTTGGAACAGACACTGCTTACTCTACGGTACGGTTTACTAGTAAGTATCAATGTAGAAGTAACTATTTAGTTAAGGTGTGTTTTGAAAGGTGTTGGAATTGCTTCGAGGTGTCTCGTTGTTTTCTTCGTCGCGTATTTGAGCATGCACGCTTATTTGATTTTGTTCGCCCGGGCGGAGTCATTTTTATTTAATAGCGCGGTGGTGCGTTGGTTGTTCGCGCTTGTAGGGACGTTTTGTTTGGGGAGCGGTCGGTCGCGCTTATTTTGTTCGCGCGGTAGGGGCGTTTTGTTTGGGGAGCGGTCGGTCGCGCTTATTTTGTTCACCCGGTAGGGGCGTTTTGTTTGGAGAGCGGTCGGCCGCGCTTATTTTGTTCGCTCGGTAGGGGCGTTTTGTTTGGAGAGCGGTCGGTCGCGCCTATTTTGTTCGCCCGGTAGGGGCGTTTTCTTTGAAGAGCGGTCGGTCGCGCTTATTTTGTTCGCTCGGTAGGGGCGTTTTGTTTGGAGAGCGGTCGGTCGCGCTTATTTTGTTCACCCGGTAGGGGCGTTTTCTTTGAAGAGCAGTCGGTCGCGCTTATTTTGTTCGCCCGGTAGGGGCGTTTTGTTTGGAGAGCGGTCGGTCGCGCTTATTTTGTTCGCCCGGTAGGGGCGTTTTGTTTGAAGAGCGGTCGGTCGCACTTATTTTGTTCGCCCGGTAGGGGCGTTTTTGTTTGGAGAGCGGTCGGTCGCGCTTATTTTTGTTCGCCCGGTAGGGGCGTTTTGTTTGAAGAACGGTCGGTCGCGCTTATTTTGTTCGCCCGGTAGGGGCGTTTTGTTTGGAGAGCGGTCGGTCGCGCTTATTTTGTTCGCTCGGTAGGGGCGTTTTGTTTGGAGAGCGGTCGGTCGCGCTTATTTTGTTCGCCCGGTAGGGGCGTTTTCTTTGAAGAGCGGTCGGTCGCACTTATTTTGTTCGCTCGGTAGGGGCGTTTTCTTTGAAGAGCGGTCGGTCGCGCTTATTTTGTTCGTCCGGTAGGGGCCTTTAGTTTGTAAATGGGTAGCGGTCGCGCACGGTTACTTTTAAGAGATGATAAATAGATAGCTCACGGTCTGAGTACATCATATTATATATAACTGTGTAACCAGAACTGTTTTTCTTCCCTCAGAACCCAAGGTTCCTAAAATACTCACAGTCTATGGCCAGTTCAACTTCCCTATCAATACCACCATCATTCTGACCATAGGCAGTAGCGTTACAGCCATTACAGGTAGCCATATTACGTTTATGTGTGACGCAAGTGGGCTGCCGAACCCTATTCTCACGTGGACGAAAGATGATGAAATCATCAAGGCTAATGGATCACGTCTGACCATCAGTGACTCTAAGAAGTCGGACTCTGGTGTGTATGAGTGCACGGCAACTAATCTCGCGGGATCGCGAAGTGAGAGATCTGTTGTGAAAATAGACGGTTAGTGAATATAATACTTGCTATTGTAGTATAGCCGCCTTCACCTGGAACACCTGCTGGGATTCCTTTGGTTTAGTGAGAATACGTCCCAGCCCTCCCCCCCCCCCCCCCCCCCCCCCCCCCCCTCCTCTCCCCGTCTCATTCCGCGGTCCTCCTTTGTTCCATCAGCCCTACCCTCACTTTTAGTCTCTTGAAACCCTTCTAAGGCCACTTCCACCCTCGTACCCTCCCCTCGGTCTGCTCGAGGGGGAGATGGGTTCGTCTATATACGTTATACAAGACATTATAAAAGTTGTTTCACTTCCTGTTTGCGCGCATCTATCTTTCAAGGCCCAAAAGCACCTACAAAACCCCTTGGGATCCCTTTGCTTTATTGAGAGCACGATCCAGCCCTACCCTACCCTACCCGTCTCATTCCCTCCCCTCTTCGCCACACCTGCTACATTTAATAACGCATTTCTTGTTACAGATATAAAAGAGAAGAGAGAGAAACCCAAGATATTTGCATCCAATCAAAGTTTTATCGCGTCCGAAAACAAAATTTCCTTCACCTTCGTGGTCGGTGGCAACATTACCATCCTGGAAGGAAAAGACCTGATTCTACAATGCCCGACCTTCGGGATACCTAAACCCCTGGTCACGTGGGTGTTCAATAACACGCCGGTGGTTGAGTCAGATACCCTGTCTGTGGATCCGCTGACCGGAGCTATAAGTATCATAGAGATGACGAAGGAAGAGACTGGGAGGTATCAGTGCTTCTCGAAGAATATCGCAGGCGAAGACATCGCCATTACATACGCTATAGTCGTAGGTAAGTGGGAACATTTTGGCGATTGGGGTAGCGAGCATGCGCAGAGTCGTACCTCAAACGTAACTCCCACTGTGCTAAGGAAATGTAGTCGACTCTACCCCTATTTTTCTCCCGCGGTCCTCACTTCTTCCATCAGCCCTCCCACTCGCCCTAGGCTCTTGAAAACCTTCTAAGGCCACTTCTACCCTCGTACCCTCCCCTCGGTCTGCACGAGGGGGAGATGGGTTCGTCTATATACGTTATACAAGATATTATAAAAGCTGTTCACTTACCTGTTTTCGCGCGTCTGTCCTTTAAGGCCCAAAAGCACCCAAAATAAAGACGACCCAAAATACGTACTACCGGTTGGACCCTCGAAAACAGCCAATAAGAATCAACATTGGAGATTCCTTGACCACATTCAAGGGTACTAGGGTTACCATCAACTGTCCTTCCACTGGATTCCCTGATCCACGGGTACGATGGAACCAAAACGATTTATCACTGACGCCTCAGATATCCATATTCTTGAACGGATCGATGTTGATTTTGACGAACCCTGAAGTGTCCGATACTGGAAAATACACGTGCTTAGCGTCAAACCCCGGTGGCTCTGAGAATGCAAGCTCGAATGTGACTTTCTTGGGTAAGAATTTGATTGGTTATTGTTTCTAGTGGTGAGGCATTCACGGTGATGCAAATGGAATTGTTACCATGGTGCCTTCCTTCCTTCCTGGCTCTCTATCTCTATCTCTTCCATTCTCTCTTCCGTTCTCTCTTCCGTTCTCTCTTCCGTTCTCTCTTCCGTTCTCTCTTCCTTTCTCTCATCCGTTTCTCTCTTCCGTTCTCTCTTCCTCTTCCGTTCTCTCTTCCGTTCTCTCTTCCGTTCTCTCTTCCGTTCTCTCTTCCGTTCTCTCTTCCGTTCTCTCTTCCGTTCTCTCTTCCGTTCTCTCTTCCGTTCTCTCTTCCGTTCTCTCTTCCGTTCTCTCTTCCGTTCTCTCTTCCGTTCTCTCTTCCGTTCTCTCATCCTTTCTATCCTCCTTTCTATCCTCCTTTCTCTCTTTCTTTCTTTTTGTCGTCTCTCTTCTCTTCGAATTCTTTCCTATTTTCTTTCTTTCTTCCTAACCGTTTGATTTTACACTCTTTCTCCGATCTCCATTATTCTCCGATATAAATAATTATTGGTTTGCAATCAATCCCTTGAGAATCAAGAGATAAAGACACGGCGGCCATGTTGGTTGAACAAACAATAGACACTAATGAGCAATCTTTTGTTGAAGTTCAACCAAGATGGCCGCCTTGACGTGTATTGCAAACCAGCAATACAGAATGTTGAATTAACACAATGTCCTCCTCAGCTCCCCAGCGACCCAACATCACCACTCAACCAGAAAACGTCGAGTTCCTCGTGCGTGGAATGGTAACAATTAGTATTGGAAGCAATTTAAGGGTCCTTGAACGGGATACTGTCAGGATTTTGTGTGACGTCATTGGCGTACCCAAACCGGTCTTGTCGTGGAGAAAAGATAGAAGGATCCTGCGTCGGATGTCTGGCAGAACCCTTGAGGTGAAGGATATAAGGAGGAGAGATAGTGGTCGTGTCACCTGTGTAGCTGCTAACTACTTTGGCAAAGATACGAAGACATCTCTGATAACTGTCATAGGTAAGCATTGATAAAACGGCAACACAATAAAACTCCCGAAAGCGGACACCCTTGGGACCAAAATACACACGTTCGCTTTACGGGAGGTGTCCGCGTCTGGGATGTGTTCGCTTATGGGAGCTGTCTACCTCCGGGAGGCCTGGTGTCCACTTCCGGGAGGTGTCCACTTCCGAGAGGTGTCCACTTCCGGGAGATGCTCACTTCCGGAAGGTGTCCACTTCCGGGAGGTGCTCACTTCTGGGAGGTGTTCACTTACGAGAGGTGCCCGCTTATAAGAGGTACCCGCTTACGGAAGGTGTCCGTTAGCAGTAATTACACTGCACTAACTTCCCTGGTTGTTTTCTTTAAGTCGGACGAAAACCAACCATCAAGTTTTCCACGAGGTCAGTCAGCGCTTTACTAGACTATTCCAGCCTCTCTTCTAACGTTGGCGCATCGTTCAAACTCCTCGAACGTTCAAGTGTAAAGATATTATGCACAGCCACAGGGATCCCAAAACCAAGATATACGTGGAGTCGAAATAACAAGGCTATTGTGAATGGTGGACGTATATCATTTAATAAATTGACTGGGGTTTTGGATATTAAGAACGCTACAGTCCAAGATACAGGGCGGATCAGATGTACTGCTGCAAACGTCATTGGATCTGATCAAAGGGAGAGCTCTTTGGAGATCTTAGGTAAAAATAGCGCTTATAATAATGTTTGTGTTGGGCTACCTGTGTTATCTAGGCAAGGTTACCTAGTCCGTTCTGTGACGAATACATTGGAAGACTGGGTACGAGTGTTATAACCATTGAGATAGCAGTTCTTATATTTTGACATCATTATTTTCTCCAATTTAAAAACTGTATAGCCTA
Organism: Actinostola sp. cb2023; assembly: GCA_033675265.1. Classification (NCBI taxonomy): domain Eukaryota; kingdom Metazoa; phylum Cnidaria; class Anthozoa; order Actiniaria; family Actinostolidae; genus Actinostola; species Actinostola sp. cb2023. Next base: position 80,257 of record JAUJYZ010000684.1, read on the forward strand.
TCCAATGTGCTGGAGAAAGAACGTTGAACCCATTCAAGTGATATTTCCACTAGTCTTTCATCGAGGGCAAACACCTTGAAAAACTTGTAACTAATTCAGCCAATCAAAACACTCGAACCCAGTCTTCCAGCATTTGTCACAGACCATGGGGTCTAGTCCTTAAGAGTTGTCCAGTACACGGTAGTCTGGTAGTCTACTCTACCGATTGTAAATATTGTAAATATAGCACAAATAAAGTCATTACCATTGTCATTGATACTGGGCCTTAAATACTGTAGCTCTTTTCTCTTTCAGCGATACAGAATCCTGTCATTCTGACATCCAAAAGGTCCATCAACACCACGACCACTAGGACAATATCAGCACAGATCGGTGATAGAATCGCCACGTTAGTTAACACTACCATAACGGTAAACTGTCCCGTTACTGGATTTCCACTTCCGGTGACGTCATGGAGCCACAATGGCAAAGCTGTCAATAATGCGCGCTATAAAATTGATGGCTCCAAATTAACTATTGTCAAGGCTCAGTTGGCAGACGAAGGCTCATATACCTGCATAGCTAGTAACCCTGGCGGCAGAGCGACGGCAAAATCTCACGTCATATTGGATAGTAAGTTGAATTTGTATAACAACTAAAAAATTTAATCGATTTTTCGGTCTTCCTGTGGTAAAGAGGAGGAGGAGGAGTGGGACTAACCACAGGAAGACCAACGAATGGATTTACCTTCTGTGGAAACCAGTACGATTTTCTTGAGAAATTTTAATTACCTTGGATTTTAATCAATACATAACTGTGTAGATCTACAGAAAATAGAAATATAATCTCAATATAGCAATTTATATTAAATATTTATATTTATTTTATGTTATAGCTGGGGAGAAGCCCTCGATAGCCAGCAGCGATGACGTCATCTCGGACCAATCAGGTTTCGTGAAAATCACAGCGACCATAGGCAGCTCAATATCGTTGTTATCTGGTTCAGGACTGAAGCTGTTTTGCCCCGTTAAAGGGCTTCCAGTACCCAGAGTCTCGTGGCGGGTAAATGGAAGGCGGGTGTTTGCTGGACCGGGTGTTGTGATCGATAACATCACAACGCCTTGACTATAACCAAGCTACAGACAAGACATTCGATTCGTGCGATAGGTTGCACAGCGGTTAATACCCTGGGAGCTGAAAGCGCGTCCAGTGATTTGACTGTCATAGGTGAGTTCTGTTTGGATCTTGGGCGTCTAGTCGCACAGGCAGCCCAACCATTGTTTATGAGGCTAAGTATAATAATATAGTTGTATGCGCGCGTCTTTATTTGATGGGTTTCAATACTGCATTGAACGTAAACGCGCGATCTTACGTAAACGCGCGAGTTTTCCTTACGTACAACAGGGAGCCCAACGTATTACGTGTTAGTTAGGTAGTTAGTCAGTTTAGTTTATATTAACACAATAGTCCCCTTCGCAGTTCCCTGCACCATCTTTAAAGGTAGCGACCATTGCAAGGTCATCGTTGGTCTCGCTTCGATGCAAAGGCACGGCTACCTTTCAAGATGGCGCAGGGAACTGTGAAGTAGAGCGCGCGCTCTACCACAGAAAACCCATAAACAAAGACGCGCGCATACAAATATATTTTTATTCATTATCATTAGCCTACGAATAAATGGCTTGGCTGCCTGTGGTGTAGTGCGATTTTAAAAGGTACTTATAGATTGGTCATTATTTCTCAACAGAGCCCATTGCACCAAAAATTACCTCCTCCAAAGTGCAACTTGTGCAACTCGACAATCAAACCCCAGTCTCTTTGCCAATCGGCAGCAAGATCAGAATCCTTTCCGGGACTTCTGTCACACTTAAATGCGAAACAAGAGGGCTACCCAAACCCGAGATAACCTGGACTCTAGCAAACATTCCAGTGACGTCAGAAGGTCAGGTGACTTTTGCTGGCAACACGCTGAAGATCACTAACGCGGTAAAGGAAGACGGAGGGGCTTACGTGTGTGAAGCTACGAGCCCTGCAGGAATGGACACCGTTAGTTCTGTGATTACTGTTGACGGTTCGTTGATTGCCTTGATAGAGTCGTTTTCGTACGAGTGGGAAAGTTACGTTACCGTGCCGTATTGAAAGAGTTTGATTGGGTGAGATGCATCTGCACACTTTTTGATTGGTTCAAAAAGGAAGCCATTTGAGTGTCACGGTACCACAGGGTTCCCACTCATACGAAATCGACTCTAATTCTATACGATCGACTACCACGATCGCTTGGAGAAAACGCGCGCCCTTGGAACTCTGGGAAATCCCAACCAATTTTCACACCTTGTAAATACACTGGAAATGACCATCGAATTTCGAGGTTTCACGAGCGCGTGTATTTTTGTTTGCCAGTACACACTAGAACAGTTTGAACCACGAACAGTCGATTTTCAATAATGTAATGTGTAATGTAGTAGTTCTTATATAGCGCATTTCACATCGTCTCAATGCGCTTTACATAATTTTGTAGTGTGACACGACACAAGTCCTTAACTCGTGGATTATGTAATCCACGAGTTATAGGGATGACATTGGGACAATTTTGGGATCACTCACGCTGCTGTAAACTTTCATTACGTTGCCGCTAAAGTACATCGCAGGCTCACTATTTACAGGGGAGGGGGTGGTAATCCACGAGTTTGCTAATGGGTGCCTTTGATTATTTCATTCCAGTTAACATCAGTTCTATTACTTTATTATAGAGCTCACTGGTCCTTTCATCGATACAACGTCAAAAGTGTTCAATACTATAGAAAGTACACAACCCGTAGAAATGCAAATTGGTGCCAACCTTACCGCACTTTCAACTACCGACATTACCATTGACTGTACTGCAACCGGGGTTCCTGTGCCTGTGACGTCATGGGTAAAGGGTGACGCCATTATTAATAAAGATCACATGATAGTACGAGGTTCCAAGTTAGTGATTACTGGTGCCCGTTTCGCTGATGGAGGAGTGTATGCTTGTAGAGCAAGAAGCTTGGCTGGAGACGTGACAGTCAGGTCACACATTACTGTTATTGGTGAGAGTAACGTATTGTAGCTGTGTTGCGTGACAGTTAGGTCACACATTACTGTTATTGGTGAGAATACGTAGTGTAGCTGTGTTGCGTGATAGTCAGGTCACACATTACTGTTATTGGTGAGAATACGTAGTGTAGCTGTGTTGCGTGATAGTTAGGTCACACATTGCTGTTATTGGTGAGAATACGTAGTGTAGCTGTGTTGCGTGATAGTTAGGTCACACATTACTGTTATTGGTGAGAATACGTAGTGTAGCTGTGTTGCGTGATAGTTAGGTCACACATTGCTGTTATTGGTGAGAATACGTATTGTAGCTGTGTTGCGTGATAGTTAGGTCACACATTTACTGTAATTGGTGAGAATACGTAGTGTAGCTGTGTTGCGTGATAGTTAGGTCACACATTACTGTTATTGGTGAGAATACGTAGTGTAGCTGTGTTGCGTGAAAGTTAGGTCACACATTACTGTTATTGGTGAGAATACGTAGTGTAGCTGTGTTGCGTGACAGTTAGGTCACACATTACTGTTATTGGTGAGAATACGTAGTGTAGCTGTGTTGCGTGATAGTTAGGTCACACATTGCTGTTATTGGTGAGAATACGTAGTGTAGCTGTGTTGCGTGATAGTTAGGTCACACATTACTGTTATTGGTGAGAATACGTAGTGTAGCTGTGTTGCGTGACAGTTAGGTCACGCATTGCTGTTATTGGTGAGAATACGTAGTGTAGCTGTGTGCGCGTGATAGTTAGGTCACACATTACTGTTATTGGTGAGAATACGTAGTGTAGCTGTGTTGCGTGACAGTTAGGTCACGCATTGCTGTTATTGGTGAGAATACGTAGTGTAGTTGTATTGCGTGACAGTTTGGTCACACATTACTGTTATTGGTGAGAGTAACGTATTGTAGCTGTGTTGCGTGACATGACAGTCACATCACACGTTACTGTTATTGGTGAGAATACGCATTGTAGCTGTGTTGCGTGACATGACAGTCACATCACACATTACTGTTATTGGTGAGAATACGTATTGTAGCTGTGTTGCGTGACATGACAGTCACATCACACATTACTGTTATTGGTGAGAATACGTATTGTAGCTGTGTTGCGTGACATGACAGTCACATCACACATTACTGTTATTGGTGAGAATACGTAGTGTAGTTGTATTGCGTGACTGTATGAAGGAGCCAGAAATGAAACAGTTTTCAAGAGCGTATGTCGAAACTCTTTGATCAATACTTTTTGGTAAATTTCTCTTTGATATTTTAGCTGGACAAAAGCCAATCATATCGAGCAGCGAAGAAGTCGAGTCGTATCTCAATGGATTCACCCAGCTCACGACTACCATCGGTACGTCCGTCTCCATCCTATCTGGTTCAGGAATCAGGCTTCTATGCCCCGTCAAAGGAGTGCCCAAGCCTGTGGTATCGTGGAGAGTCCAGAGTAAATCACAGACAAGCGGTCGTCGTGTGGTATTTGATAGGGTACAACACTCACTGACCATACCAAGGCTTGCTGCAGACGACTTTGGCAACTACATTTGTATCGCTAAGAACATTCTTGGCGAAACCAGCGCGTCGAGTGCTATTAACGTCATTGGTGAGTATGTACTATTGATTATTATTAGTGATTATCAATGATCCACGAGTTCACCAATGAGCACAGGAACCCCAAGCATTTCTTCTTCGCGTCCTTTTTTAGTGGACTTCCTGTGGTAGAGCACGCAGAAGAAATATTATATTGGGCTTCCTGTGGTAGAGCACGCAGAAGAAATATTATATTGGGCTACCTGTGTTCTTACGCACGGAATCAGTCGGCTCCCTGTGTTCTTACGCACGGAATCAGTCGGGCTGCCTGTGTTCCTACGCACGGAATCAGTCGGCTCCCTGTGTTCTTACGCACGGAATCAGTCGGCTCCCTGTGTTCTTACGCACGGAATCAGTCGGCTCCCTGTGTTCTTACGCACGGAATCAGTCGGCTCCCTGTGTTCTTACGCACGGAATCAGCCGGGCTGCCTGTGTTCCTACGCACGGAATCAGTCGGCTCGTTGGACTGCCTGTGTTTAATAAGTAACTTTCATTCCAGAGCCATTTGGCCCTAAGATCGATTCCTCCAAACAGTCCATTGCAGTTCTCAAAGTCCAAGTTCCTGCCAAGATACGCGTTGGTGCAAAAGTCAGGGTTCTGTCTGGTGTAACGTTAACGATCATCTGTAAAGCCGTGGGCCTGCCATACCCCAACATCACGTGGACCATAGATGGAAGGCCTTTGATGTCACAGGGTCACCTGACCGTTGACGACGAGTCGTTGGTGATAGTGAATTCTGGTGCGGAAGACAGCGGAGAGTATGTCTGCACGGCATCCAGTGCTATTGGAGAAGACACAGCGACAACGGTCTTAGCAGTACAGAGTAAGTAACTAATGGCAATAATATAAATAGGGAATAAAACTGAAGTGGTTTTTTTAATTTATTTTATTATTATTATTTTTATTTTTATTTTTTTATTTTTTTATTTTATCTTAAGAGAGAATGGAATCTGACTCTCACTAAAACATTTTCGCTCCGTTTTGAAAGGTGGCAAGAAGGCACGCATTACTACTGCAGGTCGCACGATCTCTTTGCTAACTGGTCTTGTCAACTCAACATCGTACATCGGCGACAACATTACGATATTAAAGACTTCAGAGCTCGCTCTTGAGTGCCCCACGGAGGGAATTCCTGAGCCAACTGTGACATGGTTGGTTAGCGGTAAACCTTTGATCACTAGTAAGCGAATAACTCTGCACCCAAAGACCAAGACGCTAACCTTCAAAGACCTCAAGATTGAAGATGCTGCTACGTTAACTTGTGTTGCGAAGAACGTAAGAGGAGAAGATAGAAAAATGACGATTTTGAATGTCCTCGGTAAGTGTGTAATACACAGATGGGAATTCTCTCAGGGAAAGTGGAGAGAGTGGGATAAAGTGAAATGAAAAGTGGATAGAAGGAAAATAAGAAACAGTGGGAAACAAGAGAGGATGATAAGATGATGGAAGATGAGATGAAATGAAATGTGAGAGGGAAATGGAAAATAAACAGAAAAAGTGGAAGTGGAAAAGTGGAGTGAAGGCAATTCGGCTGGAGAGGCTGGAAAGTTGGAAAGTTACACTCGAAAAAATGCGCGCTATTCAAACCTTGGAAATTCATCGAAAATTTCAAAAGAATTTCCAAATTTTAGACATTAATTTTCAAAGAATTTCAAAATAAATTCAATTTCCAAGGTTTCTAGAGGGTGCGTTTTCTCCAGTAAAATGAAGAAAATGAAGGAAGAGGACAAAGGAGAGAACTGAGAAGAGAAGAGAAGGGATGACGCCTGTTGTTTTCATGAGGCGTGACACCAAAATCTGATCTTCAACTTCATCCTTAAATCTTCTGATATCTCATTATCTCACAGTTCCTTTCGGCCCAAACATGAAGAAATCCACCAAACCCATCGATGGATTAAAATCCACCGAAACAATCACAGTCAAGATAGGATCCAGCGTGAAAGTTCTGGTTAATGCGACCATCGTCATCAAATGTGAGGTCAGCGGTCTCCCCATACCCAAGGTATTCTGGAGAAAAGATGGAGCAGGCATCACTTCAAAAGATCACGTTACAGTGAAGAAGGATGCGCTGACAATTGACAAGGCGTTGCTTAGTGACCAGGGTGTCTATGTGTGTACAGCTCATAGTGATGTTGGGTCTGTCTCTGGAAGTTCCATGGTTACAGTTCGAGGTACGTGTGCTGAGTGGGAAACCTACGATACCGTGACACTCAAATGACTTCCTTTCTGAACCAATCAAAAAGCGTGCAGATGCATCTCATCCAATCAAACTCTTTCAATACGGCACGGTACCGTAACTTTCCCACTCGTACGAAAACGACTCTAATGTACAGACAGACACACGGTGCAACAATTGCGCGCAATATTGCTGGCAATATGATTGCAGCCGGCGCGTATCCACCTCTGCAAATGCCGTGACTATATTCTTTAACTCTTCAGCTACGTCCTTGTAGATCTTGCCACATGAGTATATTCACTTTTAAATGGTACCTCGCGTATATAACTGACACCTGTCATTCACCTGTCAACAGAGCCCATCCCACCAACCATCAAATCTTCCAACAAGTCCATCGATTCGCTAACACGAAAGCCCATTGGGATCGTGATCGGTGAAACTGTCCACACTCTAACGCGCATAGACTTCAACATCACGTGCGAGGTGGAAGGTTTACCACAACCAGAGATTATATGGAAAAGAAATGGTGTCGAGTTGCCAGCAGACGGGCGGACGTCCATTAACGGTCCAATCATCTACGTTACTGATTCACTGACAACGGACACTGGGTATTACGTCTGCGAAGCCAAGAACGTCGCCGGGAAAAGGACCGTGGTTTCCAAGTTGGATATCCGAGGTAATTGAATAGTTCATTTTCAATAGAATACTCTCTGCTTGATAGCACATGGAGGGCAGTTTTGCCCCTCAGTCGAAGGTAAATAATGAGATTCAAGGACTTTTAACAGCTGATTCATATCAAGCAATCTAGTCTTGCTGAAGATTACGCAGATAATCACCGATTGGTCGAGAAATGTCTCCAAACAAGAGAAAATTAACTAAAATTAACAACCTATTGTCTAGTCCAGAACTGGCCCCACCTTTCTCAATAATTATATTATATAAATACCGGGCGCAAAAGAAATATAAAGCCGATTACGAGAAGCGCGCGCGTAATCTAAGGAAATTGAGAAAAGTTCGTTTCTAGCTCTTGCCAGCTCAGCTCTGCTCTTCTGCTCTTCTGCTCTTCTGCTCTTCTGCTCTTCTGCTCTTCTGCTCTTCTGCTCTTCTGCTCTTCTGCTCTTCTGCTCTTCTGCTCTTCTGCTCTTCTGCTCTTCTGCTCTTCTGCTCTTCTGCTCTTCTGCTCTTCTGCTCTTCTGCTCTTCTGCTCTTCTGCTCTTCTGCTCTTCTGCTCTTCTGCTCTTCTGCTCTCCTGCTCTCCTGCTCTTCTGCTCTCTGCTCTTCTGCTCTTCTGCTCTTCTGCTCTCTTCTGCTCTTCTGCTCTTCTGCTCTTCTGCTGCTCTTCTGCTCTTCTGCTCTTCTGCTCTCTGCTCTTCTGCTCTCTGCTCTTCTGCTCTTCTGCTCTTCTGCTCTCTGCTCTGCTCTTCTGCTCTTCTGCTCTTCTGCTCTTCTGCTCTGCTGCTCCTGCTGCTGCTCTGCTGCTCTGCTGCTCTGCTGCTCTGCTGCTCTGCTGCTCTGCTGCTCTGCTGCTCTGCTGCTCTGCTGCTCTGCTGCTCTGCTGCTCTCCTGCTCTCCTGCTCTCCTGCTCTCCTGCTCTCCTGCTCTCCTGCTCTCCTGCTCTCCTGCTCTCCTGCTCTCCTGCTCTTCTGCTCTTCTGCTCTCCTGCTCTTCTGCTCTTCCGCTCTTCTGCGCGTAGATAAAAGTGGGTCCAGTTCCTGACTACCTATTGTCGTGAGATTCAGTGAATTCCTCATCAACCTCAAATTACCTTTTTGTCTAGAACCAATTGTGCCACAAATCTCCACCACCGACGAACGCAAGCTTCGCGATTTACGCCCCGTTACCATAACGACAGAGGTCGGTACATTTATAAAGACACTGGAAACCAGTAACATCACGTTAACGTGCAGCGCCAACGGCTTCCCTTCGCCCATTATCACGTGGAAAAAAGGTGTGACGACCCTAGAGGCTCATGGGAACCTAACGTATACCATCAGCAATGCTAAGGTGTCGGACAGCGGTATCTACACGTGTACGGCCAGCAATATCAAGGGTTTTGACTTTAGGACTTCTAATGTTACAATTGTTGGTATGTAGAAAGTGTTACATGTAATATATGCCTTGTTGCATGCGCGCGCACTTAAAGTCGTGTAGGATGTAGTTTTTTTCCCCTTGATTTCTGTTCTGTTGTTGTTGTTGTTGTTGTTGTATTGTTATTGATGATGTTGATGATGATGTTCTGTTTGTCGTCGTTGTTGTTGATTATGTGGAAGATGACAATGATGATCGATGATGATGTTGCTCATGGTGGAGGAAGTTGTTGTTAAGTTGTTGTTGGTGGTGGTGGTGGTGGTGATGGTGGTGGTTGAACTTTGTTGTTTAGGAGTTGTTTGCTCATATGCGGTGATGGAAGTTGGCGGTGGTGGTGTTATATTGAGTTGTTTTAAGTTTTGCTCATATGGCGGTGATGGGTGGTGGTGGCGGTGGTGGTGGTGGTTATATTGTGGTTCTGGCTTTAAGTTATGGTGGTGGTGGTGGTGGTGGTTATTGGTGGTGGTGGTGGTGGTGGTGGTGGCGGTGGTGGTGTTATATTGATTTCTTGCTTTAAGTTCCTGTTGTGGTTATTGGTGGTGGTGGTGGTGGTGGTGATTGAATGCTGTTGTTTAGGTGGTGGTGTTTTGGTGTTGTTTGTAGTTGTTGTTGTTGTTTGTAGTTATTGTTGTTGTTGGTGTTATAACGTATTCTCTCGATTTTGTATCTCGTACAGCACCCAGTGTACCAATAATCAAAACAGCACCTAACGACATCAGCGTCCTACGTCTTGAGTCTATAGACAGCGATGTCGGTAAATCCATCTCTACCTTGTCTGGTAACGCCATCCTACTAACCTGTAACGCAACAGGAGTGCCGTCCCCCTCGTTACAGTGGTATAAGAACGATGTAAGAATCAATAACACGAGTAGTATTCTCAACATTAAGTCTGCAAAGCCAGGAGATTCAGCTATCTATTCGTGTGTTGCTGAGAACCTAGCTGGGATGACAAAAGCAAGCACAAATCTAACGATATTGGGTAAGCTATAGAAAGAACATCGTTTAGTCTGATAATACTCCAGTTTCGAGTTATTCAGACACCGCTGTACTCCTTGACAAAAGACGCGTTTGCTCAGGCTTAGCCTCAATCCAGAGAATAACCCGTGGAATTTAAAATAGTTTCTATTGTTGCAGTCAAAACACTTTTTCGCGTTCTCGTCGGTATTTGTGAATAATTTACACTGAATCGAGGCCAAGGCTGAGCAAATGCGTCTTCTGTCACGTCGTACAGCGGTGTCTAACAACTCGAAACTGGAGTATTGATGTTTTTTCAATACAATGTATTCGTTCACGCGCGATATATTTCTCTTCAATAATTTGTTGTCGTTCACGCATTGGGTTTCCTGTGGCAATGACGTCATAAATGTTATCCATTAAATGTAATTTCATTAGCTAGTTCCATGATCCTTTACGTCAATAAATCATGGGTTTGGTGAACGCTGTGAATCATGGGTAAATCTCAATATGTCTATATGATCGACTATTTATGTGAATGAGGATCATTAATGTTGCTGTTATATTTCAGTGGGAAAGGCTCCAACTATCATAACTACAACTGAGATCAAGACTGAAATCACTCAAATTGGATACATCGTTGCTAAGGTCGGTGGTGTCATCAACACGTTGCTAAGCTCCAATGTAGAAATCACGTGCCAGGCCAGCGGTTTTCCCCAACCTAACGTCACGTGGTATAAAGACGTCCTTGAAGTCCGTAAAGATCCAACGATCATGATGAACAAGCAGGGGACGCTGATGTTTGTGAGTTTGGCGCTGCGGAGAGCTGGCACGTACAAGTGTGTTGCTACTAATCCTCTTGGATCGACGTCAGCATCGACTGTACTCAACGTCAAAGGTAACAATAAACTATTCTTTTTTTTCTTCTTCTTTTTTTAAAAATTTTTTAAAAAAAATGTTTCTTCTTTTTTTAAAAATAAATTATTCTTTTTTTTTCTTCTTCTTTTTTTAAAAATAAATTATTCTTTTTTTCTTCTTCTTTTTTTAAAAATAAATTATTCTTTTTTTCTTCTTCTTTTTTTAAAAATAAATTATTCTTAGTGTCGCAAAGGATTACTGGGTAAAATATCCAGCCGCCATCTTGCCCAGTTCGTTGACTGTATTATTTAACCCACAGGTCTTAAGCATCCCTTCATAAACAGTAGTCGAGGAGTCATTAAGAATCTCGAGACACGACGTTTTCAAAGAATTCATATCGGGCAAGACCTGACTGTGCTGTCAGACGTCAACGTTTCTATTACTTGTCCCTCGGGCGGAATCCCGATTCCCGAGGTAACATGGAAGCGAGGCGATGCTCAGCTTGGTCCCGGTGGACGATTTGGTGTTAGTAAACGGGAATTGAATATTAGCAATGTCGTGACGGGGGATACTGGACGGTATGTCTGCCTTGTTAACAACGTGATGGGACAGATATCACATGGATCGAATCTGAATGTTCTTGGTGAGTAGGATATTGCAATAATTCTACACAAAAAGCCCAACAATTTATATCCGAGGCCATTGTTAAAAATAACAAGATATTATGCGCGCGTCATTTTGGTGGGTTCCCTGTGGTAGAGCGCGCGGGCTCCCTGTGGTATTTCGCCTACGTGCGTTTGTTTCTACCTTTACATTCAATAGCCACAGTAGAAATAGTTGGGCTGCCTGTGTAATTATATAGACGCAAGTGGACTATAATGATGTTATTCTCGTTGTCTTTTTTTCGCTCGATCTACTTGCTGTAGCTATAAATATTATTGTTTGTCTGTCTGTCTGTCTGTCCGTCCATCTGTCTGTCTGTCTGTCCGTCCATCTGTCTGTCTGTCTGTCCGTCCATCTGTCTGTCTGTCTGTCTGTCCGTCCATCTGTCTGTCTGTCTGTCTGTCTGTCTGTCTGTCCGTCCATCTGTCTGTCTGTCTGTCCGTCCGTCTGTCTGTCTGTCCGTCCATCTGTCTGTCTGTCTGTCCGTCCATCTGTCTGTCTGTCTGTCTGTCCGTCCATCTGTCTGTCTGTCTGTCCGTCCGTCCATCTGTCTGTCTGTCTGTCCGTCCATCTGTCTGTCTGTCTGTCCGTCCATCTGTCTGTCCTTCCGTACTCTTTTAAACTCAGCTTTCCTGAAAAGTAATTGATGAAATCCTGAGTATAATAAAGTTCATTCATTCATTCATTCTGTCTGTCTGTTTGACCGTCTGTCTGTCTGCCCGTCGGTCCGTTTGTCTGTCCGTTTTCTTTATTTCTTCTAATATATACCTTCCTTATACGTCTTTTGTTTATTTAACTCCGTTATCGACTCCATATTTATTGACCACATTGTCAGATCCTGTTAAACCAATCATCCATCAAAAGTATCAAGCCGTAAAGATCACTCGAAGAGAACCCGTCCAAGCCAGCATCGGTTCTAAAATTACCACAATCCCTGGTAACAAGCTGACGCTGACCTGTAATGTTAGCGGGCTCCCCAAACCCAAGATCACGTGGAAGAGGAACGAACTGTTAGCGCAAGTTGGCGGGTCAACGTACGTTGTACCGTCGCTCCAAACGTCAGACACCGGAGTCTATACGTGTTTTGCCAGTAACTTGGTTGGACAAATGACCGCGACTTCACACGTTATTGTCCTAGGTAATGATCATTTGTGTTTGGTTGTTTGTTCGCTCTTAATAACAACGCGTGTATAGCTCAAAGTACCGCGGACACACGGAGCAACATTGCGCTTAATAGGTACGGTTTCAGCGTGTGTCCACCTCTGCAAGTTTTTGCTCACAATGTTGCAACAATGTTGCCGGCCCTAAATCGTGTGCAATGTTGCATCGTGTGTCTGTAGTTGCTAGAATTGTAAACTGACGTTTCGTTCTTCACTGACGATGTATTTTCGATATCTGATTTCTGGCCAAGTGCTTGTAAGCTCGGGTATTTAAAACATTGTTTAAACTTAGGGTGCGTTCGATTGACCTTATTCCAGAATAGGAATACACAGAATAACATCCCTAAGTCGCTGTCACACTACTACTGTTCACTGTAAAATAAAACGATTCCTTGTTGTATCATAATAAAGTTACAAGGAACAGTTTGGAATTTTAAATGTGCTGAAATAAAAGCATCCAAGTGTTTATTCCGTGTATTCCTATTCTGGAATAGAGTCAATCGAACGCACCGCACCCTAAGAGGAAACACATTGTGAAGTTATTACCAAACAACCAATGTCGTTCGTGTTTAACCTAGGCCAATTAATTCCTTATTTGGCAACGAAATTCCATATTTGGTAGCGAAATTCTATATTTGGTAATGAGATTCCATATTTGATAACGGAATTCCATATTTGGTGACGAGATTCCTTATTTGGTAACGGGATTCCATATTTGGTAACGAGATTCCATATTTGGTAATGAGATTCCATATTTGATAACGGGATTCCATATTTGGTGACGAGATTCCTTATTTGGTAACGGGATTCCATATTTGGTAACGAGATTCCATATTTGGTAACGAGATTCCTTATTTGGTAACGGGATTCCATATTTGGCAACGAGATTCCGTATTTGGTAACGAATTCCATATTCCATATTTATCGTGCGTTTTGGCTCGTATGTAAGGGCAACCTCATCCCACACTACGACGTAAAATAATTGATTGATTGGTAACGACATTCCATATTTGGCAACGACATTCCATATTTGGCATTTTGCTATTGTTTTCTCAGGTCGTCTCCAATTTCCTAAAATACACGGCCAACCTTTGTTCAAACACATTTACTGACACACTCCCAGTTAATTAGATATTCTAACGTATTACTTTATCTAGCTGGCAGTATTACTGACACACTCCCAGTTAATTAGATATTCTAACGTATTACTTTATCTAGTTGGCAGTAAGCCTGAAATAATCACCCCGCGAACCAACGTCATAGCAATTGAAGGAGAAAACGAAGTCAGTGTAGATGTTGGCGGTAACGTAACGACGATAGTAGGCACAGGGGTGGAGATACGCTGCAAAGTAAAAGGAGTGCCACACCCTTCAGTGTCATGGATACAGAATGGCTCTCTTGCCGAGTTGACGTCTGTTCGCTTCATCAACAAGAACACCAAAGCCTTGACTCTACTCGGTGTTACGTTGGATGACATTGGTTTCTACATGTGTTTTGGCTAATAATACATTTGGACTCGTGTCACAGACTACACATATTAAAGTATTTGGTAGGTATATATCAGGGGCGTAGGCAGGGGGAGGTCACAGGGTGACTGTGACCCCCCTGCCTCTGGGTCTATACTCTTTAAATTTATATGTTTGAGGAGGGGAGGGGGGGATTTGGTGGTGAACGATATGGAGTGTGACCCTCCCCCCCCCCCGAATGGAAAATCCTGGCTACGCACCTATATATACTCATTAAACGGACAAAACTTTTGTCGCATTCCAGCAAACTTTGTCAGACGTAAATGACGGGGCCAAAACAAACACCTATTTCTCCAGTGCGTCCTCCCCTACCCACAGCCTCGTCTCCACGTCAGACCCATTAACGCACTAATTACCCAGGTTTGGTGATAAATACTAGTCAGCCTTCGTGATACTACAGTGCTGCTCGTGGGTGTAACGTTACTTTGTTTGAGGGGTCAACAGCACAGACTTATATAACTAACTATTGACAGACAATCTACTCAAGTATATAGCTTATGCACTAGTGGCTCGGTGAATGGGGATGAGTGAAAGGAGAGGGGACGAAAGGACAGAGGATTAACAAGAAGGAAAAGAAATTGAGATTCTATTCTTTCCTCTTCCCTTCTTTCTGCCCATCCCCTCGAGCCGCTACACTACACCTTAATTATTTAAAACGTGTTTCCTCTTTTTCTAGCCGCCAAAGGGCCGGTCATACGCTTCTTCAAGCGTCAAATCGAGGACTACGACCGCGTCAGCTTTGAGTTAACGATAGGAGACAGTCTGAAAGCGCTGATTGGTTCGTCTGTCACCATTAAGTGCAACGCCACAGGGAACCCACCACCACAAATAACCTGGACCAAGTCAGGTTCACCGATACGCAAGACAGTTCCAATCAAAGTTATTGACAACGCGTTGACAATCTACAGTGCCACGTGGTCTGATACTGGGGAGTACGAATGTCTGGCAGTGAACGCGGCTGGCTCTGATAAGAAGACCACGTTTCTCAAGTTCATCCGTAAGTCAATTATGCACCGTTTTGTCTAATGCTCAGGTAATGTACTGTGAGAGGGGTGGAGGAAGAAGGAAGAAGTCTTACCTGCTATATACGCAAAGTGACTTACGTCAAAGTGACTTACGTCAAAGTGACTTACGTCAAAGTGACTTACGTCAAAGTGACTTACGTCAAAGTGACTTACGTCAAAGTGACTTATGTAAAAGTGACTTTTGTCAAAGTGACTTACATCAAAGTGGCTTGCGTCAAAGTGACATACGTCAATGTGACTTACATCAAAGTGGCTTGCGTCAAAGTGACTTGCGTCAAAGTGACTTACGTCAATGTGACTTGCGTCAATGTGACTTACGTCAATGTGACTTGCGTCAAAGTGACTTACGTCAATGTGACTTGCGTCAATGTGACTTACGTCAATGTGACTTGCGTCAATGTGACTTGCGTCAAAGTGACTTACGTCAATGTGACTTGCGTCAATGTGACTTACGTCAAAGTGACTTACGTCAATGTGACTTGCGTCAAAGTGACTTACGTCAATGTGACTTACGTCAATGTGACTTACGTCAATGTGACTTACGTCAATGTGACTTACGTCAATGTGACTTACGTCAAAGTGACTTATGTCAAAGCCAGCATTATCTAATGCTCCATTCAGATCGAGGCCTAAACATATTTTAAAGTGGTTTCACGAAACAGGTTTAGAACTGAAATGAGCTACAAACGCTACAGAACCTTTGGTACAAAACTGACTGGTTATCTTGCACAGTACTAGTGCAAATTCCAGGTTGATGGTTTTGCAGCAAACCACACTGTACTAAAAGTATATTACAGCTTCTGAGAAAAGTATTTACAAGTTTTCAGATAAAACTCTCGGTATTTTTAATTCTTTGAAAATGTTGTGGCGCAAATCTAGAAATGCCTCCATTTTCCTTTAGCTTACGTCACGTCGATCATTCACGCGTGCGCACACGTTATTCACCGCTGTCTCTGTCTCCTTTCTAATCACAAGTTTGTGTTCTAGCTCCTGAAAAACCTGTCATCCACCAAAACGCGAGTGTCATCGAAAGTTACAAAAGAAAGCCCGTTTCCATGGTAATAGGTAGTACCCTCAAAACTCTGACCCAGACTCCCATCACCATCAACTGTAGCGCGTCTGGTATTCCTACACCGTCGTACACCTGGACCCAGAACGGCGCTCCGATTGTGACGTCAAACAACTTGGAAATTTCGCGAGGTGGCAAGCAGTTGACGATGCGTAATGTGACTCTAGATGATTCTGGGATGTATGGTTGCACTGCGAGTAACAAGGCTGGTATAGACACTGCGAGTGCACCGATTTTGTTGCTCGGTGAGTCATAAAATTATACACGAACGTTCTTTATTAGGTCGATTTAAGGGGGTGGTCGAGTTACGGAGGTTTTTACTGAACTGAGCCTGGAATTGGTCGCACTAACGAGATGGTCGCATTAGGGAGGTTTTGCCAGATAGAACATTGGTCGCACTAACGAGATGGTCGCATTAGGGAGGTTTTGCCAGATAGAACATTGGTCGAACTAACGAGATGGTCGCATTAGGAAGGTTTTGCCAGATAGAACATTGGTCGCACTAACGAGATGGTCGCATTAGGGAAGTTTTGCCAGATAGAACATTGGTCGCACTAACGAGATGGTCGCATTAGGGAGGTTTTGCCAGATAGAACATTGGTCGCACTAACGAGATGGTCGCATTAGGGAGGTTTTGCCAGATAGAACATTGGTCGAACTAACGAGATGGTCGCATTAGGAAGGTTTTGCCAGATAGAACATTGGTCGCACTAACGAGATGGTCGCATTAGGGAGGTTTTGCCAGATAGAACATTGGTCGCACTAACGAGATGGTCGCATTAGGGAGGTTTTTGCCAGATAGAACATTGGTCGCACTAACGAGATGGTCGCATTAGGGAAGTTTTGCCAGATAGAACATTGGTCGAACTAACGAGATGGTCGCATTAGGAAGGTTTTGCCAGATAGAACATTGGTCGCACTAACGAGATGGTCGCATTAGGAATGTTTTGCCAGATAAGGAACCCTAAATATTGGTCGCTCTAACGAGGTGATTGTATTCTGACTTTCTTTCAGAACCACTGCTTCCAATGATATTCTCTACTGACGAGAACATAGTCACGTGGTACGACCGACTGCCACTGTCAGCCCGCGTGGGAGGTAAAATAATCGCCCTCACTGGTACCCAGGTCACCCTTACCTGCAAAGTCCGTGGTTTTCCCGAGCCCACAGTGTCCTGGAGACGAGACGACGACTCCAGTAAGCTCGAAACAGATGGCCAATACAAGTTGGCAAACAGGAGTCTTGTTATCTTCGCTGTGCAGCCTAGTGATAGTGGCAAGTACAGGTGTATTGCTGGTAACCTGGCAGGAAATGTCCAGTCAGAGACCATGCTGCAAGTCATTGGTAAGTTGACCTTAGGCTTGAATATGTACATAGCCTGGGCGCTCACTCTCTCCCCTTCGGAGCATAGTTTTTCGAAATTTTTCGCCTTAATAGATATTGCGCGGGCCGGGGAAGACTGGTGATAAGTATCGTTCATGATGTACTATGGGAAGAAAATTATCCCTCCTTCTCTCCCCCTGTACCTACCTTTCCTCTCCTTTCTTGTCGCCCCCCCCCCCCCCCCCCCCCCCTATTGCATCTTCTATCTCTTCCTCTATCCTCTATGTGATTACTTCACCCCGATTGCCAGCTCAGACAGCGCCGCGCACCATAATCTATGTGTAATGTGTATATAAACACACGAAATAACCTTCTCAATATTTCAGACCCTCAAGAACCAGTAATTACGATTTCCGATAAAATCATCAGAACAGAAGATCGCTTCCCTGTTGTTGCTAGCATTGGCAACCGTATCATCGTTCTATCGGGTACCCCGGTATCTATCCGATGTCCTGTTAAAGGTATCCCTAAACCATCTGTGTCGTGGAGTACCGGGGGACGGTTCCTTCATCCAACCAAGGCTACCCTCGAGTTGAACAAGACAACTGTTGCCAGCAGTGGTGAATACACCTGTACGGCCATTAGTGCGATCGGTGGTGACGTTGCTTCTACTATACTATTAGTAACAGGTATTGTATTCCTCCCTTCCTCCCTTCCTCCCTTCCTCCCTTCCTCCCTTCCTCCCTTCCTCCCTTCCTCCCTTCCTCCCTTCCTCCCTTCCTCCCTTCCTCCCTTCCTCCCTTCCTCCCTTCCTCCCTTCCTCCCTTCCTCCCTTCCTCCCTTCCTCCCTTCCTCCCTTCCTCCCTCCCTTCCTTCCTCCCTTCTCCCTTCCTTCCCTTCCTCCCTTCCCCCTTCCTCCCTTCCTCCCTTCCTCCCTTCCTCCCTTCCTCCTCCCTCCTCCCTTCCTCCCCTCCCCCTTCCCCCCTTCCCCCCTTCCCCCCCTCCCCCCCCCTTCCCCCTTCCCTTCCTCCCTTCCTCCCTTCCCCCTTCCTCCCTTCCTCCCTTCCTCCCTTCCTTCCCCCCTTCCCCCCTTTTTCCCTTTTATCCCTTCCCCCTTCCCCCCTTCCCCCTTCCCCCTTCCCCCCTTCCCCCCTTCCCCCCTTCCCCCCTTCCCCCCTTCCCCCCTTCCTCCCTTTCTCCCTTCCTCCCTTTACCCCTTCCTATGTTCTTATCCTCTTTCCAATATTGATTATTTTCTCAGTTCCTTTCTCCATTCTTTGTTCCATTTATTCATTCATTCGAATTGTTTGCTGATATTCTTCCCAGATCCCATCAAGCCAACAATACAGATATCCGGTATTTCCAAAGTAATCGCAATAACCAACAAAACCCGGGTCACTGTTACCATCCCCGATAGTGTTACCGTGTTTACAGGGACAACCGTTCACATCAAGTGTCCCGCTATTGGCCTGCCGAAGCCTAAAGTCTCATGGGAAAAGGACGGCAAAACACTGCATAAAACATCGGTCAATAACACGCTTACAGTGAAACCTAACGAGAAATCGGCTGGTGGGGTATTTACGTGCGTGGCAGAGAACTCTGAAGGGGTTGTACGCGGCAGCTCCAAAGTTGATGTAGTTGGTGAGTGTTTATTGTGTAATGACTTGACTTGATTATTGATTATTGAGTGAATGCGTAACTTTGGCAAAATGGCGCCCGAAGTTGCCCAGAAACGTAAAGTCTAAAATCTAGAACGCTATTTCACTATTACCGTCTCTACATAATAAAGTGTTACATTCCAAAAAACGCACGCTCGCTCCTGGCCGTGGTAAGTTATCTATCAAGTTTGCGTAAATTGCGATTCAATGTCCAAAAGCAAGTATATTTAATTTACGCGGAATTTACACAGAAATATACACAGAATTTATACGGAATTTACGCAGAATTAATACTGAATTTACTCAGAATTTACGCGGATTTTACACAGAAATATACATAGAGTCTATACGGAATTTACGCAGGAATTTACGCAGAATTTACGCGGATTTTACACAGAATTTATACGGAATTTACGCAGAATTTACATGAGATTTACACGAAATTTACGCAGAATTTATACGGAATTTACGCAAAATTTACACCTCTCAAAACCTTGAGTTTTTCCAAAGCAGGTTATTCGTTCTTTCTAATATTGCGAGAATGGTATTGTTCCCAAAAGGACGCAATTACCGCGACTATTCTCATTCCCCACTAATCTATTTAACGCGTATTTATTCCTACAGAACCTATTTACCCAAGTATTCAGTCCAAATCAGGTCTGGTTGACGCGCTTGATAAACCACAAACTATCAACGCGACAGTTGGTATGAAGGTCAAAACCCTTACGATGACGTCAGTGATTCTCACGTGCCCCGCCACAGGAAGCCCAACCCCCGTCATCACATGGAGCAAGTCAGGAGAACTGATTATTTCAGGGGAAAGGATTGCAGTGACGAACGATGGGGATCTTGTTCTCCAGAAGGGTCGTACTACTGATAGCGGGGATTATGTGTGTACTGCTAGTAGTGTAATAGGCAGGGTCACCGCTGTATCTACTATCATCATCATGAGTAAGTGTCCTCTCAAAATATTTATGATGATTATTTATTATTAGTCACGTGTTTCCAGTTTAGTTAGATTTGGACCACGTGTTGAAGAGAGCAAATCGAGCATGTCGTGGTGTCGCGCCAAACATTTTTAATGTTTTTCCCCTATTTAAACTTTGGCCAGCGTTTCCTTTCAGTTCTTATGGCTGGAAAATAGACGTGTCGTATTATGGCGGGAAACACTCGAAAAGTTTCTTTAATCCCATCGCTTGTTCCTGTGAAAAACCCATTCGTATTATGGCGGGAAACACTTCAATGGCTTTCTATGCATATTTCTTGTTATTTTGTGGCGCGAAGCACAATTTAAAAACACTTAAATGGTTTTCTGTTATTGTTTTATCGTACACAGACCCAACGCTTCCAGAGATTCTACGTTCGTCAGACTACGTCATCTGGTACGAACATCTTCCTTTCAAGAGCAAAATCGGAAACAACTTAACCACGATGAAAGGACGCAAACTGACCCTCATCTGCCCCGCTAGGGGTATGCCACGCCCTGAGATCACGTGGTACAGGGGTGGAGAAAAGATGCGAAATGAAGAAAATTACGTCATTAAGGGAGATACGCTGATTATCTGGGATCTTAGTGTGTTTGATACTGACCGGTATACCTGTGTCGCTGAGAACTATGCTGGGGCCGATGCTGCTACTTCGACTCTCAAAGTTCACGGTACGTCAGAGTATACAGCTTTTTATATAGCTAATTGCATAATCGTTGTCGGGTTGGACCAAAAGGAATTCTGGGAAATTAAAACTCTCAAATAACACCGTCAAATCATCGACCTTTTTATCCAGACTTGTAGGATCTTAGTTAAATAGCTCATATACCTTCAAAACTACGAGAACATTGAAGTATCACATGTATGTGGTCAGAACTGATTTACTTGCGGTCTTTTATATATGATTTTCGACCCGACAACGATTATGCAATTAGCTATATAAATGTTGTCGGTAGAAGGGCTCGAGATACGCAGCAATAACGAAAGGAATAAAGGGCCATTGAAATGAGTTGCACAGTTCCTATTGTCGTAACGATGGCGACTTTTAGGCAGAAATACGTCTTATTTGTGTACACAACAAACGGTCAATATTAACCATGGTTCCTTTTGGTCTTGTGGCGCAGGCTTAATACACTTGTTGCATTGCTTTGCTGTGTTCAAATCTCTTTCTTTCCATTTCTCCATTATGTCCTTACTTTTTATGATCAACGCTTCTTTGTCGCAGAACCCGTAGTTCCCTACATCTATATCACCGAGCAAGCATACTAATCTATATGTGTCTTTGTCGCAGATCCCGTAGTGCCCTACATCTATATCACCGAGCACCCATACTAATCTATTTGTCTTTGTCGCAGATCCCGTAGTCCCCTACATCTATTCATCCAGTGGCTTCATTGATGCTCTATCAGGATACAACCCAGTCAACGTTACCGTCGGACAAGACGTCATCGCTCCCATCCACAGCCAAGTCAAGTTGATATGCCCTTATAAGGGGGTGCCACGCCCTAAGATAATATGGATAAAAGACCACCAGGCCGTCATATCGGATAATACCATCGAGGTGGATTGCAACGGTACCCTTAAGTTCCATGGCATCAGGTCGAAGGACGCGGGGGAGTTTGTTTGCTACGTGGAGAGCTTCCTTGGAATGGACATGGCTTTGACACACGTCAAGCTCGTTGGTATGGAAACGTTAGGCATAATAATATTCAACAAAAACATTTATTGTAAAGATGTACTGATTATTACTAATAATAAATAAATAAAATTAATTAATTAATAATAATAATAATATTCAATAAACCTGGTCTGTGGCAAATATTGGAAGACTGGGTTCGAGTGTTTTGATTGGCTGAATTAGTTACAAGTTTTTCAAGGTGTTTGCCCTCGATGAAAGACTAGTGGAAATATCACTTGAATGGATTCAACGTTCCGGCTTTCTCCAGCACATTGGATAGGCTATACAGTTTGTTAAATTGGAGATAATATTGTCAAAATTGAAGAACTGCTATGCGAATGGTTATAACACTCGTAGCCAGTCTTCCAATTTATTTGCCGCAGATATAATAATCATCATCATTTAATCATTTTTATTGCGCAATCTAAATAACATCAATATGATCAATAGACCTCTTTAGCTTCGTATGTAAATTGCCCATTTCAAACCATGTGATGTAAACATGGTGTTCTCTGGAGAATTATTAGTCCTTTCAATATGAACGAATAAATCTCAGAAATATAAAGGAACAATTCTCCAGAGAATATCATGTTTACATCACATGGTTTGAAATGGGCAATTTGCATACGAAGCTAAAGAGGTCTATTGCGCATTTTAGGACAGGAATAAAGTATTGCGCACATTCAACGAAAAACTGAATCCTGTCAGAAATTCCAATGTTTTCCCCATTTCGAATGGCCACGTGTTTGATCAGTTTTGTACCAGTAGCAGGTTTATCTTTTCAAGTTTTATTGATTAACTCGTGGTTATTTGTTCTCAGAGAGAAGCATCCCCGTCATTCAAAAGTCCAACCACGTCATCCCCATCGGTGACAACAGCAAGGTCACGGTTGTGATAGGAGACAGTGTGACAGCGTTACAGACTCAAACAATTGACATCAAATGTAACACAACAGGAATACCGTACCCTGTCATAACGTGGACCAGGAATGGTGTGCAGATAGACTCAATTGGGATGTATTCTATTGATAAGATGGGCACTCTGACTATCTCTGGCGCAGGTAGGAATGGTGTGTATGTCTGTACCGCACAGAATGATCAAGGTATTGACAGCGCTGCAACACAGATTACTGTCAAAGGTGAGTGTCATTCTGACGTTAAACTCTAATTATCTGTCTGCTCTAGCTCAGTCTGTCTGTCCACATATCTATCTGTCTGTCTGCCTGCCACCTGTCTGCGTCTCTGTCTGTCTGTCTGTATGTTTGTCACTCTGTCTGCGTTCTGCGTGCCTGCATATCTCTCGATCGTCTGACTGTCTGTCTGTCTGTGTCTCTCTGTGTCTGTCTGTCTTGCTGTCTGACTGTTTGTTAGTTTGTCTGTCTGTCTGTCTGTCTGCATCTTCTCTCTGTCTGTCTGTTTGAATGTTTGTTTGTCAGTCAGTCTGTCTGTCTGCTGCATCTTCTCTTTCTGTCTGTCTGTCTTCTGTCTGTCTGTCTGTATGTTTGTTTGTCTGTCTGCCTGCCTGCATATGTCTCCTTTCGTCTGCCGCTTGTCTTTCTTCGTTTACGTTTGTTTGTTATTTTATTGTCTGCTGTCAGTTTGTGTATCTTTATTTCTATCTGTCTGCTACTAGAAAGCAGTAGATTCTGCTTATTTTTATGGCAAAGACAACGCTCTGTCCTTAATTTCTTCAAAATTTATAAATCTAACTTGTGTCTCCTTTTCTGTAGAGCCAAAGCGACCTGAGATTGTCTCCCCGAGAGACCCCAGAAACATTCCCTTTACCCATCAAAGGAGCGTGACAATCAACGTCAGAGATAACGTGACTGCGTTACCAGGCTCTACTCTAACAATCAAGTGTCACGCCATTGGTGTTCCCGATCCAATCGTTACATGGAGCAAGGACGGTAACGCAACGCGCTCTGGAATTGAAGTACTCATTGATGGTTCTCTGTTTATACGACATGGTGGCGTAGCTGATACCGGGCTATATACTTGTAGAGCAGAGAACATCAGAGGAAGCGTGACAGCTTCGTCTAACGTTACTATTATGAGTAAGATATAACTTATGTCCATGTGATTTGTATTGGTTTTATTGAGTGATAAACCAAGGAATTATTAGCATCACCATCATCATCATCATCACTGTTTATATCCTCTTGGTAATCATCATAATCATAACCATCATCACGAGCTATTGTCATCTCATTGTTTCCAATCTTCACCGTTACATCACCACTACTTTGCTAGCATCATTGTTTTCATCATCATCATCATCATTATTTATATCCTCTTGGCAATCATCATAAGCATCATCATCATTGCTAGTACTAAGAGGAGCTACTGTCATCTCACTGTTTCCGGCCATCGTCATCTTCGTCGTTATATCACCACTACTCTGCTACCTTCATTGTTATCATCATCATAATCATCATCATCGTCATCATTATATATATTCCCTAGCTCGGCAATCATCATCATCATCATCATCATCATCATTATTATTATATTCCTAGCTCGGCAATCATCATCATCATCATTATTTATATTCCCTAGCTCGGCAATCATCATCATCATCATCATTATTAATATTCCCTAGCTCGGCAATCATCATCATCATCATCATCATCATTATTAATATTCCCTAGCTCGGCAATCATCATCATCATCATCATTATTAATATTCCCTAGCTCGGCAATCATCATCATCATCATCATCATCATTATTTATATTCCCTAGCTCGGCAATCATCATAGTCATCATCATTACTTGTCACCTTACTGTTTCCATCGTCATCTTCACCACTACCTTGCTACCATCATATATTGTTTTCATCATCATCTTTACAATCTTTATCACTCGGCTCATATCAAATTATTCACCCCCACAGAACCAACCAAGCCAGTCATCGACAGACCCATCGAACCTCGCAACATTCCTCCGACAGTTGTTAGTCACGTGACATTAAGCGTTGGTGAAAACGTCACCTCATTGGTGGGTTCCAGGGTACTCATCGATTGCAATGCAGACGGCGACCCCAAACCATTTCTCATTTGGAACAAAAACAACAAAGACATACCGAGAGCGAACGGGATTATATTTTATAACAATGGTACACTACAGATAAACCGGGCATTGTCTCGTGATTCAGGCAGATACGTGTGTATCGCGAGGAACGCGGGAGGGCAAGACAGCGAAGAAGCGCACGTTAAGATTGTAGGTGAGTGTGGGATTCGTTTTTCCTCTCATTTGTGGTGTTGAATTATCTCAACTAAAATCCAACAAGATTATCTCTGTTTTTTATATATTTTGTCTATGATACTATAGTTATCGATATAAGTACAGTAACGGTTGTTGAACTTTTCGTACTTTTGTAGTTTGTTAACTGATAAAAAATAAAAAATATTACCACTGTTTTAAAAACGTTGTCGGTCGAAGGTGGATACGACCGTAAAGAATCATGGGTAATAATGATTGTCTCTGCTGATCGATTTGATAGCAAAAACTTATCTACAGTGTTAGTATGGTCATCACAAGTTACCCTCACTAATACGACAAAAGTTACTTCGAAAT
This sequence comes from Actinostola sp. cb2023, assembly GCA_033675265.1. Classification (NCBI taxonomy): domain Eukaryota; kingdom Metazoa; phylum Cnidaria; class Anthozoa; order Actiniaria; family Actinostolidae; genus Actinostola; species Actinostola sp. cb2023. Next base: position 105,630 of record JAUJYZ010000684.1, read on the forward strand.
TCGATAACAATTCCCATGATTCCTTTCGCACTTGTCTAAATGTTTCTAACCGACAACAATTATTGAAACAGTTGTATCCAACCTTACTGTATGTCTTGCAACCATTATCCGATTAACTGCCATGGGCGTGGTCATGTCTGGTTTCGCAAAGAACCGTCCAGCTGGATGCATCTCCAATTTGAATGTAAACCTTTTCTTGTGCACTTTTCCAGATTCCATCAAGCCTCGTATCGTTCGACCAGACAAGCCTCGTACCATTCCTCCACGACACGTTGGCCCCGTCAATTCAACTATCGGTGATAACGTTGCTGCTCTTACTGACTCTGATGTCACCATTAACTGTCCTGCCATTGGGTTACCAAAGCCAAGGTTTATGTGGAGTAAAGATGGAGAGAAGATCAGCTTAGGAAACAAGTATTTAGTTCTGGACAATGGTGCACTTGTGATCAGAAAAGTGTCAGTTGATGAATCAGGAGCGTACCGATGTACCGTGGAAAATATCGTAGGGAAGGACAGTAGAGATACGAAGCTCAATGTCATCGGTAATTTCTGTGTGCATTTTTCAATTTCATCAAGGTCTTTGGTAGCAGAAGCTAAAATCAACTATCCCTATCCATATCAATATCATCATCAATTAACAACAACATTAACAACATCATCAACAACAACATCATCATCAACACTACAATTAGCACTCTTCATTTTTGAGCGCAAGCTATAGCGCAAACACAAACACATTTTCAAATCAACGAACTGTCGTCTTCCAATTCTCGCTGTTCTTGTTGTAGTTCCTCAGAAGGCAAAGATCTCCACCCCCGAGAAACCAAGCAGCACTACCAAAGAAGACCGTAGTCCTGTTGTCATGACAGTCGGTGACAATGTAACCGCACTCACCAACACACCAATCAGTATCGACTGTACTGCAAGTGGAATCCCCAAACCAACCATAACATGGACAAAGGACGACCAAGTTCTGAGTTTATCAAGTGGATATGTGATTAATGGCAATGGAACATTGGTGATTGAGAAGGCGAACCTTGATGACAAAGGAAGATACACGTGTACTGCAAAGAATGTAGGGGGACAAGATAGTGTTACGTCAAATGTTGCTGTTGTTGGTGAGTTATGATGTGTACAAATGTGCATACGACATGCTCTAGCTTGTATATGGGAGCACTCACCGATTTACCAACGCTTTGTTCTTCCGCTATTAAAGCTTTTTCTTGAACCTTTTCTGTTGCACTTTTCCAGATCCCATCAAGCCTCGTATTGTTCGACCAGACAAGCCTCGTACCATTCCTCCACGACACGTTGGCCCCGTCAATTCAACTATCGGTGATAACGTTACTGCTCTTACTGACTCTGATGTCACCATTAACTGTCCTGCCATTGGGTTACCGAAGCCAAGGTTTATGTGGAGTAAAGATGGAGAGAAGATCAGCTTAGGAAACAAGTATTACGTTCTGGACAATGGTGCACTTGTGATCACAAAAGTGTCACTTGATGAATCAGGAGTGTACCGATGTACCGTGGAAAATATAGCGGGAGTCTTTCAATTCTCGTTGTTCTGCTTGAGTTAAACAATTACGCTCTCAGAACACAAAATGAACATTGAAGCTGAACCACATGTTTTGTAGTTCACATTCTACAGCAATGACTTTCTTCAACTGTAAAAGTACTGTCATTTGTAGGAAGATGGAGGCACATCGTTTAGGGTGTGGCCCTTGGTAGTGGTTCATTTGTAAAGTGCAATGACATCCACTTGAGCGTACTTTTGAATTTTAAATCATTTCTCATTTGCTCTTGATCGATCTCGATTATTCAGAGCCTAAGCAACCCAAGATTAACAGAACTAAGCAGCCAAGTACTATAACTCCCAAAGACCACCGACCAGTCAATATGTCTGTGGGCACCAATCTGACGTCACTCGTCAATACACCAATCACGATCAATTGCTTGGCTAGTGGACTCCCTGCACCCACCATAAAGTGGATGAAGGATGGCAAGGACATCGATGTAGCTGATGGTTATAAGATTAATGCTGATGGATCGTTGTTGATTGAGAATGCCAAAGCAGAGAACAGTGGACGATATACGTGTGAAGCAGAGAATGTCGAAGGACAGGACAAGGAATCATCGACTGTCAATGTTATAGGTAACTTGAAGATAAATACACAGACTGTAAATATAGTGGAACCGCTCGTGAGCGTCCACTCTTGTTATCACGCAGTGCGGTCGCTTAGGGGAAGTGGTCACCATTAAGAGATGATGGTATATTAATTCTAATCGAACCTCTCGTGAGCGACCACCCTAGCTTTATTGGCACGCAGTGCGGTCGCTCAGGGGAAATGGATTGCTTTTAAGAGGTCATAATGATTTAGATTGACGGAGAAATCACAAAAACTGCATTTGCAAGATGGTCATTTTGACCACCCATCAGCATTGGTCGTTGAGACAGGTTCGACTGGATGCCCACAGGAATTTGCTACCAATTGTTATAGACGTCCTACATATGTCAGTACCAAGGCACCGTTGTAACGACTAATATATGTTGTTGTAGGTCCACAGCGGCCCAAGATCTCTAACCCCCGACAAACCACGCACCATTGTACCCATTGATCGCCGTCCCGTTGTCATGGCAGTCGGTGACAATGTAACCGCTCTCACCAACACACCAATCAGTATCGACTGTACTGCAAGTGGAATCCCCAAACCAACCATAACGTGGACAAAGGACGACCAAGTACTGAATTTATCAAGTGGATATGTGACTGATAGGAATGGAACATTGGTGATTGAGAAGACGAACCTTGATGACAAAGGAAGATACACGTGTACTGCAAAGAATGTAGGGGGACAAGATAGTGCTACGTCAAATGTTGCTGTTGTTGGTGAGTATTCTAGTTCACAAATGTACAGACGACACGCGCTAGCTTGTATGTGGGACTGCACTCACTTTTTACCAAGGCTTTGTTCTTCCGACTATTAAAGCTTTTTCTTGAACCTTTTCTGTTTCACTTTTCCAGATCCCATCAAGCCTCGTATCGTTCGACCAGACAAGCCTCGTACCATTCCTCCACGACACGTTGGCCCTGTCAATTCAAATATCGGTGATAACGTTACTGCTCTTACTGACTCTGATGTCACCATTAACTGTCCTGCCATTGGGTTACCAAAGCCAAGGTTTATGTGGAGTAAAGATGGAGAGACGATCAGCTTAGGAAACAAGTATTTGCTTCTGGACAATGGTGCACTTGTGATCAGAAAAGTGTCAGTTGATGAATCAGGAGCGTACCGATGTACCGTGGAAAATATCGTAGGGAAGGACAGTAGAGATACGAAGCTCAATGTCATCGGTAAGTTCTGTTTTCATTTTTCATTTTCATCAAGGTGTTTTGTGGCAGAAGCTAACATCAACTATCCCTATCAATATCAAGATCATCATCAATTAATAATAATAAAAAATTAATAATAATGATTAATTGGACAATATATCCACAGAGTGGCTCTTCACTTGTCCACTAATCTAAACTATCTACAACAACAACAACAACTACAACAACACCATTAACAACATCAACAACAACAACATCATCATCAACACTACAATTAGCACTCTTCATCTTTGAGCGCAAGCTATAGCGCAAACACAAATACATTTTCAAATCAACGAACTGTCGTCTTCCAATTCTCGCTGTTCTTGTTGTAGTTCCTCAGAAGGCAAAGATCTCCACCCCCGAGAAACCAAGCAGCACTACCAAAGAAGACCGTAGTCCTGTTGTCATGACAGTCGGTGACAATGTAACCGCTCTCACCAACACACCAATCAGTATCGACTGTACTGCAAGTGGAATCCCCAAACCAACCATAACATGGACAAAGGACGACCAAGTACTTAGTTTATCAAGTGGATATGTGATTGATAGGAATGGAACATTGGTGATTGAGAAGGCAAACCTTGATGACAAAGGAAGATACACGTGTACTGCAAAGAATGTAGGGGGACAGGATAGTGTTACGTCAAATGTTGCTGTTGTTGGTGAGTAATCTAGTTCACAAATGTACATACGACACGCGCTAGCTTGTATGTGGGAACACTCACCGATTTACGAACGCTTTGTTCTTCCGACTATTAAAGCTGTTTCTTGAACCTTTTCTGTTTCACTTTTCCAGATCCCATCAAGCCTCGTATTGTTCGACCAGACAAGCCTCGTACCATTCCTCCACGACACGTTGGCCCTGTCAATTCAAATATCGGTGATAACGTTACTGCTCTTACTGACTCTGATGTCACCATTAACTGTCCTGCCATTGGGTTACCAAAGCCAAGGTTTATGTGGAGTAAAGATGGAGAGACGATCAGCTTAGGAAACAAGTATTTGCTTCTGGACAATGGTGCACTTGTGATTAGAAAAGTGTCAGTTGATGAATCAGGAGCATACCGATGTACCGTGGAAAATATCGTAGGGAAGGACAGTAGAGATACGAAGCTCAATGTCATCGGTAAGTTCTGTTTTCATTTTTCATTTTCATCAAGGTGTTTTGTGGCAGAAGCTAACATCAACTATCCCTATCAATATCAATATAGGGGAATCATCATCAATTAATAATAATAATAATATAATAATAATGGTTAATTGGACAATATATCCACAGAGTGGCTCTTCACTTGTCCACTAATCTAAACTATCTACAACAACACCATTAACAACATCATCAACAACAACATCATCATCGATACTACAATTAGCACTCTTCATTTTTGAGCGCAAGCTATAGCGCAAACACAAACACATTTTCAAATCAACGAACTGTCGTCTTCCAATTCTCGCTGTTCTTGTTGTAGTTCCTCAGAAGGCAAAGATCTCCACCCCCGAGAAACCAAGCAGCACTACCAAAGAAGACCGTAGTCCTGTTGTCATGACAGTCGGTGACAATGTAACCACACTCACCAACACACCAATCAGTATCGACTGTACTGCAAGTGGAATCCCCAAACCAACCATAACATGGACAAAAGACGACCAAGTACTGAGTTTATCAAGTGGATATGTGATTAATAGCAATGGAACATTGGTGATTGAGAAGGCGAACCTCGATGACAAAGGAAGATACACGTGTACTGCAAATAATGTAGGGGGACAGGATAGTGCTACGTCAAATGTTGCTGTTGTTGGTGAGTAATCTAGTTCACAACTGTACAGACGACACGCGCTAGCTTGTATGTGGGAGCACTCACCGATTTACCAAGGCTTTGCTCTTCCGACTATTAAAGCTTTTTCTTCAACCTTTTCTGTTTCACTTTTCCAGATCCCATCAAGCCTCGTATTGTTCGACCAGACAAGCCTCGTACCATTCCTCCACGACACGTTGGCCCCGTCAATTCAACTATCGGTGATAACGTTACTGCTCTTACTGACTCTGATGTCACCATTAACTGTCCTGCCATTGGATTACCAAAGCCAAGGTTTATGTGGAGTAAAGATGGAGAGAAGATCAGCTTAGGAAACAAGTATTACGTTCTGGACAATGGTGCACTTGTGATCAGAAAAGTGTCAGTTGATGAATCAGGAGCGTACCGATGTACCGTGGAAAATATCGTAGGGAAGGACAGTAGAGATACGAAGCTCAATGTCATCGGTAAGTTCTGTTTTCATTTTTCATTTTCATCAAGGTGTTTTGTGGCAGAAGCTAACATCAACTATCCCTATCAATATCAATATCATCATCAATTAATAATAATAAAATAATAATAATAATGGTTAATTGGACAATATATCCACAGAGTGGCTCTTCACTTGTCCACTAATCTAAACTATCTACAACAACAACAACAACACCATTAACAACATCATTAACAACAACATCATCATCAATACTACAATTAGCACTCTTCATTTTTGAGCGCAAGCTATAGCGCAAGCACAAACACATTTTCAAATCAACGAACTGTCGTCTTCCAATTCTCGCTGTTCTTGTTGTAGTTCCTCAGAAGGCAAAGATCTCCACCCCCGAGAAACCAAGCAGCACTACCAAAGAAGACCGTAGTCCTGTTGTCATGACAGTCGGTGACAATGTAACCGCTCTCACCAACACGCCAATCAGTATCGACTGTACTGCAAGTGGAATCCCCAAACCAACCATAACATGGACAAAGGACGACCAAGTACTGAGTTTATCAAGTGGATATGTGATTGATAGCAATGGAACATTGGTGATTGAGAAGGCAAACCTAGATGACAAAGGAAGATACACGTGTACTGCAAAGAATGTAGGGGGACAGGACAGTGTTACGTCAAATGTTGTTGTTGTTGGTGAGTTATGATGTTCATAAATATGCATACGACGCGCTCTAGCTTGTATTTGGGAGTACTCACTCACCTTTTTAACAAGGCTTTGTTCTTCGACGGATATCAAAGCTTTTTCGTGAACCTTTTCTATTGCATTTTTCCAGATCCCATCAAGCCTCGTATCGTTCGACCAGACAAGCCTCGTACCATTCCTCCACGACACGTTGGCCCCGTCAATTCAACTATCGGTGATAACATTACTGCTCTTACTGACTCTGATGTCACCATTAACTGTCCCTGCCATTGGGTTACCAAAGCCAAGGTTTATGTGGAGTAAAGATGGAGAGAAGATCAGCTTAGGAAACAAGTATTACGTTCTGGACAATGGTGCACTTGTGATCAGAAAAGTGTCAGTTGATGAATCAGGAGCGTACCGATGTACCGTGGAAAATATCGTAGGGAAGGACAGTAGAGATACGAAGCTCAATGTCATCGGTAAGTTCTGTTTTCATTTTTCATTTTCATCAAGGTGTTTTGTGGCAGAAGCTAACATCAACTATCCCTATCAATATCAAGATCATCATCAATTAATAATAATAAAAAAATTAATAATAATGATTAATTGGACAATATATCCACAGAGTGGCTCTTCACTTGTCCACTAATCTAAAACTATCTACAACAACATCAACAACAACAACATCATCATCAACACTACAATTAGCACTCTTCATCTTTGAGCGCAAGCTATAGCGCAAACACAAATACATTTTCAAATCAACGAACTGTCGTCTTCCAATTCTCGCTGTTCTTGTTGTAGTTCCTCAGAAGGCAAAGATCTCCACCCCCGAGAAACCAAGCAGCACTACCAAAGAAGACCGTAGTCCTGTTGTCATGACAGTCGGTGACAATGTAACCGCTCTCACCAACACGCCAATCAGTATCGACTGTACTGCAAGTGGAATCCCCAAACCAACCATAACGTGGACAAAGGACGACCAAGTACTGAGTTTATCAAGTGGATATGTGATTGATAGCAATGGAACATTGGTGATTGAGAAGGCAAACCTAGATGACAAAGGAAGATACACGTGTACTGCAAAGAATGTAGGGGGACAAGACAGTGTTACGTCAAATGTTGCTGTTGTTGGTGAGTTATGATGTTCATAAATATGCATACGACGCGCTCTAGCTTGTATTTGGGAGTACTCACCTTTTTAACAAGGCTTTGTTCTTCGACGGATATCAAAGCTTTTTCGTGAACCTTTTCTATTGCACTTTTCCAGATCCCATCAAGCCTCGTATCGTTCGACCAGACAAGCCTCGTACCATTCCTCCACGACACGTTGGCCCCGTCAATTCAACTATCGGTGATAACGTTACTGCTCTTACTGACTCTGATGTCACCATTAACTGTCCTGCCATTGGGTTACCGAAGCCAAGGTTTATGTGGAGTAAAGATGGAGAGAAGATCAGCTTAGGAAACAAGTATTTGGTTCTGGACAATGGTGCACTTGTGATCAGAAAAGTGTCAGTTGATGAATCAGGAGCGTACCGATGTACCGTGGAAAATATCGTAGGGAAGGACAGTAGAGATACGAAGCTCAATGTCATCGGTAAGTTCTGTTTTCATGTATTTTTCATTTCCATCAAGAGTTCTTTGGAGGCACAAGCTAAAATCAACTATTCTTGTCAATATCAAAATCGTCATCAATTAACAACAGTAACAACGTCATCATCAACAACAACACCCAATTCAAACAACAATAACCTTATAATAATCAGCGTCGTGTTTATCAAGAACAACATCAACATCGACAATACACCGACGTATACAGCTATTTCAAAAAAGGTTGGTGAAGGTTTTGTTGCATCTTGCATATCAAGCACGAAATGCACTATGGGCGATGTGAATGGAATCAGCGAAAGGTCACATCAATATGGACTCTGGGAAGGGAATTTTCCCAAACTTTGTCTTCGCAGTATGGAGCCGGCATATTTTCTTCTGTATGTGCATGCTGACATTATTTATATATGATCCACAATACATTTCGGGCTTGTTGTCTTCCAATTCTCGCTGTTCTGCTTGTAGTTCCTCAGAAGGCAAAGATCTCCACCACCGACAAACCAAGCACCACAAACAAAGAAGACCGTAGTCCCGTTGTCATGACAGTCGGTGACAATGTAACCGCTCTCACCAACACACCAATCAGTATCGACTGTACTGCAAGTGGAATCCCCAAACCAACCATAACGTGGACAAAGGACGACCAAGTACTGAGTTTATCAAGTGGATATGTGATTAATAGCAATGGAACATTGGTGATTGAGAAGGCAAACCTTGATGACAAAGGAAGATACACGTGTACTGCAAAGAATGTAGGGGGACAAGATAGTGTTACGTCAAATGTTGTTGTTGTTGGTGAGTTATGATGTTCATAAATATGCATACGACGCGCTCTAGCTTGTATGTGGGAGTACTCACCTTTTTAACAAGGCTTTGTTCTTCGACGGATATCAAAGCTTTTTCGTGAACCTTTTCTATTGCACTTTTCCAGATCCCATCAAGCCTCGTATCGTTCGACCAGACAAGCCTCGTACCATTCCTCCACGACACGTTGGCCCCGTTAATTCAACTATCGGTGATAACATTACTGCTCTTACTGACTCTGATGTCACCATTAACTGTCCTGCCATTGGGTTACCAAAGCCAAGGTTTATGTGGAGTAAAGATGGAGAGAAGATCAGCTTAGGAAACAAGTATTTGGTTCTGGACAATGGTGCACTTGTGATCAGAAAAGTGTCAGTTGATGATTCAGGAGCGTACCGATGTACCGTGGAAAATATCGTAGGGAAGGACAGTAGAGATACGAAGCTCAATGTCATCGGTAAGTTTTGTTTGCATTTTCATCAATTGGCCCTCTTTATTTTTGTGTGGCAGAGCGGCAATTGCGTAAATACAGAAAACATCTATTATTATTATTATTATTGAAAAAGAGATGTTGTCTTTCAATTCTCGCTGCTCTCGTTGTAGCTCCTCAGAAACCGAAGATCTCCACCCCCGACAAACCAAGCACCACTACCAAAGAAGATCGTAGTCCTGTTGTCATGACAGTCGGTGACAATGTAATCGCTCTCACCAACACACCAATCAGTATCGACTGTACTGCAAGTGGAATCCCCAAACCAACCATAACGTGGACAAAGGACGACCAAGTACTGAGTTTATCAAGTGGATATGTGATTGATAGCAATGGAACATTGGTGATTGAGAAGGCGAACCTCGATGACAAAGGAAGATACACGTGTACTGCAAAGAATGTAGGGGGACAGGACAGTGTTACGTCAAATGTTGCTGTTGTTGGTGAGTTAATTGAGATAGGGTAGTGGTATCACATCGGACTAGGATCCTAAGCCGTGAGTTCGAGTCCCGACATGGCGCAATTTTTTCTTTCAATATCTATATACACCGACGCAGTTTATATCTTTAATGTTATCAACACACATGATCATTGTGTGATAAGTACTTGACAGACTTACTCAGTCTTCACAAACCAACAAGGATTCTTCGTTCAAATGCCAATGACAACTTGCGGCTGTCAAGACCTACATTTAGAACGAAAAACTATGGTGGTCGTGCTTTCTCATCGTGTGCGCCACTACTCTGGAACGATCTCCCATTGGTCGTGAGAAACGCACCATCTGTGATTTGACAGTCTGACAATGTAACCATCTCACCAACACCCCAATCATTTGTCTATATCGACTGTTTTTGCTTTGAATCCCCAAACTTACTCATAACGTGGACAATAGGACGACCAAGTACTGAGTTTATCAAGTGGATATGTGATTGATAGCAATGGAACATTGGTATTGAGACAAAGGAAGGTGTCATTGGTGATTGAGAAGGTGTCTTCATCTACACGAGGAGCGTTCGTGTGTACAGCGAAGAATGTGGAAGGAGAAGACAAGGCAGTGTCACATGTGGACAACTTTGGTAAGGAAATTATTTCATTTTTAAATCATCCATCCATTCCACCATCTTTTCATTAATTCTTCCATTTATCTTATTATTCATCCATTCATCTATTCATCCATCATTTCCATTCATCCATTCATTCGTCTATTCATTCATCCATTCATCTATTCATTCATCCATTCATTCATCTATTCATTCATCCATTCATTCATTCATCTATTCATTCATCCATTCATTCATCTATTCATCCATTCATTCATTCATCGATCCATTCTTAGTTTCTTTCTTTCTTTCTATTTACGACTTCTTCTATTCATTTCAATTTTCATATATTCAGTCATTCTCTTTTTCTTTTTCCGTTCTTTCTTCCTTTCTGTTGAACTAAAAAGAAGAAAAGATATCATTCTCATTTTCAAACGCATCCTCTCGTGCTAATGTAACTGCGTTATTACCGTTACTAACCGTGTGCTCTTTCACAGATTCACAAAAGCCAAGCATCCAAGTAACAGATAAGCCTCAACACGTACATCCCAGAGACAGATTCCCCATGACAATCACAATTGGTGATAACATAACGGCCTTGACTGATACAGAAGTATTGATTGATTGTCGTGTGATTGGGATCCCTGTGCCTACAATCACGTGGTTTAAAGATGGCAGTGTGATTGTTGGCGGGGATGACTTTGTTGTGTTAAGTAACGGGACGCTTGTGATACGGAAAGCATCACCAGTGGATAGAGGAATGTACACGTGTGTTGCAAAGAATATCGATGGACAAGACAGTAAAACGTCTAGTGTGAATACTGTTGGTAAGGGATTGGTATATCATTGTTAATTCCATTGATTGACTGTTTGATTGATTGCTTGTTTACTTCTTGCTTGATTGCTTGCTTCCTTGCATCCTTGCATCTTTGCTTCCTTCCTTTGCTTCCTTGCTTGCTTGCTTCCTTGCCTCCTTGCCTCCTTGCCTCCTTGCCTCCTTGCCTCCTTGCCTCCTTGCCTCCTTGCATTCCTCCTTGCCTCCTTGCCTCCTTGCCTCCTTCTTGCCTCCTTGCCTCCTTGCCTCCTTGCCTCCTTGCCTCCTTGCATCCTCCTCCTTGCCTCCTTGCCTCCTTGCCTCCTTGCCTCCTTGCTTCCGTGATTCCTTGCCTCCATGCATGCATCCTTGCTTCCATTCTTGCTTCATTGCTTCCTTGCTTCCTTTCCTTGCTTCCTTCCTTGCTTCCTTTCATCCTTGCTTCCTTCCTTCCTTCCATCCATCTTGCTTCCTTGCTTCCTTCTTCCTTTCTTCCTTGCTTCCTTGCTTCCTTGCTTCCTTGCTTCCTTGCTTCCTTGCTTCCTTGCCTCCTTGCCTCCTTGCCTCCTTGCCTCCTTTCTCCATTCCTTGCTTCCTTGCATCCCTTCATCCATGCTTCCTTTCCTTCCTTCCCTGCTTCCCTGCTTCCCTGCTTCCCTGCTTCCCTGCTTCCCTGCTTCCCTGCTTCCCTGCTTCCCTGCTTCCCTGCCTCCTTGCTTCCTTGCTTCCTTGTTTCCTTGCCTCCTTGCCTCCTTGCCTCCTTGCTTCCTAGCTTCCTTGCTTCCTTGCTTGCTGTTTATTTGTCTCTTTGCTTCCTTGCTTCCTTGCTTCCTTGCTTCCTTGCTTCCTTGCTTCCTTGCTTCCTTGCTTCCTTGCTTCCTTGCTTCCTTGCTTCCTTGCTTCCTTGCTTCCTTGCTTCCTTGCTTCCTTGCTTCCTTGCTTCCTTGCTTCCTTGCTTCCTTGCTTCCTTGCCTCCTTGCCTCCTTGCCTCCTTGCGTCCTTGCGTCCTTGCATGCTTCCTTGCTTCCTTCCCTGCTTCCCTGCTTCCCTGCTTTCCTGCTTTCCTGCTTTCCTGCTTCCCTGCCTCCTTGCTTCCTTGCTTCCTTGCTTCCTTGCTTCCTTGCTTCCTTGCTTCCTTGCTTCCTTGTGTCCTTGCCTCCTTGCCTCCTTGCCTCCTTGCCTCCTTGTCTCCTTGCCTCCTTGCTTCCTAGCTTCCTTGCTCCCTTGCTTGCGGTTTCCTTGCTTCCTTGCTTCCTTGCTTTCCTTGCTTCCTTGCTTCCTTTATTCCTTCCTCCTTGCTTCCTTGCTTCCTTGCCTTTCCTTGCTTCCTTGCCTCCTTGCCTCCTTGCCTCCTTGCCTCCTTGCCTCCTTGCCTCCTTGCCTCCTTGCCTCCTTGCCTCCTTGCCTCCTTGCCTCCTTTGCCTCCTTGCTCCTTGCTTCCTTGCATGCTTCCTTCCCTGCTTCCCTGCTTCCCTGCTTCCCTGCTTCCCTGCTTCCCTGCTTACCTGCCTCCTTGCTTCCTTGTTTCCTTGCTTCCTTGCTTCCTTGCTTCCTTCCTTGCTTCCTTGCTTCCTTGCTTCCTTGCTTCCTTGTTTCCTTGCCTCCTTGTTTCCTAGCTTCCTTGCCTCCTTGCCTCCTTGCCTCCTTGCTTCCTTGCTTCCTTGCTTCCTTGCTTTCTTGCTTCCTTGCCTCCTTGCTTCCTTGCTTCCTTGCTTGCTTCCTTGCTTCCTTCCTTGCTTCCCTGCTTCCCTTGCTTCCCTTGCTGCTTTCCTGCTTCCCTGCTTCCCTGCCTCCTTGCTTCCTTGCTTCCTTGCTTGCTTCCTTTCCCTGCCTCCTTGCTTCCTTGCTTCCTTGCCTCCTTGCTTCCTTGCCTCCTTGCCTCCTTGCTTCCTTGCATGCTCCTTGCTTTCTTCCTTCCCTGCTTCCCTGCTTGCTTGCTTCCCTGCTTCCCTGCTTCCCTGCTTTCCTGCTTCCCTGCCTTCCTTGCTTCCTTGCTTCCTTGCTTCCTTGCTTCCTTGCTTCCTTGCCTCCTTGCTTCCTTGCTTCCTTGCTGCTTCCTTGTTTCCTTGCCTCCTTGCTTCCTTGCTTCCTTCCTTGCTTCCTTGCTTCCTTGCTTCCTTGCTTCCTTGCTTCCTTTCCTTGCTTCCTTGCTTCCTTGCTTCCTTGCCTCCTTGCTTCCTTGCCTCCTTGCCTCCTTGCCTCCTTGCTTCCTTTGCTTGCTTGCTTGCTTCCTTGCTTCCTTCCCTGCTTCCTTGCTTCCCTGCTCCCTGCTTCCCCTGCTTTCCTGCTTCCCTGCTTCCCTGCCTCCTTGCTTCCTTGCTTCCTTGCTTCCTTGCTTCCTTGTTTCCTTGCCTCCTTGCCTCCTTGCTTCCTTGCTTCCTTGCTTCCTTGCTTGCTTGTTTCCTTGTCTCTTTGCTTCCTTGCTTCCTTGCTTCCTTGCTTCCTTGCTTCCTTGCTTCCTTGCTTCCTTGCTTCCTTGCTTCCTTGCTTCCTTGCTTCCTTGCTTCCTTGCTTCCTTTCCTTCCTTGCTTCCTTGCCTCCTTGCCTCCTTGCCTCCTTGCCTCCTTGCTTCCTTGCTTCCTTGCATGCTTCCTTGCTTCCTTCCCTGCTTCCCTGCTTCCCTGCTTCCCTGCTTCCCTGCTTTCCTGCTTCCCTGCTCCTTGCTTCCTTGCTTCCTTGCTTGCTTCCTGCTTCCTTCCTTCCTTGCTTCCTTGCTTCCTTGCTTCCTTGTGTCCTTGCCTCCTTGCCTCCTTGCCTCCTTGCCTCCTTGCTTCCTTGCTCTCCTTGCTTCCTTGCTTCCTTGCTTCCTTGCTTCCTTGCTTCCTGTTTCCTTGCCTCTTTGCTTCCTTGCTTCCTTGCTTCCTTGCTTCCTTGCTTCCTTGCTTCCTTGCTTCCTTGCTTCCTTCCTTGCTTCCTTGCTTCCTTGCTTCCTTGCCTCCTTGCCTCCTTGCTTCCTTGCTTCCTTGCTTCCTTGCTTCCTTGCTTCCTTGCATGCTTCCTTGCTTCCTTCCCTGCTTCCCTGCTTCCCTGCTTCCCTGCTTCCCTGCTTCCCTGCCTCCTTGCTTCCTTCCTTCCTTGCTTCCTTGCTTCCTTGCTTCCTTGCTTCCTTGCTTCCTTGCTTCCCTTGTTTCCTTGCCTCCTTGTTTCCTTGCTTCCTTGCCTCCTTGCCTCCTTGCTTCCTTGCTTCCTTGCTTCCTTGCTTCCTTGCTTCCTTGCCTGCTTGCCTCCTTGCGTCCTTGCTTCCTTGCTTGCTTCCTTGCTTCCTTCCTCCTCCCTGCTTCCCTGCTTCCCTGCTTCCTTGCTTCCTGCTTCCCTGCTTTCCTTCCTGCTTCCCTGCTTCCCTGCCTCCTAGCTTCCTTGCTTCCTTGCTTCCTTGCTTCCTTGCCTCCTTGCCTCCTTGCCTCCTTGCCTCCTTGCCTCCTTGCTTCCTTGCTTCCTTGCTTCCTTGCTTCCTTCCCTGCTTCCTTCCTTGCTTCTATGCTTCCCTGCTTCCCTGCTTCCCTGCTTCCCTGCTTCCCTGCCTCCTTGCTTCCTTGCTTCCTTGCTTCCTTGCTTCCTTGCTTCCTTGCTTCCTTGCTTCCTTGCTTCCTTGCTTCCTTGTTTCCTTGCCTCCTTGCCTTCTTGCCTCCTTGCTTCCTTGCTTCCTGCTTCCTTGCTTCCTTGCTTCCTTGCTTCCTTTTCCTTTCCTTGCTTCCTTGCTTCCTTGCTTCCTTGCTTCCTCCTTGCTTCCTTGCCTCCTTGCTTCCTTGCTTCCTTGCATGCTTCCTTGCTTCCTTGCTTCCTGCTTCCCTGCTTCCTTGCTTCCCTGCTTCCCTGCTTCCCTGCTTCCCTGCTTCCTGCTTCCTTGCCTGCTTGCCTCCTTGCCTCCTTGCCTCCTTGCTTCCTTGCTTCCTTGCTTTCCTTGCCTCCTTGCCTCCTTGCTTCCTTGCCTCCTTGCTTCTCCTTGCTTCCTTGCCTGCTTCCTTGCTTGCTTCCCTGCTTCCTTGCTTCCTTGCTTCCTTGCTTCCTTGCTTCCCTGCTTTCCTGCTTCCCTGCCTCCTTGCTTCCTTGCTTCCTTGCTTCCTTGCTTCCTTGCTTCCTTGTTTCCTTGCCTCCTTGCCTCCTTGCTTCCTAGCTTCCTAGCTTCCTTGCCTCCTTGCTTCCTTTTTTCCTTGCTTCCTTGCTTCCTTGCTTCCTTGCTTCCTTGCTTCCTTGCCTCCTTGCCTCCTTGCGTCCTTGCTTCCTTGCTTGCTTCCTTGCTTCCTTCCTTCCTTCCCTGCTTCTGCTTGCCTGCCTTGCTTCCTTGCTTCCTTGCATGCTTCCTTGCTTTCCTGCTTCCCTGCTTCCCTGCCTCCTTGCTTCCTTGCCTCCTTGCCTCCTTGCTTCCTTGCTTCCTTGCCTCCTTGCCTCCTTGCTTGCTTGCTTGCTTCCTTGCTTCCTTCCCTGCTTCCCTGCTTCTATGCTTCCCTGCTTCCCTGCTTTCCTGCTTTCCTGCTTCCCTGCCTCCTTGCTTCCTTGCTTCCTTGCTTCCTTGCTTCCTTGCTTCCTTGCTTCCTTGCTTCCTTGTTTCCTTGCCTCCTTGCCTCCTTGCCTCCTTGCTTCCTAGCTTCCTAGCTTCCTTGCCTCCTTGCTTCCTTGCTTCCTTGCTTCCTTGCTTCCTTGCTTCCTTGCTTCCTTGCTTCCTTGCCTCCTTGCCTCCTTGCTTCCTTGCTTCCTTGCTTCCTTGCTTCCTTGCTTCCCTGCTTCCCTGCTTCCCTGCTTCCCTGCTTCCCTGCTTCCCTGCTTCCCTGCTTCCCTGCTTCCCTGCTTCCTTGCTTCCCTGCTTCCTTGCCTCCTTGCTTCCTTGCTTCCTTGCTTCCTTGCTTCCTTGCTTCCTTGCTTCCTTGCTTCCTTGCATGCTTCCTTGCTTCCTTCCCTGCTTCCCTGCTTCCCTGCTTCCCTGCTTCCCTGCTTCCCTGCTTCCCTGCTTCCTGCTTTCCTTGCTTCCTTGCTTCCTTGCTTCCTTGCTTCCTTGCTTCCTTGCTTCCTTGCTTCCTTGCTTCCTTGCTTCCTTGCTTCCTTGCTTCCTTGCTTCCTTGCTTCCTTGCTTCCTTGCCTCCTTGCCTCCTTTATTCCTAGCCTCCTAGCTTCCTTGCCTCCTTGCTTTCTTTTTTCCTTGCTTCCTTGCTTCCTTGCTTCCTTGCTTCCTTGCTTCCTTGCTTATACAATAGAATAACCTGGCTATACCCTTCATATCATGTGATTACAGACTCAGAAGCAGCTCGCATTGAACGTCCCAAGAAGCCATTCAACATAACATCAGAAGATGGCAACCCTGTCATCATAAGTGTTGGCAAGGACATCAACGCTATCACTGACACAAAAATATCCATTAACTGTCCTGTTAGTGGCGTCCCTAAGCCTACCATAAGGTGGAAAGAGAATGGGGTTGATATCGTTCTAAGTGAACGATTGGTGGTATTATCTAACGGGACACTTGTGATCGATAAAGCTATGGCTAGTGATGACGGGAGGTATGCATGTGTCGCTACTAACACAGCAGGTCAAGACAGCTTGTCAACTGTGGTGAATGTCATAGGTAAGTCTAACTTGGTAAGGACAGCCTGACAGACGGTTTATTTAACAGAGACTGTAAACTGTCTGTCTGTCACGGTACCTGACATTCTGTCTGCCTGTCTGTCTGTCTGTCTGTCTGTCTATTTGTCTGTCTTGGAAGCATTTCTAAGGCAAGAGAAGACGGAATGAAGGATTAGGAATGAGTGCCTACCCTCTTCCTTCACCCCAACCCCCCCCCCCCCCCCCATTCCCCCCTAAAAAAAAAATTTACCAGCTTACGTAGCGAACAAAATGGGATAAATTATGATGATGATGATCAAGATTTTATTTCAAGAGGGTAACACATAAAAGTGAAATGCACTTACAAACTTGTGGCCCTCACTAAACTTAATAAATAACAATATAATATAAATATCTTAAAACCCTACACTACAATTACACTACACTACAATTAGATTTAGATTTAGATACAATGTATTTATAACAATTTTAAATGGTTATATATCCATATACTAATATAAAGAGGAATAATATTATAATATCATTAATGAGAAAGGGGAAGGAATCGATGGGCGTTGTTGAACCGTACTTTTGTTCCTCTCCTATCTACCCTTCCTCTATCCCATTCCTCTCTCCCTCTATTCCTTACAGCCACTATGCATGTTAAGTTATTAATATGCCCAAGTCCATTTTGGTTCGGTTCATGTCTTCTCCCTTCCATAATGCACCACAGGAAGCCCAAATAGAAGCTAAACGTATCAAAATCTCTTTCAGCTCCAATGAAACCTAAGATAACGACTCGAGATACGCCTCGCACGATAGTCACCCGAGACAAGACTCCAGTACACATAATAGTCGGTGATAAGGTGACCGCTTTGACTGGCGCTTCTGTCTTCATACACTGCGAGTCAATCGCGGTTCCAAAGGCGCGCGTTACGTGGTATAAAGACAACCGACTATTAACCTCTGGTAATGGGTATGCCATATATGGTAATGGAACTCTGTGGATTGAGAAGGCGTCGAGGATAAGGAGAGGAAGATATACTTGTAGAGCGAGGAATAAGCTTGGTGAAGACAGTAAAACAGCTACTGTTGATGCTGTAGGTAGGTATAACACTTGAAACTTTTGAGAAATATCCTGCTTGAAGTACAGCTATTCCCAATTCAATGCAGTTGGCGCGCAAGAGGTAGATGCAAAACTTTGTTGCAAACGCGTAGAGGTCGAATAAAGTCGTTTTCGTATGAGTGGGAAAGTTATATAGTACCACGTCTTGCAGTATTGCCGGAAAGAGTTTGATTGGATGAGATGCATCTGTACGCTTTTTGATTGGTTCAGAAAGGAAGCCATTTAAGTGTCACGGTACCGTAGGTTCATCTGCACGCTTTTTTTGATTGGTTCAAAAAGGAAGCCATTTGAATGTCACGGTACCGTAGGTTCATCTGCACGTTTTTTTGATTGGTTCAAAAAGGAAGCCATTTGAATGTCACGGTACCGTAGGTTTCCCACTCATACGAAAACAACTCTATTATAATATGTGGGTGTTTGTGGATGTTTTACGAGGTGGTTAGTCTACCGCTCAACCCCCAACCCCGTCACATCGAAACAAACGTTTATTTATTGATTTCATCTTTGCAAATCTCTGCCAACAGATCCACAGAAGCCGCAAATAGCCAAGCCATACAAACCAAGCATCATAAAACGAGAAGGCAGAAGTCCAGTCTACATGACAGTCACTGATAGCCTCAAAGCCTTTACATTTACAACTGTAACAATCGAATGTACCTCCACTGGTATTCCAACACCAACTATTTCCTGGTCGTTGAACGGTGAGCCGCTGACCACAGGCGATCGGTATGTGATATACAACAATGGAACCCTGGTCATACACAACACGACTAAGAGTGACGAGGGGAAGTATTCTTGTACAGCTAAGAACATTGAAGGCGAAGACAGCGAATCCGCTAATGTTGCAATTACAGGTAATGGGAACTTTATTCCAATGCAGCCAAACCTCTAGTAAGCGACCGCCCTTACTGTCAGGTCTGGTGGTCGCTTACAAGAGGTACAATTACGTTGATTGAAAGCCGATACTTTGGGAAAGTGGAAATGTACAAAGTGGTCACTTTAGTAGAGGTGATCGCTTAAAAGAGGTTCGACTAAATTTGCATAGTTTTATTGTTCGTTTTGCGATGGTTTTGATATTTATAGTATTAGTGTAGCGAGATGTATCAACACCACTAAACCTCTTATAAGTGACCACCCTTACTCTCAGGTACGCTGGTCGTGTACGGGATCGGAGGTGGTTGCTAAGCATAACAGGATTTAAAAACTCTGCCGGAAAAGCGAAGCAGAGCAAAGTATTTTCCTTCAGATTTTAAATTTAATTTTTCATTTTTTATTTTTTTTTTTTTTTCCAGACCACATCCTATTGATACATCATCAACTTTCACTCGGTCATGTCTCCACTAATCACCACTCAATTTAACATTTCCTTCTTTCAGTACCGAGAAAACCTAGGATTATCAAGACAGTGAGCAAAAACATCCCCATTGGTGACGGCGGACCCAAAAAACTGGATGTAGGCAGCAATGTCACGTCCATTACCTACACGTCTATCCTCATTAGGTGCCAGGCGAGCGGCGTCCCGGAACCAAAGATCACGTGGCATAAGTACGACCGTGAAGTCGATGCACAGTCAGACAGAGCTAAAATTCTAGAGGATAGTACACTGGGTTTGTACGCTATTACTGTGGCGCAGGCTGGTGTGTATACATGTAGAGCAACCAACGTTGATGGGCAAGACACTGCAGATACTGTACTCTCTGTTATTCGTAAGTACTTAGTCTGGTGATTTATTGCACAACTTGTAATCTTACAGTACAAATACGAGTACAAATATGACAGCGTATTACACGTTTTAGAAAAAAACGGTTTTGCGCGCGCGCTCGCTTTTATATCAGTACAGAGAAAAATACGGTATTTTCATTAATTTTGTTGTTGTGCAATACGGCTCGTCAAAATACGGCATGACTCGTAAAAATATCCAGCCGTATTACCCAACTACCCGTGTAATAACCTCTATATATTAACAATGTCATGAAGATAACAAGATTATTGTAACCTACTGTCTCTGCAATTGTTCACTTTAATTTTATAAGCGCGCCTTGTTTTTTTTATTGGGCTCCCTGTGGTAACTACAGCCGGGACGTATCTGCCACAGAAAACCCAATGCGCGCGGTAATGACAATTAATGGAAGAGTTTCTAAGTACCTTGACATTGTCTTCAGTCTATAATAATAATAATAATTTATTAATTTATATCTAAGTATCTTGACTTTGACTTCAGTCCCTAAGTGACTTGACCTTGTCTTCAGTCCCTAACTTACTTGAATTTGACTTCAGTCTCATAACTTGACTTTGACTTCAGTCCGTAACTTACTTGGATTTGTCTTCAGTCTCTAAGTGACTTGACTTTGACTTCAGTCTCTAAGTGACTTGACTTTGACTCTAAGTAACTTGACTTTGACTTCAGTCCCTAAGTGACTTGACTTTGACTTCAGTCCCTAAGTGACTTGACTTTGACTTCAGTCCCTAAGTGACTTGACTTTGACTTCAGTCTCTAAGTGACTTGACTTTGACTCTAAGTAACTTGACTTTGACTTCAGTCCCTAAGTAACTTGACTTTGACTTCAGTCCCTAAGTGACTTGACTTTGACTTCAGTCCCTAAGTGACTTGACTTTGACTTTGACTTCAGTCCCTAAGTGACTTGACTTTGACTTCAGTCACTAAGTGACTTGACTTTGACTTCAGTCTCTAATTAAATGACTTGACTTTGACTTCAGTCTCTAAGTGACTTGACTTTGACTGTTTCTCTTTGTAACAGCCCGCGTAAGACCCAAGATAGTACTTGCCCAAGTACCTCAGCATTTTATTGTCCAAGTCGAACCATCCAAGAAGATTACTATTACCGACAAAGTCACTATCAAACCAGACAAAACGATATCTATCACGTGCATGTCACGTGGTATACCACGTCCTCAAGTCACGTGGACTAAGGACGGTGACGTCATACGGTCAGATGACGACATTCTGATCGATACGAACGGGACTTTGACTTTACGAAATGCGAAGGAACAACAGAGTGGAAAATACACTTGTACCGCGAGAAGTAGAGCTGGGCGTGACAGCGCATCGTCTCAAGTGCTGATTATCCGTAAGTTGTTTTAAGCTATTTCTTGTTTGTCTTTTCTCAAACTCATTAATAATTCATGAGGATAAAACAGAGGAAATCTGTGATCCTAATTAGCATAAAATGTGATCAACTTTTACATTGAATTTCTCCATAATAATACTGATTATCCATGATTTATTACAGTATGACGCTCAAACGTGTGACCTTCGTGGTGAGACACGTTTTGAGCGTCGTATTGTAATGGTTTGAGAAGCCATTATCCGAAGTTTCGTCCACAGTTCAACCGACTTCTCAGTGTTTGAATCTCTGCTGAAACACGCTTTCTCGTTGTTGATCTAATACTACTACCTCTACAGCTCTTACAAAGCCTTCAATACAGAAATCCAATGTTTCTAAAGCCAACAACTTGACCGACCTTGATCCGTTTGTCATGACGATCGGCGACTCCGTCAATGGTTTCCCTGGGACTCGTGGTATAACCATCCAATGTCTTGCAAGTGGAGTGCCAGCACCAAGTATAACGTGGTCTAAAGATGGTCAAGTGATACAGAGAGGATCAAGACATGTAGTTGATCTAGTGGGAAGTCTTGTAATACTAAAGACAGTGAAAGAGGACAGTGGTCGCTATACATGTTTAGCTACTAATTTGGTGGGGAAGGATTCAGCAGATGCTCTCGTCAATATGCTTAGTATGTGAACGTTGATATTCTGTCTTCCTTCGTTCATTCGTTCGTTCCCATTCTTCCTTTCTTTCCTTTGTTCGTTTTTCCCATTCAGTTTTCCTCTCTTCCCTCGTTCGTTCCTTCCTTCCTATGTCCGCCTCTTCCTCCCTTTCTTCACTTCGTTCTTCCATCCATTCATTCATTCTTCCATCCCTTTCAATGGTTCGTTTTCTAAATTGCTTTCAATCTTCTTTCAGCGCCAATCAAACCTGCCATTACGAAGTCCCAAGTCAAACACGTTGAATCAATGGATATGGATAAAGTAATCACGGTAGACATCGGCACTGAAGTCCTCACCCTCGTAGACAACACTGTGGTCATAGATTGCAAGGCCACAGGAATGCCCAAGCCTGAGGTGTATTGGAAGAAAGATTTGCAGCCGGTTGTTCCGGGGCAGTTTTATCAAATTTTGAAAAACAACAGCTTAGTTATACAAACGGCTCAAGTGGATGACAGTGCGAGGTACACGTGCACGGCTCGTAACTTCGGTGGATCGGTCGCGGAGGTCTCGAAGATCGAGATTATTGGTATGTACAAAGTCTAAACCTTTTCTTACAATTGGCCTGGATTCACGAAAGGTCGATTGATTCTAACCCAGGATTAGACTGTGAGAACCATTTATTTAACCCCCTGGATTAAGACTAATCGATGTTTATGACCCAGTAGAGATACTCAGGTATATAATCATGGAGGTACGATTGTCATCATCATCATCACTGATCATCATCGATCATCATCATCATCATCATCACCACCACCACTATCACCATCATCATCACAATCATCATCATTCCTTGCCACCCCCACCGACTCCCCGTCAACTTAATCCCTCCCGGTCAAAACCCATACCACAGGTAACCCACTCGACGTAGAAACCCTGACCACAGGTAACCCACTCGCCGTCGAAACCCTGACCACAGGTAACCCACTCGCCGTAGAAACCCTGACCACAGGTAACCCACTCGCTGTAAAATCCCCTGACCACAGGTAACCCACTCGCCGTAGAAACCCTGACCACAGGTAACCCCCACTCGCTGTAAAATCCCTGACCACAGGTAACCCACTCACAGTAGAAACCCTGACCACAGGTAACCCACTCGCTGTAAAATCCCTGACCACAGGTAATCCACTCACAGTAGAATCCCTGACCACAGGTAACCCACTCGCCGTAGGTAGAAACCCTGACCACAGGTAACCCACTCGCTGTAAAATCCCTGACCACAGGTAACCCACTCACAGTAGAAACCCTGACCACAGGTAACCCACTCGCCGTAGAAACCCTGACCACAGGTAACCCACTCGCTGTAAAATCCCTGACCACAGGTAACCCACTCACAGTAGAAACCCTGACCACAGGTAACCCACTCGCTGTAAAATCCCTGACCACAGGTAACCCACTCACAGTAGAAACCCTGACCACAGGTAACCCACTCGCCGTAGAAACCCTGACCACAGGTAACCCACTCGCCGTAGAAACCCTGACCACAGGTAACCCACTCGCTGTAAAAACCCTGACCACAGGTAACCCACTCACAGTAGAAACCCTGACCACAGGTAACCCACTCGCTGTAAAATCCCTGACCACAGGTAATCCACTCACAGTAGAATCCCTGACCACAGGTAACCCACTCGCCGTAGGTAGAAACCCTGACCACAGGTAACCCACTCGCTGTAAAATCCCTGACCACAGGTAACCCACTCACAGTAGAAACCCTGACCACAGGTAACCCACTCGCTGTAAAATCCCTGACCACAGGTAACCCACAAGTACCTTATTGACATGTTTGATTGCGCATTTCGCTACCAGAAGCCGAAATACCCGTCATTCAACGAACAGACGGTAACGTAGAAAAGGACGATTTCAACGAAATTAAGGTGAACATCGGTCGCCACGTGTCCTCCCTCAGCCGTGTCAACATCTCAGTCAACTGCTCAGCACGTGGCATACCTCCACCCACTATAGAATGGATGAATGGCGGGAAAATGCTCAAGGTCAGCGGTCCCATATTGACGTTGAATAACGTCGACCGTTCGATTTCTGGGAAGTACACGTGCGTTGCTAGTAATGTCGCTGGTAAAGTTTATGCATCGACGATGATCAACATTACAGGTAGGCGTTGAACAGGGCCTAGGCATGAAATGCAATTATAGTCTATATATGCTATTACTAAAATTTAAAAAAAAAAAAAAATAGTCGTTTTTGTATGAGTGGGAAACCGACGGTACGGAGTTACGGTCACGGTACGGAATCGAAGACATTGTATTCAACCAATCACAGCGCGCAGAATCATCGCTCAACCAATCAGAATGCTTGGACACGGCACGGTTACCGCACGGCACGAACCGTACCGTAACTACTTCCCACTCATACGAAAACGACTCTATTGCGTGCAATAACTTAAACCGCTTATTAATAATGCTTATGATTGTTTTCTATAGAGCCTATGACACCAGTAATACAGCAAACAAACGAAGAATTCGTTCTACACAAAGTGACGTCAGTGTCAGCGCATGTTGGAGGAAGCATTGAAGTCTTAACTGGATCCAGTCTCCTGCTCCTCTGCAATGCCACAGGCCACCCAAAACCCCAAGTGAAATGGTCCAAGTCTGGCGTTCCAGTCTCTAGTGGTAACCGATATGTGGTGAATGGAAGATCTTTGAGAATCTTTAGTTTGCAAACGAATGACTCGTCAGCGTTCACGTGCACCGCGACAAACCTGGTTGGTGAGGATTCTGCATCTTCTGAACTGATGGTGAAAGGTATGTAAATTAATAATAACAATGATAAATGAATCGCCAATGAATCAAGAAGCCCCGGTCGTACAAAAGGTGGATAGCGCTATCCATTGTATCAATCCTTATCCAGTGGATAACTTTCTAACAGCAGCAGCAAAAAAATAATAATAATAATATCCGAGTTATCCGGTGGATAGCGCCATTCCCCTTTCGTACGACTGGGGCCTGGAGTTTATCTTGTCGGCCATATTTTAGTTTCTAGTTGTTTAGACACCTTTGTACTCTTTGACAAACGACGCATTTGCATAGCCTAAGCACAAAATGCGCGCCAACGAGAACGCGAGAAAATGTTGGACCTGCCCAGCGGTAAGACAACAACGTTGCTAATTAATCTTTGTATCACTACATGAACATACCGGTATGTATACATGAATATGCGACTAACAAAGGTTTATGAAACAAATGTATAATTGTTGTACCTCTGGGCAGCGTCCTTTGTCAAGGAGTACAGCGGTGTCTAACCTACTCACTCATGCATGGCATGGCTTTTAATCCTAATGTCAAGCCACTAACGACAACTAATTTTCGTCCCACGTGCAACTTAGTCATCGAATTATCTTCAGTCTTAATGCTTTGCGATTTTTAACTTTTCATCCGTATATCTTTCAATCAATAACATTTCGTTGAATATTTGTTGGGCGTCGGCTATGCACGATGCCAGAACTGCTTCAGTATTGTGCTTCATGACGTGAACTAATCGTTATCAATCTAATCATAATGTTTTCGTCAAAATCGATACTCATTCGTATCATGTTCGTGCGACATTCGCTTCTTCGGTAACACTCTTTAACCGCCTTAGTAATCGATAATTGTTCGTGTCATACGTATTCACTTAATCAATAATGGTTCGTTTATTATCACTTCTCCCAGACCTTTCAATGGCTCAATCCGTTACACCGTTCTTTGTATCTAATCGATAACCGTTCGTTCAATCTTCGTGACAATTTCTGTCAGCTCGTTAAACCGTAACCTCGTACGTTTTCACCTAATCAATAATTGCTCGTGTAACTTTCGTATCGTTTCGTTTTCATCACGATGACGGTGTTCTCCCCAGGCCTTCTCCGACCAACTATCAATGTAGTCAAAAAACGCATCAAGAACTTTGACAAAACCCAGCCAATACGAGTGACCGTGGGCACCACCTTGATCACTTCACCAAACGCAACGGTTGTAGTCTCATGCCCAGTCTCTGCGCGACCAACGGCTGTGTTGTCATGGCAACGGAATGGAAAAGCCATTATTCCAAGCCAGAAATACAGGATGAACTCTGACAAGTCCAAACTGACGATCTTGGCCGTTCAATACCAGGACACCGACGCGTATGTCTGTACAGCGTTTAGCCGTGCTGGCAGTGATTTCGCAAGGATGGATATGATAGTCGCAAGTAAGTATAACAAATACCTCTACTAATTGTAGTGCAGTGCGGTGCGGTGCGGTGCGGTGTGTTTGTCTCTTTACCTAACAAGTTTCTACTCCGTCTTCCAGCTCCACCTGTTATCACAAACGTCAGGGGTTCCTTTGACGTCACTGACATCCGGGAACTCATTTCCATAACAACGGGTGCCGTGATAACGATTCCTAGAGGAGTGTCAATCAGAATCAGATGTGAAACCACAGGGATCCCAACACCCAAGATCACGTGGTTCAAGGTGTCCGAAGGGTCTAAAATACGACAACCAATCGGCTCTAAAGACGAAGAGACCTTTATTGATAAAGATGGGTTCCTGTTCATTGAACGAACAAAGGAACTAGACATCGCGCAGTACATCTGCGTTGCAACCAATATTGCAGGTCGCGATGAAGGCATTACATACCTCAACGTTGGAGGTAAGTTGTGGAGATTGCTTTCTGACTGACATTTTTTATCTCGATCATGCTCGTCGTCGTTTATCGGACACTTCTCGGTCACCACTCGTAACTGGAGACCGGCGAGAGGTGGCCGAGAGACAAAGAGGTTGCTTCGACAGAAAACTGCACATGCGCACAGAGAGCTGATATATATATTTTCCTTTCTTTTTTCTTTTCCATTGAAGTTGCTCCTGAGATTCCCGGTCACTGGTCAGCGGCAAGAAAGTTCACGAAACCACGGATTGAGAGGATCGTATCCATGGCAACGGTAGTGCGCGGCTCAACCGTACGCCTTCGTTGTGCTGTCTACGGATCCCCTAAACCCAACGTTACATGGATAGTGATTGGGAACGAGCGTAAGGGCCATTGGCGTATACTGCCCGACGGCACACTAGAAATACGGAAGGTTGATTTCTCCGATGAAGCCAACTACACGTGTATAGCGACTAACATCTATGGAAAGACATTCAGAAGTACCAATATCACTGTATTAGGTAAGGGGGACTTGATTGTAAATGGCATGTATGTAGTTACCGATATAGACTTATGGGAAGGTTAAGTCCAAGGTTGGGCTGCCTGTGGCAAGCGCTCAACTGGAGATGAAAATCAGAAATTTAAGAGTCGGCTCACAACATAAACTAATAAAACAATGCACACAAAATAAAGTCTTCTCACGGCAAACTTTGAAACATCAGTATTCAAACTTGTCGCTGTAGACGCGTCCACTCAAACAGTCCCATGATTCCTCGCGTAACACACTAGTTACCAGTTTTCCACGGAACTGCGAAATTTTCACAACGTTAATGTTTCAAACCCTTCTTTCTTCAGTTCCGCCCAAAATCTTAGACAAGTTCTTCAGCGAGTCTTTCATCAAGAAGAAAGCGCAGCTGCTTCACATTAAATACTCTAGCATCACTAGACTAGCCATCCTAAGACAACAAACTCGCCCTGCCGCTGTTGAGAAGGGAGGGAACCTCATCGTTGGATGTCCAGTGATTGGACGACCAGAACCTTCCATACTCTGGCTTAGAAACGGCTTGAAGGTCAGGAACGACAGCAAACATCTGATCCTTGGTGGAGTGCTGATGATACGCAGGGTCTCTACTGAAGACGCTGGAGAGTATTTCTGTTTTGTGAGAAACACTGCAGGAGAAGATGGAGGTGGAATTGATTTGCACGTCAGGGAGAAGATTGTTGGTAAGGAAGATCGTTTCGTTACCCGATCGAAATTTCGAGGGGGAGAGGGGAGAGAGGGGAGAGGGGAGGGGAGAGGGGAGAGGGGAGGGGAGAGGGGAGAGGGGAGAGGGGAGGGGGGGGGGGGGGGAGAGGGGAGAGGGGAGGAGAGGTGGGAGGAAACTAGAAAGGAAATTAATCAAGCAAGCTCTGTCAATAAGTTGACGAATTGTTCTGTAAATCTCTGTTCTAATCATATCTTTGTCTGTTTGTAGGACGTTGGTTACCAACACCTTGGAGCGAGGTATGGCAGACCTGTGTTGTGAATAACTCTAATAAACTAATAGATTTGCGTCACCAATTTTGAAATAGACCTTTTTACCGATACGGCGGCCATTTTGGATTCTATTGTTTTGGCTAATACATTATGGGATGCTCAGGGTGCAAATGACCCAAAAACTGTACAGTGTGGAGTCGCGTCAATATATTATTTTTATATTTCACTCTAACCATAGTGTTGTATGACTTACTATCTACATGTGTTGTGTATTGTTGTATAATTTTGTACAAATTCATTGCTTTAAATTAAGTTTTCGTAGTTTTTCATGGCTAAATGGTTACTAGCTTGCACCCTGGGCATCCCATAATTCAATATGGCCGCCGTATCGGTAAAAAGGTATATTGCGGCCAGATGATGATGATGATGATGATGGTGGTGATGACGATGCATAATGTGATGATGGTAGTAGTAGTAGTAGTAATGATGAATACAATGGTGATGATGGTGGTGATGACGATGCATAATGTGATGATGGTAGTAGTAGTAGTAGTAGTAATGATGAATACAATGGTGATGATGCATGATGATGGTGGTGATGACGATGCATAATGTGATGATGGTAGTAGTAGTAGTAGTAGTAATGATGAATACAATGGTGATGATGCATGATGATGGTGGTGATGACGATGCATAATGTGATGATGGTAGTAGTAGTAGTAGTAGTAATGATGAATACAATGGTGATGATGCATGATGATGGTGGTGAATTCAAAGGAATTGAGCAAGTTCATAAAGTAATAGTTTCCCTGAACTCTCTTTAGTGTACAAAGTGCTATGCCAACTTCAAAGGCTACAAAACAAGATCCGTCAACTGTGTGGACGATAAGAACAGCACTGTACCCTTGTCTTTCTGTATTGATTTCCAACGTCCAATCATTAGACAAAACTGTCGAGCGCGCTCTTGTGAAGCCATCTGGGTTACTCAGCCATGGTCACCGGTAAGTCAGTATACATCCTCTGCTTTATCTCTCTGTCTGCCTGTCTGCCTGTCGGTCTGATGGCTGTCTACTGATCTGTGTGCCTGTCGGTCTGGCCTGCCTGTCTGGCTGTCTGTCTACCTGTCTGTCTGTGTATCTGTCTTTCTGTGTGCTTGTCTATCTGTGTGCCTGTCTATCTGTCTACTTGTCTATCTGTGTGCCTGTCTATCTGTCTATCTGTCTACTTGTTTATCTGTGTGCCTGTCTACTTATCTATCTGTGTGCTTGTCTGTCTGTCTACCTGTCTGTCTGTGTGCCTGTCTATCTGTCTACTTGTCTATCTGTGTGCCTGTCTATCTGTCTACTTGTTTATCTGTGTGCCTGTCTATCTGTCTACTTGTCTATCTGTGTGCCTGTCTATCTGTCTACTTGTCTATCTGTGTGCCTGTCTACTTATCTATCTGTCTACTTGTCTATCTGTGTGCTTGTCTGTCTGTCTACCTGTCTGTCTGTGTGCCTGTCTATCTGTCTACTTGTCTATCTGTGTGCCTGTCTATCTGTCTACTTGTTTATCTGTGTGCCTGTCTACTTATCTATCTGTGTGCTTGTCTGTCTGTCTACCTGTCTGTCTGTGTGCCTGTCTATCTGTCTACTTGTCTATCTGTGTGCCTGTCTATCTGTCTACTTGTTTATCTGTGTGCCTGTCTATCTGTCTACTTGTCTATCTGTGTGCCTGTCTATCTGTCTACTTGTCTATCTGTGTGCCTGTCTACTTATCTATCTGTCTACTTGTCTATCTGTGTGCTTGTCTGTCTGTCTACCTGTCTGTCTGTGTGCCTGTCTATTTGTCTACTTGTCTATCTGTGTGCCTGTCTATCTGTCTACTTGTTTATCTGTGTGCCTGTCTACTTATCTATCTGTGTGCTTGTCTGTCTGTCTACCTATCTGTCTGATGATAGTTTACCTTCTATCTATTTTTGTTGCTATAGTGTTCTGCCTTGTGTGGAGGTAAAGGTACACGTACACGTGCCGTCAATTGTCTATTCTACAAGAGCCTGCTTCCAGCAAAGAGTCAATGTCCTGATGATCCACCTGTTGATTCTGAACCTTGTAACAGAGCACCGTGTGGTAAACGTAAGTATTGGTTATGGCGCGCTTCCGCTGTCCAGGAAAAGATACCCAGTACATACCCACAATCCTTTGCGCGCAAAACCACTATACCTCATAGAAGATTTAGAACATAGAATGATGGTTATGATGGTTATACGCAGGGCGTCACCTCGGAGGTGGGGGTACTCCCATATATAAGTAGTAAAACAGAGTAACAAATTCGTCAATTTACACTGAAATAGGGGAGAATTTTCGGTAATTTGCACTTATAAAGGGTGATAAATTAGTAATCAGGGTATAAAAATCGACTTTCTACACTGAAACAGGATCAGGGCGCCACGCCCCACCGTAAATTATTGTGAGAACCTCCCCCCCCCCCCCATCCCCTGGAGTCGTAACACCGTGGACTACCTCCTCGCTAATTTACATATATAACCCTCACTTATCCATTCTTTTCCAGGAATCTGCAAAGACGTCGTTAACTACTGTCGACAAATCAAAGAGAGGGGCTTGTGTAAAGCCTTCAAGCCTTGGTGCTGTTTAACATGCGATGGAGAAGCACTAAGATAGGACAAGATAAGAGAACTTCTTCAAACTACCACGACGACCGTCAACAGCACGTTATATCAACCATAACGAAGCTAAAATGGTCCAAACACACATGTACCAATGTGTAATACCGCCATTTTATTTAACTGGGCTCCCTGTGTCGACACAGGAAGCCCGGTAATTCATATTTTCTTGCATATAGATTATACAATACCTAATGTCATTGGAGTATATATTTAACACTGGTTCGTTACGAAGACAATATTTAGGCATACCGTTTATGGTATGCGTCAGGAAATAAGGTAGCTGGGTTAATTTAAGCTTAATATTATGTTAAATATATTAACAACTAGAGGATACTCCTTTACTATTGTAAGACCGGAACCGGAAGTGATTATCACTTTCGTTACCAGGTCCCTCTCATCTCATTCTGACCGATATGGCCTGGGGACAAGGTTGAAGAGACTGCATCACACTGTGGGGTTGGGCACGTGGGAGGGATTCGTATTCTCTTAAAATTAGTTGTAACAAAATTATCACAGATTGAAAGAATATGAGTATCAAAAGTTTTCCTTTTTGTTCCAAATGTGGTATTATTTTGGATACAAGGCTTGCTGTGGGTCAGATGCCTGGTTACAATTCAACATGGTTGCTAAGGAACTCTGATAATGCATGTTGACGTGGGTGTTGTCCATTGCTTGTAGAAATGTAGATTCTTCTCAAATGTATCGAGGAAATAAAGGGGTTATTGATACAGAAGTGACCTCTCCAAGGAAGAATGGAATTACGTAGGTCATTAACTACGTCAACAATGGTCGTCGATTTCTTTTTTATTACGAGAGTTTTATGAACAGTTTGACAGGGATTTTTGTCATGTTTTTGCACTGCGTGGGGTATCAGTTCGTACAGCGCGAGCTTATGGATCTAAACGCGTCACCTAAATATCATGTGTGCTCACACAGTAATCATTAGTTTAGATTTGTTTACAGATTTTCTAGATTCGTCTAAATGCAAATTTGGTCCTTTTGTCCATACAATCAGAATGTATATACCTATTTCAATAAACGTTGATCATGGGCGATCTGAAATGGATGATCTGAGATCAAGACAAATTATGGGAAACTGAGGGTCTTTCGTTAGTAACATGCGAAATTCATTCATTCAACCTCAAACTTGGAATCACGCTTGATGTTTGAACGAGATATGGCGGAGGTTAGCTTGAATTTAAAAGTTTCAGATCGACCGTTATCAACGTTAATTGAAATAGGTGTATAGAAACTATAGGCGTTGGGAAATCTTAATATTAGAACATGCGAACCTCTGCGTAAGCAGACTTCCGGTTATATCGGTGTGGTAGGCACCAAGCAGTAAATATTCAGTAAAAGAAACATTGGATGAGACCTTGCACCGGAAATCTACTTACATAATGACTTGCATCACATTTGTGGTGTAATTTATAGTCCAAATAGTAATCTTGAAGCATTAATTCATGTTCTTTGAATAATTATGAGCTATAATGACAACAAATACTGTATCATACACCCTATGCATAAATGGTAGAATCGTAAAATCACATTCACTTCGTTATTGGGAATATGTTACAGTAATATCTGACCATCTCTTTGAAGAAAGTGTTATCAAAAATGAACACACCAAATTTTAGGGCTGTACTATGCAATCTTGAAAAGTTATAGTGACTTGAAATTACAAAGAATTGTGCCAGAAACTGGACTTTGGGCCTACCAGCCTCGTTTCCATGTATTTTGCACCTTTCAAACGCTTATTACTTTATGATGGTTTCAATTTTATTAATGCACTTTTGGGGTAATTACTAAACTGTGGATGATCTTTCAATCTTAACTCGTTATTCTTTCAGTTTTTGCAAATTTATGCAAATTACATAAATCGATTTATGCATAGGGTGTATTATGGGGGACTTCAACCTTCTAAATACTGCATGACACTCGTTTGGCTACCGATGAATTTCTCGATACTCTTACATCATTCTATTTTATAGTCCCCATATTCTATAACCTACTCATATAACCCATCACTAACTCTCCTACTTTAATTGAGAACATTTCAATTCAACCTAACACCATACTATTAGTAGTAATATTGTTTACACAGACGTTCGCATGTTCTACAAATAGACTTATTGAAATTAAGGTATCTCGGGACAAGCGTGTTGACTGCCCCCTTATTTTCTCATAATTTAGTATGGCAATGTTTTGTATATCTGTACAATTTGGCATTATTTTTATGTGAATGTGTATTGTTTGAACACGACTTTTTTTTGGAAACTAGTATTTACACCGAGAAGACTTGGCATACAGTCAGAGCGATAGTGGCTAACTTTCACAGTCCTCGGTATTCGTATATGTTCTGAAGGGAAACGCACGCTGTTGATTCTATATAAATTTGTTGGAAATTCAATGCGCGCGCACTCTTCAAACTTTTCAAATTTGATGGAAATTCACTGGATATTCAATGCATATGCGCGCGCACTCTTCAAACTTTTCAAATTCGCTGGAAATTCAATGCGCGCGCACTCGTCAAACTTTCCAAATTCACTGGAAATTCAATGCGCGCGCACTCTTCAAACTTTTCAAATTCACTGGAAATTTGCTGGAAATTCACTGGAAATTCAACGCGTGCGCACTCTTCAAACTTTTCAAATTCACTGGAAATTGAAACATTCCAAGGTTTTTGACATTTCCAAAGAATTTCCGAGGTTTAAAGAGCGCGCGTTTATTCCAGTAATTCCGAATGCTCTAATATAGACTGTAGAAATTACAATTCGCAATGTTCGAGAGACGACGACATCTCAGCCTACAAGTAATGAACTGTCCTTGCTTGCAATCATATTCTTGGATCCATTGGTGTCGATGGCGGGAATCTCGAAGAACCGATGCCCCGTTTCTGTTTCGTGGTCAAACTTAAAGGCCGCTGTACCACTGAATAGTTTATCAGAGGGACAGTCCACGCTTGGCCAATCAAAATCTCTCTTGTAAACGGTGTTGCCAGATACTGGATCGCTAGTCTTGAAGAGTGTACTGTTGTCTCGGTACATCTTCGATGGAACAACGTTGAACCTCTTATATTTGTCTAAGAACTCGGACGTCTCGTTGAAACTCGTGTTCGCAGTAGGAAATACTTCATTCCTCTCCAGGGGACCCCTGGACAAGATTTTAGGCTGCGCGGTCCATCGGAAACTAAGTCCATAGCTGGTGGTATCGTCCAAGGCGTCTTCACGACCAAATGTGAGCTTGGTTCTTGGTCTAGCGTTTTTCGCTGGAAGAGCTCTGCGGCTAAAGTTCCCGTAGTCCATGTGCGTTGTTCGACAGTCGACGTCTCCTTCGGGTCGTTTGTAAAGCTCGGGAGATTTGTGTTTGGGGATCTTCACTTCCCAGGCTTTGTAGTCTGCGTCTTTAGTCGTAGAGCTATCCATCTTTTTGTCCGTGGCAAATAAGTCGCTGATTGGACGGAATTTGCGCGCTTTGGGCGCGTTTCTGAAGTCTTGGAAGTCTGCTTTAAATACCGACGTGGAGTCGAAGGGATTCTCTGGTGGAGAGTGATGTTCTTTCTTGAGCTCAAACTTGGGTGGTAGTTCCTTCGCCGTGTAGTAAGATAAATGCGTTGTTTCTCTTTCTTGCGGACCTTGGATTGTTATTTTATCAGGTTGTCTACCGGTGGGTCGTGGGGGCTGGTTGAACCTTAGGTAGTCTTGTCTGTGGATCGACGTATCTCTAAACGGTTCAGCAGGTGGCATATATGTATTACTTTGACCAATCCTCAATAGTGGCTCGGGCCTGTAGGATTTATAGTCGCCGTGTGAGGTTGACTTGTACTCGATCCTTGCGGAAGGCATTCTCATCGTCACTCCTTTAAGATACGGTTCCATTTTGGCGGGAATGGCTCGGACACCTTTGTAGTGGTCGTGATGCTCGGACACTTCGTTAAATTTGTGTGGATTAGGGACATATTTTTCAGGCTCCTTTCTCCGAGGGGGCATCACTTCGTAGGTCCCAAAGTCCGTTTTATGAGAGGTGCTCTGATCGAGAGGACCATCGTAATGTATGAGGTCCTTAGGTCGGTTAAATGGTCCTCGCCGTGGGCTCCTGTTGAGGTACTTGCCGCGATATTCTGTCACGGTGCAGTTATCTTCTTGCTTTTTGTTGATCACTCGGTTTGGATTCGAAAACTCGTGTGGGCAGCGGTGTCTCCTGAAGAAGACAACAACCAGGTTAGTTTCATGATTCACAGAGATGTTTAAGTCGAAGTTTCACATTCAGGTTTTACGTGTGCGATAGCATGGTGTAACTGTACTTGCGTGCTCTTATACCAATGTAGTGTTAATTGGATCGCAAATCTAGACTCTACAATAACCGATTGGATTTTCTTGGTAACTATGAATCGTTAAAATAAAGGATTGGAATTTCCAAAGCCTCAAGAGTGAGCCAACATCATCGCTATAAATATATCACCGCGTTTCATAGATTAATTTGATATGATTTTATATGAATGTATTCAAGTGTTACTTGCTGTTCGTTGACGTCTAGACGGCCCACTAGCATAACCTTACGGCCATAGGGCCATTATAGTTCTGGCCAATACACTGTGAATCAAGGCGGCGATCAATCGATACCGTCCACACTACACAACACTAACCTCGCGTGCAAACACACGATTATAGATTCTGTCTGTTCTTGTCATCGCAAAATAGTTATTAATTATTGTAAGGACCGACGAAAACGCGCGCTTCAACATCCTCCTACGAGAATACGAATATTGCATTCCGTTTGTTTTTGTCATTGTTGCGGAAGAACACGTACCCAATAATTCTGCCCTCAAAACAAAACAAGGAAACTACCAGGGAGGCTCCAGAATAAGAACTGCACTAGTTTAAACCAATCTGGCTTCGAGGCTGAACGACGAAATACAAAACTTCAACTGGTAACTCATGCGACGTGTTTTTATAGCGTCAAACTATTAACACACTGGACATACGGAACATAATATCGTTAATGTCAAGTGTGCACTGGATGCCGTGTTTTCATGTCAAACCTTACACACTGGACATACGGAACATAATATCGTTAATGTCAAGTGTGGACTGGATGTCTTCATGACCTTAGCAATCCTGCTTTTGCGTCGAACGTTTTATAACGAAATTCGTTGGAAGTGTCCAAAACCTTGGAGATTGAGATCCAATGAATTTCCGGCGAAGTGTTGCCATTGAACGACTGTCATTGATGTTGCCATTTTTACATCGACATGGGTAGTGCCCATGGGTACATGTGACCCATGCCACGCCCACTCGATCAGATTTTAAAAAATCCCTAAAATTTGAGATCGACGGAAAACGATCGCTCGTGCTTACGCCAGTCAATTGTTCGCCTGACACACCTATGCTAATTACATGATGTTATTTTCCTGATTTGATGTTAATTGGAAACGAAAATTGCTTTAGTGCACTTAAGATAACTCAAGAACTGGTCGAAATGGCGAGGTCTGTGGGCTAAGAGATATCTCTAGACTATACTGGTTTTCTCACTCTTCCATTTGTCTACTGAATAAAGGAATTAGCGTGCTGTTGTTCGGATCAAATCGTTGAGAAATATCAAACAGATTTATGCGGGAATTAGCTTTACGTGTTATGTTATTGTTAAGTGTATAGGTGTATGACATTAACTAGACGCGAGAACACTAATTGAAAAACAAACAATCTAAAAGGACAAAATAAAGTAGAATCACTCTTTTTAAGTTAAAAAATTCTACCGATGATTTTACAAGCAACTCGGATAAAACGACTAACTTTCCAATACAGTTTTACTAGGAATTCCTCTTGCTAAATACAGTTTAAGATATGAATAATAAACTACAATAGACCAATCCGCATGCCCTGGAGGTAATTATCGTATCTCCTTCAGAACGATAATTATATCGAGCGAATTCGAACCGTCGAGAATTCCGATTTCCGCGACCTTGTATCTCAGTTAGGAATTCACCTCACAGAAGATTAGTAGACAGTCGATAAAGCCGGTGCATCTGGCCGACTAGTCCACTTTAGTCGCTTACTATGTAGTGACGTGAAGGCTTTCTGAAAAGACAAGACTATAGTGGGTCGAACAAGGTCAAAAGGGAAAAAATCTCTGAGTGTTTTATATGGTAAGTATAATTTGGATGAGTTTCTTAAGGGGTTTTAGTTTCTAGTAAGACCTCGGCCAAGATAGCGTCGGGCATGACCGTCCGTGCCTCACAAAAAAATCAATCTAAGTGAAAAATAAATAGAAAAGCAACGAGATTTTAATACACGCAGTAGACCACGTTATTTTGAGTATTTGGTGAAATTAATGAATTTAATAAATGAGTATTTTTCATCTGAAATACGCCAGCCATATTGGCTCAATCGTCGTTGGGTGGTCGAGTTGATGTCGTCTTTTCCTCGGATATTCAAATGCTGTCAAAATGGATAATCTAATTTTATTGAAACATCAAGTAAAAAGCAATTGTACTTTGTGCTCCTATAACAAAGCAATTTGCTCCAAATAGTCGAAGGCACAAATTCAAAATTCAACTCAAATTCATTGTGGAGTTTGTGAAATTGTTTTTGTTTTTTTTCGGAAAAAAATTGTGTGGTGAAATTTTGGTGCACGTTTTCAGTCACTTTTGTAATTTGTTCGTAGCTTTATTATACAGACTTTCTACTTAACACACATCTTAAATATCGCTTTATAGTCGACAATATGACTATATTTATTTGCGAGAGTTTCTTGAATATTTCACCGTTTTGTTAGTGATACTTTGTAATGCTTTATTACGTGTCCCACTGAAGTTCTGACGACTCAGTCGTCTAGAGAATAATTTGAATACAGTATTTTTAAAAACTGTTCGTGTTTTTGTCTTCGGTGGTTTATTAAACTACTAAATCTCCCATGAATCGTATTTTATTCTATACTTCCTTTTGACTGTGATTTCAATTCTATTTCACAAACGACAAAAAGAAAAAATAAGAAACCGTGAGCGTTGATAAGGTTTTAAAAATTCGGTGAAAAAAAGAATTTATACATTATATGATTAGATCTAGACATGGAATGAGTTGCCACAGGGTGCAGCACTCGACGTATCTGCGGATAGGACAAGACGATATACTACCCCCCCCCCCCCCCCCCCCCCCCCCCCCTTAGTTAATATTTTTAACAGCTAAAGTCTGGCTTTTACTAGCGACGCAAGCATAAGAACTTGTGTCATGTAAAAACGGGCTGACGAAAGTAAGCATATGAGCTTATGCTTGCGTCAGCACATTGCATAATCCTTGCGCTTATGCTTGCGTCAGGCCCGTTTTTACAGTGACTCAAGGCCTCTTGTGCTTGCGATTATGCTTGCGTCAGGCCCGTTTTTACAGTGACTTAAGGCCTCTTGTACTTGCGCTTATGTCGGGCTCGTTTTCACAGTGACATAAGGCCTCTTGTACTTGCGCTTATCTAGCGTCAGGCCCGTTTTCACAGTGACATAAGGCCTCTTGTGCTTGCGCTTATGCTTGCGTCGGGCCCGTTTTCACAGTGACATAAGGCCTCTTGTGCTTGCGCTTATGCTTGTATCGCTCGTTTTATGCTCGCGTCTTGCGCTTATGTTTGCGTCAGGCCCGTTTTCACAGTGACATAAGGCCTCTTGCTTATGCTTGTCGCTTATGCGCTGCGCGTCGGGCCCGTTTTCACAGACCTCTTGTGTTTGCGCTTACAGTGACATAAGACCTCTGCGTGCTTGCGCGTTTTTATGCTTGTGTTTCGCTTATGGCGTCGTTTTCACAGTGACATAAGGCCTCTTGTGCTTGCGCTTATGCGTGCGTCGCTAGTGGAAACCAGCATTCAGCATTGACTTGTTTGTACAGTAAATATATTTCGAAAACCATCAGTCATCTATTTTTCGCAAGAGGGCCTTGTTCCTTTGTTCGCTGACCTGTTTTTAAAAGGCGTTTTTCTCGCTCATTTTTTTCTTCCGAGATTATCAAAGTTTTCTGGCATACAAAAGCTGGTCTCAAGGTCGACTCTAGAATCACACAGACTAAGAACTCTGATAGACTATCGTGAACTTGTCTAAACCTTTCCGTGTTTTCTAAGAGAACCCCCGGGGCTTAGCCTGATTGTACCTGATAATTCTTTGTAAGGTCACAACTACAGTGGTTCTATTACGGACAAGTGGCGCGCGTATATCGACACGTGGGTCTGCCAACGTCATGTGGGAACAATTTGAGTCTTATTTCTTATTTTGAGATAAGACGAGAACCTGTGTCGTGTACATGTTTTTGAAAACCTCAGATTTTGTTAATTCTATTTTCCTCACGTCAGAGCCTCGAGTTTCACCTCGTAGCGCGCTAAAACAAAGATATTAACAAAACCATACGAGCAGACAAAGGCCTTTATAAGCTACATGATGTTTGTTGTATTTAAAACTTATTAGTTTTCGTAACCTGAAGATTAAAGCCAGCATGGAGACTGTCAGTGGTACTTGACGGTGGGATGTTTAGCTTAGTCTAGTCTGGCCTGGCCTGGTAGCTCAGCTGGTAGGGCAACGGTGATCAGTTCCGAGGACCGTGGGTTCGAATCTCATCGGGGTCACAGATTTGATCTCTTTCTCCTTTCTTTCTAGGGCTAACACTCTGAAGAACTTTATGGGTATCTTTATAGCACTTTAACTTTCCCTCAATTTCTACCTGTGCGATGTTTATTCTAATTATCTCGCGGTAATTAAAGGGACGCTTGAACCCATCTTTGTGATTATCGCAGTATCATTGAACGAAACCCATTGAACAGTTATAATTACTGCTCAAAACAAATTCGGAACACCGAATATACAATCAATCAGTCTCACCAAAATAGTGGTGCACAAATTTGCCGTTCAGTACATGCAGTCCTAGCCTGAATATCAGCCGTCTCCTCTGGGTCAAAAATGCCAGTTCACGCTGTCGTCCGCCATTTTGAATTGGGACAAACGCGGCAAAATTTATAGAAATCTGGATCACTTTGATTTGCCGTAACTCCGCTCGATTTCGTTGGATTTTTAAAAACTTACCATTTTAGAAAATATGTTTTCTTTGTTATTTATGACCTATAATATGATGGGTATTGGAAGGCTAAAAATTGAGAAAAAAAGATTTTTGTTTTCAAAATAAAACGTTCGGCATGTGAATATGCAAATTACTCGAAATTTTAAGATCCATTCGTAAAAAGAAGATTGAATCGTAAAAGGTAGTTAAAACACCTACATTGGTCTTATTTTCAGTCCGACAACTGACATGCATGCCTGCTGACTATCGAAGTTTAAATTTTGAATATCCAACAAAATCGAGCGGAGTTACGGCAAGTCAAAGTGATTCAGATTTCTATAAATTATGCCGCGTTTGTCCCAATTCAAAATGGCGGACGACAGCGTGAACTGGCTTATGCAACGAATACTTCTTGTTACAATTCTACGAATAAAGGAATCGTACTTCTACTTTGATTTCCCCACGCGAGAAAACACTTTGAAATATCACTACCTACACATGCGTTTACTCGGGCTGCCATTTTTTCGCCTCTCGAGTTTCTGAGAAAGTGTTGACGGTAATCCTTTGAGAAAAGGGTTAAATACCTCGCTAAAACCCCAGTTTCATGTGTTTAGGATCTGGAAGTGCATGCGGTTCTGTGCTGCTTGTAAGGTTAATATGCGGTGTGACACTCGGCGGTACTTGTTATACAGATTGTTGGTCCATCATAGTCTTCAAGGACACGTATTATATAGCTTAACCTCGTATATCTCTGATTGCATATCATTTCTTTCCGACTAAGAAATCCCCAAAACCGATGGCTGGAAATGAGACAGTGCGTACAAAGTCTAGCAACAAATCTGACAAGCTCATGTTCGACAGGCTGTAGAATTCTCACCCCGGTTTGAGGAATTACTCATGGTCACTTCATAATAATGAACAGAAGACTTATTTTAGAACTCATTCGGTCACGCAGAAGTCATTGCATTCCAGGCTCGAGTACACTTTAAAACGGTGCGTAAATGAGTTCTTAATATTGTCACCTGGTATTGGTAGTTTGTGGCATTAAACCCACTGTGTCAGTACCTGTATATGCAGTAATGGAGTGTAGAGTCATTTAGTTGACTAATTGAAATCAAATGGAAAAGATCGAGAGAGACGTCGTGTCTGTCTTTCGATCTGACACGCGACAGACGCGAAGTTAATTGCCCGTACAAAAAGTGTTTTAGTTCAATTTACAGCGTAACATCTCAGTCCAATCTGCGGGGGTTGTTATCTCTGGACGACGTACCGTTTGATATCGGTATATAAATGTCTGATTGTCACACCGTGTGTTCGTATACTAACCCGTATTGGTCTACCTTCTAGGTAATCCTATATCAGTGGAACTATCCAAAGACGCTTAAGGGTTGGTTTGGAATCCAACGCTCCAGGAATTGAGAATTAATTGAGGGGAAAAGCAACTGACGTTCGTCGGTGGAAATCCGCGAGGTTGGAACCGCAAAATCAGGTAATGACATTTCATGTCTTTTTTCGTGTTTGCTAGTTTTTAATTTGAAAGAAATTTAGACGCGTTTCACTGTACTTGGGCGCGCTGTCCCTTGACCCACGATATACAAATACTCAGTACAGATCCATAAAGCCAGACAGACATTGCAAATCGGCTCAGCCAAGAATCCGTATCGCTTTTGACACAAAGATTAGAGGTCCGAACTAAGCCAGCCCGATTCTGTATAATCCGGACAGTGAGCATTCATTGAACTTTCCTTGGCAAATTATCTTAATTAGGTCGAGTGGCCCGACAAGACCTCTTTTTATATGAGAAATATTTTACGTTGGTAGAAGTTAATGAAACTACTAGAAATGCGTTTTACGTTAGTGGACACTGGATTTCAGAACGACACAAAAATGTCTGAAAATTCATGTTTTTTTATATACAGAGGTATTTTGTCCCGGTCAATCCACTCCGAGGAGTGTCTGTATAAAGCAAATGTACTGAACAGTTTGGCACTTCACCGACTATATAGCTAGTACATTTCAAAGATCCGAATTTTGCCCAGCTACGGTACATACGGTGCAACATTGCGCGCATTAGGATTGCAGCATGAGTGCACCTATGCAATCGTTATGACCAAGCTTGAAGTACAGTGAGATCCTACTTCTGCAATATTGCGCATAAATACAGAGGTGCACAGACGTTGATATTGCCCCATTGCTGCATGGCAATATTGCGTGCAATGTTGCACCGCGCGCCTTCAGTTTAAAACATAAGGCGTTTTTGCTATCATACGCGTTGTTCTTGGGTTCTCACACTAGATTCTAAGTAAGCAAGTTTTCACTCTTAATTAATGTTTATCGCTCAGGGTTCTAGAATTCAAGCCAAAAATAATAAAACCGGGAGATAAGTTTATCAGTATCTTATCTACACCGTTGCGCGCTGTATATCAACGTTTACACAAACGATCACTTACTAATTAAATCGTGTGTGAAAAAAAGAAATGATCGAAAGTCGATTCACAATAAGTCCATGTCCACAGTACATAGTTTACAACCTGAAATTATTACAGCATTTCTGTACAAATTAACAACCATTTCAGCAAACAGAGTTCAGTAATTATTCGATAATTGTTTCTTATGTAAACTTTTAGTTCTTAAATTTCACGTAACATGAGTAACATGTTCAATAAATTGAGCGATAAGGGCCCACTCTGTACCTCCCCTGAATTTCCTGAGATTTACCCACGAACTAGTATCCCTAATTGACCTGTAGCGGGGTCAAGGAGAATCAGGAAAGAACGGAGAGATTCTTTGAACGATTTCATCAAAAGAAACGTCAAACAAAAGTGGATTGTGTCGGTAATGAGGTTTGTAAGTTCTGTAAGCTTTTCTCTGGACGGGAATATTTGACAATTGAATGAAGAAAGATTTAGAAGCGATATTGAATTTTGCCAAAAAATTAAACTGAAGCACAATTCTGAGTACGAACTTGCTCATAAAAAAAAACAGCGCGAAAAAAATGAAAAGATTTCGAGCATTGTGATTGGTTGATGTGACGTGCTCCTGATTGGTCCAGAGGGAAACCATTTGAGTGCTTATTTTCCGCCGTGAAGGGAAAAGCAGACGAACACTTTTCTTTGAAGTACTTGTGTTCATATGCAAGAGAACTGAAGCACACAATATGCTACCCATGAAGTGGCTACATTCTAGTGCATCCTACGATTTTCGTTTGAGGAACATTTGGCAACGTTTTTGACTGAATATTTGCTCAATTATAAACGCTTTATTTGGGTTGGAATTCCTATTAACGAAGGACCTTTTGCCCCGACATAATTATGAAAGATAACGGCGGATAGCATTAGGCTTCTCTTACATTTACCGTTGACACTAGTGGATTGTACAGCTACCATTCACTTGTGATCACTAGTCCTTGAGGAACCTACGACCACACGCCACACCGAGTGCTTCAAAAAACACACTCACAGTAACGGCACTGGAAACAAGCTTTGCATCAACTATTTACAAGGTAGGGAGGCCACTATAGAAACTGCTCAGGTTCGGTTTATAATTAAATCTCTAATTCCTAAAATTTCGTGGATTGCCTTGTAGAGTTCAGGCATAGGATTAACAGTAATCGTCTGACACTCAGTGCAATACTGGAACTAATTGACTCAATACCAGGGGTAAATACGGTCAGTTATCCCATACAATATGCCTAATAATCCATGCGCCGGTAAATAGGGGTTTTGAAAGGAAGCATTTTCCCTTTGGAAGTCAGTCATGTTGACTTCATGAAATTCACGCTTGATGAAAATGATATTGTTAAATGTTCATAATGATATGATGTGATGGTTTTGAAGATTACATTTTCGCCAAATAGCGACACATTTTAGTTGAAATATTTGTAAACGTGATTTCAGAAGCCAACTGTTTGTCGTTCGGCGTTAAATTGTATATTTATAGATAAATGCCACGCCTGAGATAACCCTAGCTGCAATGTTATCTTAGGAAAACTAGTCTGGTTTACATTATAGAAGATATAATTACTTTTGCTTTCTAATTTATTTTATCGCGTCCAATCGGATGAAAGATTGAATGCTAAACATGA
This sequence comes from Actinostola sp. cb2023, assembly GCA_033675265.1. Lineage (NCBI taxonomy): Eukaryota > Metazoa > Cnidaria > Anthozoa > Actiniaria > Actinostolidae > Actinostola > Actinostola sp. cb2023. The sequence continues at coordinate 149,012 of JAUJYZ010000684.1, forward strand.
AACTGATCCCCTTTCCTCCCCCCCCCCCCCCCCCCCCCCCTTCCTTTTCCCCTCCTCTCCCCCCTCCCCCTACAACCCCTGGGTTTCCGAGGGTGAACATGAAAACGAACCTATTTGTTCAAGAAATATCGCTTTAGATTATATGAAATCTTCTAGATATGGTGTTAGTTTTTATACAGTTTGTCTTTATACTTTCTATACGTATTATATTAATTAGCGCTATTGGACTATTAGGAAATAGCGCTATAGAAATAAATTATTATTATTATAATTCTATTTGTAGTTCTCATATATTTATATTTATTTACGGTTACTTAGCAGGACAGGGCCGTACATAACCCAACATTCAAGGGGGGGGGGGGGGGGGGGGCAGTACGTATTTGAAAGGAAAAAATAAATACAAATAGTACAGTTCTCAGTACTTTTTGGTATCTTTTTCGTCTTGCTAGGGGGACAACTGCCCCCCCCCCCCCCCCCCCCCCCCTGCCCCTGTGCAGTGTACGGCCCTGCAGGACCCTTCTGGGAAACACTGTAGTGATGTAGGCCTCTTGAATAAAGATTGCTTTACAAATTCAAACAAACTTCTTTGTATATCAAAAAGAAGTGAACTGTAAGAAAAAAGAAGGGAAGGAAGGACTACAGGACTAGTACCGACTACATTAGGCCCGCTTAGTCGTTTATAGCAACGAAACTGACATTTAAAAGGAAACGCAAGCAAGAAAAATGTCAGTCAAAATAGCGAACATTCGACGTTTTTGCTCTAACGTAGCTATTTTTTTTTCTATTTTTTTTTTCTATTTTTTCCCCCAGCATTATTAGCATAAGCAATATAACTTCAATTTCACCTTCTTTCACTCACAGCAGGAAGGAACGTGACACTAATGACAACTACAGACAGTTTTATTCAGTTTTCTAGCCTCGACAGCAATTTTCAACTCCAAAATATAGAATGCAAATTGATGGTATATTTGTTATAAGCCGACTTTGTTGAAGGAACATCTGCTTTCTAACGTTATTCTATTCATAAAGTTATTACTTTACAACACTTGAGATGAGGATAATTAGGGTTAGAGTTACTACAGGTGCTTGTAAAGAGTTCTGTTATAAATTATCCTGTATAAACAAATCACAAATATGATTGAAACCTGCTGTACTTGATGTCTCATTTGCATCCCAAATGTAAAACATACAACTAACTGTCTCGGGAAATATAGCGAGGCCCGTTATGAAGCTTGAAGTCCTTGAATGTATCTGGGTAGAATTTGGCCAAGATCGCGGTATACATAAGTTACAAGGTCACCGGAAGAGATACCGGGTAGCAAGGTTATTAAACCCGACATTGTGTACAGATCGGCACCGAATTTCGCTTTTTTGTTCAAGTAAAATTCAATAAAAATTATCGACTTAATATGTAACTAGAAAGACAGAATTCTAAGGTCGTGTTGACTGTTGGTAGGATAATGTTTGTAGAGAATACAGAATGCTAATCCGTAAGTTGATAAGCTGTAACTATTAGCAACGAGGTCATCATGGAGTTGATATTCGAAGCCGTGTGTTATTTGGAGCAATAGTACCCTATATTTCATAGTTTTAGATCCAATTCAAATGCCTTGGACATCGATCTCGCGCAAGGAATAAGCTATATTAGCACTAGATTGGCTTCCGCACTAGATTGGCTTCCCCGCGGTCGAGTGTGATGTTCTTCTGATTGAAACTGATCACGTGTAACACTTAGAACTGAGGATATTTATTTGGTTCAATCAAAAATACAAGCGCTAATAAGGCACCACAAACGGCACTAGAATGCTCGATCGGTCGTTCTAGAACGCGTAAAGCCATAGAGATTGCAAAAGCACTGCAATTTCAAGGTTGTGATGTTGAAATATTAAGATACAACTCGACGAAGGAATCGTGCAAACCAACCGGCGACAAGACACTCGCTAACAGATTCAAACGGTTTACTCACCCACAGCTGCAAATCTCGCAAATACACTTTGTTTTCGTCATAGTTACAGCGATCTCTTCGTCAACAGTTCAAAGTTTTCAGACGAGTTCGATGGAATTTACTTCTTTCTATGCACAGACGAAGCTCCCATCTCGAATGTTGTGTGACGTTGTCATGGCAATTGAAAACGTCCACAGTTCATAAAGGTACCGCTGTTCAGAATCAATGACCCGTGCTATGGACTAGTACGTGTGGTTAAATTATTGTTTGACGGATGACGACTAGAACTCCTACGTAGATTGTCACTGACTTATAATATATTTGATGATAAAGTTTTACAGACGAACACGGTCTGTTCCGTCCCGAGTCCCATCCCGAGTGATGCTTCGCCTTCCTAATATTTTTTAGTAAAAAAAATAGACCAAAAAAAGATTATTTTTTTTCTTCGATCAATTCACCTTGATTTCAATCATTTTAAACACTGATCTTTATCCAAAACAATGCTTCTTTTAGGCAACTTTATCATGAATAACAATAATCTATAACACCGTGAAAAAGAGTTCTTAACTTTACGGACGTTTCGAGCCTTTTTAAATTTACTAGTTATCAGTAAGTTCCACAACTTCATGTCCCTACTGACAGACCATGCTCCTTTTCCAGCTCCGAGGAAGAGAAGCTAGAGAAAACGGAGGAAAGGAGACTGTCAGCAGGGAAAACTCCAACCGAAAATATACGTTGTAAAAGTTTCCACGAGAAAATTTAAACTTTTGAAAACTGTTAACTAGGATGATTTCGAGAACTGAATTTGTCGTTTTTTTATCATGTTCCAATGCACTGCAGTTTCGGAGCAGCTGCCAGCTTGCTTATCTTCTTACAAGACAAATTAGAAGTCATTAAACATGCAGCTTTTTAACACTGAAACCTCTCAACTTGCGCACTTATCGCACTTATCGAGCGACGACTAAAGTGGTGAATCATTTTTAGGAATATAAAGCCAGGCGCGAGAGGAAATTGCCATCAATTTCTCTTCACTCGGCCAACGATGGGCTAATGTCCTAAATGTCAGTAAATTTAGTGTTTTTTTTTACACGGTGTTAAAGTTTCATTCTACACACTTGGTGAAAAATTCAATGTTTTCTTCTTCGTCGCGTCTTCTTCCTCTTCCTTCTGGACCTTCTTCTCTGACTGATTGAGTGGTTGATTGATTCTTCTTATTATTTCTTCTTCTTCTTCTTCTTCTTTTTCTTCTTCTTGTTCTTTTTCTTCTTCTCCTTCTTCTTCTTCTTCTGCATGCTGGCTTCTACTTCTTCTTCTTCTTTTTCATCTTTTTCTTCTTCTTCTTCTTCTTCTTCTTCTTCTTCTTCTTCTTCTTCTTCTTCTTCTTCTTCTTCTTCTTCTTCTTTTTCATCATCTTCTTCTTCTTCTTCTTCTTTTTCATCTTCTTCTTCTTCTTCTTTTTCATCATCTTCTTCTTCTAATTTCTTCTTCTTCTTCTTCTTTTTCATCTTCTTCTTTTTCATCTTCTTCTTCTTTTTCATCTTCTTCTTCTTCTTCTTCTATCTTCTTCTTCTCCTTCTTCTTCTTCTTCTCCTTCTCCTTCTTACTTCTAACTTCTTCTTCTTCTTCTCCTCCTTCTTCTTCTTTTACATCTTCTTCTTCTTCTTCTTCTTCTTCTTCTTCTTCTTCTTCTTCTTCTTTAGATCGTGTTCTTTGTGCTCAAATGAACACGTTGAAAGCCAACCTACCTGTATTATTATATGCATTCGGAACCTCCGTACCACTTGACCACGGCCGAACACTATAGATAGATAGATAGATAGAAACTTTATTTAAACACGGAAGAGACATGGCAAAATACCGACTCGGCATTTAATATGTGAAAGTACCACTGAAAAGAGCTCCCCGGCGTAAGGTGTCCAAGCAATCATATACCAAATTAGTAGAAACCAACTAGCATTATCACGAATCCTGCAATCTGATTGGCTAACGTACTATCTATTGAGTGATAGATAGTGAGTAGCGAAAAAGCCGGCGTTTTGAACAAAAACAAAGCGAAAATCAATAAATACTGGTACAAATCCGAAGGTAGCATGCTAGTTGGTTTCTACTAAAACAATTAGACTACTCGTTTTCTATGAGTTCACGCTACGCGCCTCGTTGACTATTGACTCCTAGAAAACTCGAACTCGTAGTCTAATTGTTAAATAGAGAGAACTGGCTTTCAACACAGGCATCCCGTCAAGTGGTTCTGGTCCTTCATTAACTAATTTGGAGAGATATATTCAGTATTTGAGAGAATCTATATCTGGTCTAACCAAAGACAACGATGTCTTGTACTTGTACAAATAAAGAGCAAATAACTTCTTGAAATTAAACTATAGATTGAGTGGAGCGCATAGAACTTTGAGGGATGCTAGAACTGTAACCGGAATACATGTCGGAAAAGTTTTGAAAACTTTGAAACAATTCTATCTTAAAGTGTTATACTTAATGACTGCAAATTGAACGAATGTTGGCTCAAATAATGCAGAAAATTCGTTCTGTAAACACCATTGATGTCTTTTCGTCTATCGATCCCAAAAGATTAGCATAATCATTTAAAGAAGAGAGATTTAAGCCCCAAGACATTGCGCGACCCTGGCGGTCAAACCCGATCAACCACTCTCCTACGGACACCCCAAGGTTAGTACCCTGTCTCGCGTTTTTGAAGAGTTTTATTAAATGTAAAATGTCTCTTTGTAAACCCTTACTAAATAACTCCAACCTAACTTCTAATGACAAGAACAACTAATATAATTCAAAAGCTTTTCAAAATGCACAGTACGTATTGTGTTTTCGCTTTCGGTAAGATTACTCGGGTCTGCAAACTATATGTACATATGGCGCCCCGCCAGACTTCAGTCTCAAAGCTGAATCAGATTCACAGACGGTGGCAAAGGTGCAAAACGTTCGCCAGTTTGGCGCCAAGATTACAGTACTATACAACTTGCAGACAAATCATGTGAATTTAATTAGACATGAGTCAGCTGAGGCCAACAGCAAACAGTTTGGACTTCATCTGGCGGGAGCCACAGAAGGACTAATGATATCAAGTTATGCGGGTAAATCTGCGCTGATTCGTAGACAATACGAGAGTAATTTTGAAGGGTTGTGTCGTTTCTGACACCAGTTAAACCGTTGCGTGTCTTTTGGCAAATACAAGGCCTTGGCGCTGTATTGAATGGCGTAGACACTTATTCTAAGTACCATAGATAGCCAAAGCGCTAGCCACAAGGACGTTACCTTTCGAAAACCTAGCATCATAACTGCAACAACCTACATAATGAATTGGAGTGAATTATGATAAACTTTACTAAAGTTTTATAGCTTCTGGAGCTGTTGTTTTGTCAGCCATTTTGTTTCCCTTTATGGATACTATGAATGGTGCTCACTGATGTATCACATTTTGCACTGTGTAAAAGAAGTTAATTAATGATTTTTTGAACTTCTTGCAGTATTCGTAAACACTTCAAGCAAATCACTGAAATCCACTTAATAAGTTGTGCAAACATGAGTTTGTCGTTAGCTTTTTCATCAACGAGTCACTGAGGTTTGAACAAGTGAAGCCGCTTGTGAGAGCCGAGATAATTAACGTCTTTAACACTCTATGCATTAGCAAATGGTTTCCGTTTATTTAGAACACGCCACTGAGTAGTGACAGCAGCTGAAGCAAGAGTCAGATGATAGAACTTGCAATAACTTCAGACTCTCCCTCTCCTCCCTGGCCTCTAGCCTTTGTACGTCAGTGTTCGAATGTACAGAAATCTCTGGCATTTTTGAACTTTAGATGCGTACCTTTCAATTTCAATTAGTTGTATTTAATGGAAAATTAATAATTTTCACCTACGATTACGTACAATGAACAATTGACTGACACAAACTTAAGACGCGTTAAGACAGAAATGTAAAATCAGTTCACATGTTAACGCAGTCGCAGAGGGTGGAGGCAGCCTCCACTTTCTCCCCGGGGGGTAGGGGAGCAAGTACACTGAAGATTTCGCGAATCAAAACAGCACTGCCTTCCCCATGCGTCTTGCAATGCAAAATTACTCCGAAATTAAACACACACTGTGGTCGTTGTAAAACACCAGTCCATCAATCAGTCACATTAGCATACCTTTCGCTGTAATTACACGACGTTCAGTACTAGCTAGTAGTACTGCGTTGTGATTTCAGTTTGACCTCGCTGGCTGGCGTACGATCTGATTTTCATCCAGACAGCGCGCAGTCCTCCATGCGCACAGTTTCATTTCGACTCGAAACAAACTTACAAACCTTATCGGCGGCGCATTGAATGTGGGTGAGTAAGACCGCATTGTCCAGTTAACGATTGTTCACTCGATTCTTTCTACAGGTTCTTCTATATTTTAGAGAATAAGTGTTTCTAACTTTCAACGTTTAATACTTGGTGCTTCGTGATCTTCAAAAAGTTTCATATGCACTGTGTATTCATTTTATTCTAATGTTGCGATATTTCTTTTCTGACTATATCAATGTATACAAATCTTGTATAGCCCGTTCAGTGAACCTACTCTGAGTTGTAGTTGCGTTCGTTCACTGAGTAGCTCTAGTGAACAGCGGTCCATTTTCACTTGTTTTCTGCTCAAATTTCATTATCTAAAGTTCAGCTTTTGTACATGTTTGCGCGCGACTTCATTTCCCATGTTACGCCTATTTAACTATCACTGATTAGCACAGATGCAGAAACACGTTTTCAAACTCGATACAAGGTGTTTTGTAATAATAATTAATACATATGGTTTCGGTTCTTGTAGATTGATACAGCGCTCACTGGTGGTACAACTGAGCTATAGAGACCGTCTGGAAATATTGCTGCGTTTGTTTGTTTGTTGACCTCGGGTATCCAAGGTAAGAGACTGTCTAAATAATACACTGCAACCTGCTTGACTCCAAAGCTCTTTAATTACAGTCCTGTTCAAACCTTTTCATGTCGTCTTTGTCTTGCTCTCGAGTCAAAGAAATAACTAAACAAGTTTTGAGATGGTATTTCCGGTATGCTTTGTAAGGCGTTTTAGTCGTTTACCTTGTGGATTCATTGTGCAGAACTCTAAGCTCAAGTTAAACATCCAGTGATTTGGTTTGTGAATTCTCTGCATACTTTGGAAAGTCAATAGGTCCTTCATCGAAGTGGAGTAGCGGGCTCAGTGGTCGAGTTTGTGTGTGCATATAGTTTTAACTACCGCATATATAATAGAAAACTCGAATAGAATGGGAATGACAAGAAAGACGGACGCAAAGAGATAGTGCCTTTGATTCCCCTCCTCTCCCTTCTCCGTTCCAGAGGCGAAAGCGAGTGCGTAATCAACGTACGACTTAAAGACGCAGTCTGCAGTCAGATTTAGCGTCCGACGCGTTTTATCCCCGCAAATTACTGTTGCGCAAATCTCTAGAGTCTATCAAAACAAAACCATCGAATCTCTGAAGTGAATTCCCATCTTGAGTGCGGTGATCTTTTAATGCGGTCATTGTTGACTTAGGTTGTGCGTAGTATGCATTAATGTGCAGGTTCTACCTCCATGAGAGCCTTGATAAATATAAACAAGTCATTGGACGAGCAATTCGTAGATACAATCGTAGGTTATTTTAAGGCTTTGTACTTGCGTTCTCATCGTGTTTCTTGAGCGCTAATTATTTCCATTACCATTACTACGCATGCGTAACACGTTTCGGGATGAATGAGCGAGATTTTTATAGAGATCGGTCTCGTGTACAAAACTCTATTATGTCCTGTGGATGAATAGATAGATGCCGGAATCAGTAGATGGATAAACAGATAGATAGATGAATAGATGGATGGACAACGGTTGTAGGGACGAACGGCTGGATGCATAAATATATAGAATGATGGATAAATAGATGAATGAATATATAGATAAATGGATAAATAGATGGATAAATAGATGGATGAATGAATGGATTATAGATAAATGGATGGATAGATGAATGGATGAATAGATGGATGGACAACGGTTGGATGCATGGATGAACTGATAGATAGATGAATGGATGAATAGATGGATGAATAGATGGATGAATAGATGGATGAATAGATGAATGGATGGATGAATGGATGGATAAATGGATGGATGAATGGATGTATGGATGGATAGATGAATGGATGGATGGATGGATGATGGATGGATGGATGGATGGATGGATGGATGGATGAATGGATGAATGGATGGATGAATGGATGTATGGATGGATAGATGGATGGATGGATGAATAGATAGATGGATGAATGGATGAATGGACAAAGGCAAACATTATATACAAAAGCTAAACAACACACACAAGGAATTACGACATTGCCTATCCTCAGCCAGAATTTTTCGAATTTACTTGAAATCTTTTAACTACTTTTAAACTACTTTCAACTAAGCTAATATTATCGTGACCTGTCCAACTGTGTTCTTTGTAAAGGGGTTCCTAGTCAGTCAATTAGCTTAAGCTTTGTCACAGTAAATGAATACGCTGACATGGCTTTATATAGCTAGGTTACGCAGCCTAAGAATGTAATTGCGTTCTTATATTATTAAATAGCGCATTTCACAATGTCTCCATGCGCTGAAGAACAGATAAGAAGAGTGACTCTCAAGAGCGCAATTTAACTTTGTTTATTTTCGTTTTTGTTCACGACAATCGTTCCATTTTTAGAGTCAATTTCCTGTAATTGTTTTAAAAGACAAAACAGGCGCGCGCGTGCCGGAAAACCATTCAAATGCCAGATCAGGTATTCCATTTCGATAGGACGATCGATGATTCCAATTATAAATCAGACACACGAACAGACCGTTTAAAATATACGAAATCGCAGTAATTTGATTAGACTGCGGACCAGTCCCTCTTTCCTCCTTTCTTCTGGTGGGGAAAGAGTATAAACAGCGAGCCAGGACACAGCTTTTAATCGAAGTTTTATGGTCGTTAGACGACTAATCAGTCGGAAACCCATCTCTATCTTTTTTTAAAGATGACGTTTTGGGAGTGTAGGGCGGGGGATCATCCTTCCTTTCAGCCGGCTGCTGGTTTGCTGGTTTGGTTTGGCTTATACTCCAACTTCTTGCCTGCGGTCGTTTTACTGATCTGGTTAACGATGTCGGGGGAGTGTCTTATGTTGATGTGATAATAACATCGCTTAGAGATAGACGACTGATTCACTCCACGTCCTGTAGATAGTAAACCACCAATTAGATATCAACCTGGTACAGTTTCTGCATGGGTTTTGTTTGGACGACTGATTCACTCCACGTCCTGTAGATAGTAAACCACCAATTAGATATCAACCTGGTACAGTTTCTGCATGGGTTTTGTTTGGACGAAAGGGCGGAGCAACTATATTGAAAACTCTACCGATTTTAATGTCTACCCTTTCTTGTGCTTCCCTTCGCATTTTGTTTGTTCAGGGGTTTATTCTTTGGCTTCCTTCGACTTCAAATCTCTCGTGTCTCACTGTCCACATACTCCACGGATGTTGCTGACATTGCTTCCAGGTGTTGCCCCCTCTCCTCCCCTATATGTCTTCACTCTAATATACTACTTCTGTCTTTAAAAAAAGAGCGAGAGAAACTTAATACTGAGTAGCTTTATTTTCACCAAACCTAAAACAAAAGGAAATGAACGCTGTCTATTCAGTATAAGCCTGGTCTCTCTGTTGTGAATCGCTAATACCATGCAATAACCACGATCTTGCATGCGCTTGCAAACGACATTTATTTGTACTGAATAATAACGCGCGCGCGCCTGTTTTGCCTTTCAGAACAATTACATGAAATTGAAAATGGAACGAATAAAAACGAAAACAAATAAAGTTAAATTGCGCTATCGAGACTCTTCGTCTTGTGTAATGCGGTTTCTTACTTGGTCTTCCTAGTCTCTCTCTACTGCCGGACAGCAATAAGGTTTCTTTTTAAAGTGCCTATAACCCCCAGTTTGATGTCAATTTTAATAAAAAGTACTTGATTTTATAAGATGTTCTGCGAAAAAGATTTTCGATTCTGAGCAATCCTTGATTTGTTATGAATTTTTGAAATATTTATTTTGAGGTCCCACTTGTCTTTTTGAAGACTGGGTCGAGTGACGTCTACTAGGGAACCACTCGAAAGCGGCTTCCAATTTCACATATGTATACTAGGAATTTTATCCAAAGAACAAGGACTTTTGCTTCTGAATTTCGAGCATTGAACGACAGAAAAACGATTAGGATCCCTTGAAAAGTAATCCATATCCTTATAATGGCTACTACAGAGCAGTTACGAGTATAAAATATAGTCTTTACGGCCTGCATTATGAACGTGAAACTCAGGTCGGTGAAGTATGTTTACACCCCGCGGGTTCACTATCCAGTACTGAAGTCATCGATCAAAAGCAAAAATAATCATGGAAAACAGTCTGGGAAAACAGATAACACGAAGACAATATGTTGTATGAGCAATACAAGTGTCCATGATACAAGAAAACTAACACATCGGACATATTCATCGTATATTCATCATATCGACATACGGTACGTACAGCTATGCATGTATACATGCATGACATTATGACTCTATATTTATGTGAAGTCCCGTTTGGGTCGAATTCCGTACATGAAACTGTTTTACCTCTACTCTATTTCTAAGGGTAACTGAGGATAATTTTTATAATTTCTTGTGTACAATCACTTTTTGCACATTTATTTGCCGTATGTCCGTAAACAATAACAATTTTATAATAGTCCAAGTCGGTATTTGGGTCTATTACGTTGTTAGTCTCCCTCGCAGCCGTATTTAGTGTCTGCCTGAGAAGTGTATTGTACTACAGAACCAACAACGGAGAGATGACAACTGTGGTTTACAATAAAGATAGAATTAAAAACAGTGAACACATTTATTTGCGATATTTACTTTATATTATCATGTTAAAATATGAAGTATTTTTCAATAAATTCTATACCCGGTCTATAACAAAAGAACAATTATTACTCTTCTTTTTTGTTTCAGATAAACCCACTGAGTATGTCGGTAATAAATAGCGATGTCAGAGAATCCACATACAACAATGCTGAATGCTAGCTATTGGGATCGAATACAAAATTGTAGATTGAAATACAGCTTGTATGCGTACAGTAACAATTTAATTGTGTGTATTTCGGTGATATAAACCTCACTCCCATGCAGTGTTGATATGCAACCTTTATAGGTATAAACATAAAATATGTATTAGATAAAAAGCTTGAGCTTTTATTACGGTTCGGCACAAATCCCACCGTTATCGAGTTTAGGTCTCAGCGGCAGTGATTTCGTCCTTTAGCTGGTCGGTCATCGCCTGAGATAGGAATAAATGAAGACCAATACCTTCTTGAAGGTTTGGGTAATTGTTACATCCATAAACCATGCATCTAGTTGACTTTTTTACAAGCGATCAATCTAATTTTTGAAGTCCTGTAGCTAGCGTTGTGCCAAAGGGATTCACCCGGCCATCATTTGCATTAATAATAATTTGTTCAGCCGTATATATAGGGCTCAAAATGTAGCTTATTATTGACAGTAAGATTATAGAATACTGTGTACTGCTCTATGCCGCAATTAAATTCAATATGGGCTCCTGATAGACCTGAATAAAGTGAAATCTCTCAGAAGTTCTAGTGATTTTGGGATACGTTCGGTTGTTGTTGTCCCTACTGGACGTCACAACCGAGCTCGGCCCAGTCTCCCAACATCATTGATCCCGTGTCTGCAACCGCTCGGAAAAAGCCGTTTTTAACTACTTTCAAAAATTCATAACAAATCAAGGATTGCTCGGAACATCTTATAAAATCAAGTACTTTTTATTGAAATTGACATCAAAATGGGGGTTATAGGCACTTTAATGGAGTCCTGCATAAAATCCCGAGTGTCCCAAGACTCCGAGAGTGTCTCGACAGTGTCTCGACAGTGTCCCGACAGTGTCCCGAGCGTTGACTGTAACGATCTGACCATCTGACATCCACATTGACGCAGACTTACAGAAACCCCGATTTAACTGTCTGGAGTTGTTACAAATGATGCACACTTATCGTTGGTAAGATCTTTAGACGTCTTCCAGTCTTGAGACCAACGCGTACATTGATCGTCTTTTATAAGTATCTTGGCCAATATGCACCGATATCGCCCGTGCAATCAGTTCTACTCGGACTCAGAGACCAGATATGCGGGCAGATATGACACCGGGCCATGGCCAACGCGGGCAGGCTGAGCTTTTGGTCAGGTTATGTTACGCGGTGATCAAAGTAAAACTGTGGTTCTCGGTTTCCGTTCAGTCATCCTATCGACTATCGTTCCTGTAGTCTGAATGGAACCTTACTGAACTGACTGTTCTTCCCATGCAGGCGTTGTTGGATCGGACCGTTGGGATACCTGTGTAAGGGGATCAGCTGGAGATCTGGGCTCCACTGCTGGAAACCGAACCCTTCCCCCTGGAATTCCACACCTTTTGAATGGATGATTTCCTAGTTATAAACTTTGTTGATGTTTGCTAAAAGCCCTTTTATTATCTAATTGATTATTATTTATTTATCTAATAAGAATTAGCTTGCTCATGTTGAGGTGCGCGCCCGCCTCATGCAAAACTGAAATGAGTTGATGTCATATCGCATTGACTTCTGTCTTATTTCTGTTTGTACTTTTGCAAAAATAGATGGCTTTCTGGGGTTCCAAGGTTCGCACGCATCCACGAAGATATAAAAGTAAAGTATATGAACTGCTTTTCCTTCGGATTTCCCCCGCCATATTTTACCTTTGCGTGCCACGGTACTAGCTTCAGAGATAAAGGCTTCTGTGGAAATATGTTGAAGCCCTAGAGGGAAAACATCTCCCTTTTCAAGATGCCAAGATAAATGTAGATAACGGCACAATGTACGTAATGTTTATGAAGCGCTGTATTATACTGATTTAGCTTTGTCCGGTGTCATCAATACTGGAGCTGGATGGTTTATTGAAATATTTCGTGCTCAATTATTTGAACAAGCTAGTTTGATTCTAGTCTGGCAAACAGCATTGTTTATGTAGGACGATTATTTTAACACATCTTTATCGTTATCTATAGCTCCATCTTCACACTCTCCAATGCTAATTGTACTTTGTCACTAGACCCCATACTGAGTTAGCTGTGCTAAAACATGGTGGTACTCGGATGACTTTGTGATAAGCTCATTGACCACAATGCTGACCCTAACATGTCTAGTTAGCACGAGCCGGTCGTATTAAACATAGTTCTGTTTAGCGCAATTACTCTGAGAGAGCGGCTTGAGCTATGATTTTAGACTGAAAATGTACAGGTATCTTCAAGTCTGGCATATGTCGCAGAATGGGGCCTGTGTTTTTTACCTATAAAGTTCTGAATTTGAAATAAGATATCAGTTATATATACTGGTCACTGTGAGTTTAATAGGTTTTATGTACGTTTTATAGGACGGCAACCCATTGAATATCAATAATATATGAAGAGGAATTGCAAAACATTTTTTGTTTTAAAATACTTCTGGATACAAGATACAAGATGCTTTATTTGTACCAAAACTTTCCTACATATATAGCCGGTTATGTGTGGTTGTGGTTGTTTTAAAATATTTCTGGATGTGGTTTTAATACGTCGATGCATAGGAATTTTTGTGTTTTTTTTTTAGCGTGGAACAGGTTCAATGCACAACGTCTCTGCCACACCGACAAGAACACTCAATTTTCAAAAAACTAATAGTGAGAAATACTTCTGGAAAAACAATACAGTGCACTGCCATCTTGCTTCTTTTACTTGTGGATGTTTTTGAACCAATGACTGAATCATCTCTTATTAATTTTCTTAGAGAAAGACAAAAGAAAAAATTAAGAGGAATGATATCATTTGCAACTTTTATTTGGTAGTCTGTGAGTAGCTCTTTCTCTCGGAGGAAAGATTTGTTGCCAAAAGAATCCTTTCATGTGCTTTGTGATTACAAACATTGAGACAAAACTATCAAGCGATTTGGCGCCAAAATACAGACGCGTGTGCACAACCTTATCAGAACCAATTGGCGCGTTGTTTCTGTTTCCTGATTGGTTTAGAACGTCAGAATAAGAACGTCGATAGTAGATGCACATTTCATTTACTGTCATTTCCAAACCCTTTGTTCTGTTCTCTTTCTCCTTATGTAATTCCCTATCAACAAAGATTTGACTTCTGCTCTCCATATGCTTTATTATTTCGATAATATCTAAGCACGACCATCTATCGTGTGATCGCGCGATGGGTCGATGTTATCAGCTCTCCACACTGAACCAAATACAATTCTTCTTCACTTTTGACGGCCAGACATCAGATTTGATTTTATCTCAGATCGATGAGGTACGTTATCTCAAGCAAATCAGATCTAGCCGCACCATCTTACAGCGTTTGAAATTCACTCTCTCAGCATTTCTTCAGAACTGTATGCGCGATTCTGCAAGATCTATTAGGTCTTCAAACTTGTGCGGTTTTGCTTTCAGATTTTAAGTAGTTATTTTCTCACGGCATTAGCAATTCGTCCGTTATGCTATCTAGGTTCTTATCAGCAAGGTCCCTTCAATTATAGATAAGGACACGGACTAACCAGTTAACGCGATCGTGCGGAAATGTTGGCTGGCCGATGAACGGATATCATTGGCTGGTTGGTGTCTGGGGTCTTTGCGATAAGAACATGAATTGATAGGCTACCCTTACCGGCTTACACTGCGTTGTTTATTCTGGAGATGATCTTTCGATACTCGGCTAAATAAATATACACAACGTTTGTGATTGGGAATTAGGTCAGATAAAAGGAGGCGTTTTGTTCTGTGTGGTCTTGATGGATAACAAGCCGCGAATAACCATTATCCACCAAGTTGACATCAAGGCAATTAATCGACTGCGCCCGCAGTAGCTGTGTTTCGCCCCCAACAACACACACACCCTCTAACTGACCAAATTCCCAGCTCAGATATTTCCGAAAGATCAACCCAAGTCTGGAGTTCCTATATTAATTCAAGTGTTTGGTCGGGTCATTTTGCCAGGTTGCACAAGTATTAAAGACAAGAACAAGCCTGATCTAGAGCCGGCAGAAGAAGCTGCACACTGCGACGATCAAGGACAAGGAACGGTAAGCTCAAACACTCTGCATGAATGTGGTTATTACTAACATCTCTGAGCGAAATATTATGTCTTTTAAAGGCCTCTTATAGCTGAAACTGGCAATTTGCAATTGCAATGTCTAAGTTTTCATGACAAGCATGCCCTTACGATAACATCAATTGACGGCTTTGACAAACTAAACTTTCGTTGCTGGGTCATTCATAGCACTTGGAATAAGCTGGGATAACTCGAGCTCAGAACTCTTAAACAAATCAACATTGTACGCAAAATCTGTACCGAGAACTTTGTAATTGTCTTAATTTACTCGCAGTTGGGACTTCGGGATCCTGCGGTTCCACCGGCTGTATTGGACGTAAGGTTTGGTTCGCTATGGTTATAGTATCATACTGCTCTTGGTGAAATATATTTGGGGCAATAGATAGATACAAGTGTGGGTCATGTCAAGGGTATATTCTACTTGATGTCATACTCTTGATGTCGTTGATGCCACCATTTGGAGGCTTTATCGACTTTCCGTGAATTCATCTTGATTTTGATCGGTCGATCGCCTGCGAGATTGTAGACGGTGAGCATTCTCTCCTTTCGCGTTCTCTCCGGCCTAGACTGGATGGAAAGAAGGGACTGCTAGCAGTCTAAGAGATTGGGTCAAACCGTCACGTCGTGGACTATAGGAATACATCCATGGATAACATTTCATCAGTGTCACACCAAAACTTTTTCATTATCATTTTATATTATTATTTATTCGTAATCATTCGATTTGGAAGAGAAAGGGCCGCTGGGTATGATGGGATAGAGAAGCTGAAATCCTCTACCTAAAATGACAAGTGATGGAGATATAATTGGGCGAGACGCCATCTCAGAACTGAGTCATTCCCACGGTATTTCCTTCACTGTGTTTCACGTTGTGTAGCTACATTCTTCTTTACTTCACGACCCACAAATTATCAGTAAAATAAAACCAAACGATTACGAATAACGCGTCCAATCTGTGTAAATAAACTATAATTTGCTTTGCTTTGAGGTGATCCTAATCGGTGTTGAGCCTGTGTGAACTTTAATACTTTAAGACGATTTGGAATTGCAAAATGCTTCTTACAAGACTGCTCCTTAGCCCCGTCAGACCCCATTTAGCCCTTGTTAGCAGATTCGGCCCGTTTTATTTCTGTCGTGTGCGAGTCGGCTTGACTTGCAGCCATCTGTCGTGGTCTGTCACTACATCTCGTTAGCATGGAAATGAGTATCACTTTCCAAGATAAGGATGTGCACACGCGTCTGTGTTTTGGCGCCAAAATTGGGTGCCCGAAATTTTATGCTGTCTTTCAAGATTTTAAATTCGCCAAACGTGTTCTGTCTGAAATCTTATCCAATCGTGTACTACTGTCCTTCAGTGTGCGTGCACGTGCGACTAGTATTTTCAGCTTTTTGGCGCCAAAAATCGCTTGTGACATTTGTCACCATTTTGGGGGAGGAGGGGGGACCGAGTATTTATTTGTGTTGGTCGTGTAAATCTGTAGCCTAGTTCTGAACTAATGCAACCAAAGCAAGTTCATCTAAAATATAGTACTTATAATCAAGATATAATTAAGTTCTTTCAATCGATCTTTTTACTTTATAAATAGCTCCATAATACACCATGTTATTTCGACCTTTGACCTCGATAGTTACCTAAGGATCTTGTCCCGACGTCTTTGATGTGATGTATACTTTGAACTCTTCGGCAAGAAACAAATGATCAAATGCTGCAAATAATCTAACTGAAATACTTTAGATGCTTTAAGTAATTAAGTCTTAAAGAACTCTGCTATTTAACTCAATTATTATACTGGAATGTCATTAGTTTGGGACTTGATTCGGACGCCCGCCAATGACCGACCATGTTCAAACGTTTCCGTTCGACCGTCCGCACACAGACGATGCGTTACGCCGTCAGTAGATAACACATTCTCAAAAAGCTTCGGTTTTCCGGTTCTTTAGACAACCTTTTTCTATCCCATTCATTTCTCCTTCCACTCTCTCTTTTCCACAAGACATCCTACAAACCCACGCACTGTAAGCTGGCAAGCGCATGCGCATTTAATATTACCGTATTCGACCCTTCAGCAAATTCTTATCATCATTTGATTCCAATTTGTTCGACAACCAAAACGGCCAAATTTACTTTTCAAAACTTGAAGTGTTGTTCAAATTTTTCCTGGAGTTTATTGTATTATTTGGGGTTCGTACTAAATAATTACATGGTGGTGTATAGAGACATCATACTACAGAACCGCAGCTCAGATAAGCGTGCAGAAAAATTGTATTTTCATTGTGGTTATTAAGCAATCTGCCACACTGAGTCTCAGCGAGACAAAATATTCCAAGAGTTCTGTTCGAGGAAGCGATAAGGTTTTCCGTCACGAAGAAAGTGGCTTGTTTGGCGACAGAGATTTATTCTTGAGCAGCTATTTGCCTTGAACAAAACAGGTAAGATATTTGCTTTTAACGTGAAAATGGTGTTTAGCTGGTTTTCCAAAGGATTACTGAAAGGTTCTCGGTTTAGTAATTAAAATACAACGGTCGACTACTGAAGAGATACGTACACTGCATCTTCCAGAGCAAGCCTGCATACATGTCTTGTTGTGTCTCCAAGGTTGTAGATTTAGTTTACAAGAGGTCTATAGAATATTCTTCACGTGTTGTATTTTATCTCCACAAACTCAGTAAATATATCACATCAGCAGCATCTGGAACCTTTCTTCGTCACTTTGAATTCGTTAGAAATAGATTCCATGCAGGGAAGTCGGCTAGTATACGTCGTTTTACCAGGCGAAAAGGCCAACTGCTCTGTACCTGACTGCGGAGTAGTCTTCAGAAAAGCAAAATATAAAATGGTTAGTCACGCCCAGTTCTTGTTTCTAATAATTAGAAACAAGACCAGAAAATCTGGGTGTGACCAACCCTCAGATGCCAGATTCAACTGCGACAAAATACTTTTATCACTGAGTAAAACATCGCAGTTTGTGTACTCGCCGGATTGTGGGAAGCGATGAACTTTCTTCCAGGCTATACTATAAATCATCAATGATTATACACTATACGTTCGTCAGAGATGCAAGACAAAATGAAAGGGTTTGGTTGAGAAAAGCGTTCAATTAATTATCAGAGACGAGAATATAGTGTCTCGTTGAATGGTTTGTTGTCTTAAGACCAGGTCACTGCAGGAGTACGTACTGCTACAGTATACAGGAGAAACTTATTACAATATTACATTCAACGGAAAATGGTACAAAGCAGATAGATTCTCGTTATGTAGAGGAAATATTTCAATTCGCTGCACGCGATGTGATTCCCGTATAAAACTGTTACGTTTTACGAGTTTGTGGGGTGACAGGTTCTCTGTCTTTATGCGATTCTAGATGTCTTTCGCTCACTCCCAGCAGAGTTTCCTGTAGTTCGAGATACTCCCACTCAAACCAACACCTTATGACTCATTTCAGATTTAAATTCCGTTTGATGTGATCTTTGGCGCCTTTTTGGAGTTGAAGCGGTTCTGGTTGAAGCGGTTCTGGTGCTGACGAGGAACGCCGTTTTAGATACATTGAGATATTCAGATTTCTTTATAATTTAGATTGACCACACACCAACCAACCACTCAACAAATACAACCTGTGGTTATACAGAAAACGAAATATGGTCAGTATCAGACATTCTTTTTCCCAGAGTGATTGTTTTTTTGATGTGTTTGCTTTGTTGTCTGACGTTTCACCCGGGCGTTTCACCTCTTCCGATTCGTCTTCTGTCAGTCTGTCTCTCTTAGATATCTGTCTGTATATTTCTGCGTATGTGCCCGTCTGTCTGTCTGTCAGTTTGTCTGTCTGTCTCGTCAGTCTGTCTGTCTCGTCAGTCTGTCTGTCTCGTCAGTCTGTCTGTCTCAGTTATCTGTCTGTTTCTGTTTCTGGGTCTGTCGCGTCTTGTCTGCCTGTCCGTGTCTGGCCATCTGTCTTGTCTATATGTATACGTGTATTTGTCTGTCTGACTGTCTGGTCTGGGTATGTCTTGTCTGTCTGTCTGTACTCGGTTATCTGTCTGTTTCTGGGTCTGTCGCGTCTTGTCTGCCTGTCCGTGTCTGGCAATCTGTCTTGTCTATATGTATACGTATATTTGTCTGTCTGTCTGTCTGGTCTGGGCATGTCTTGTCTGTCTGTCTGTACTCGGTTTCCTTGAAAAATCCTGGTTTCCACTATCGACGCAAGCATAAACGCAAACACAAGAGGCCTTGTGTCACTGTGAAAACAGTACGTAACCTATAATCACTGATAAAAACGCTTCAAACCTTGGAAATTCATTGGGAATTCATTGGAAACTCGTTGGAAATTCATCGGGAAATTCATCGGGAAATTCATTGGAAATTCATCGGGAAATTCGTTGGAAATTCGTTGGGAATTCATTGGAAATTCGTTGGAAATTCGTTGGAAATTCATTGGAAATTCGTTGGATATTCGTTGGAAACTCATTGGAAATTCGTTGGAAATTCATTGGAAAATCATTGGAAATTCATCGGGAAATTCGTTGGAAATTCATTGGAAATTCGTTGGAAATTCGTTGGAAATTCATTGGAAATTCGTTGGAAATTCATTGGAAATTCATTGGACATTCATTGGAAATTCATAATTCATTAGAAATTCGTTGGAAATTCGTTGGAAATTCATTGGAAATTCATTGGAAATTCATCGGGAAATTCGTTGGAAATTCATTGGAAATTCATTGGAAATTCGTTGGAAATTCATTGGAAATTCATTGGAAATTCATTGGAAATTCATTGGAAATTCGTTGGAAATTCATTGGAAATTCGTTGGAAATTCATTGGAAATTCGTTGGAAATTCAATTTTCAATGAATTTCCAATAAATTTCCAACGAATTCCCAATAAATTTCCAACGAATTTCCAAAGTTTTGGACATTTCCACCTGGACGTTACTTTATTTGGAAAAGAGCTGTGTTCTAAACAAGAAATGTACTGATACCTTTGTGTTGTTATATATTCCTACATTAATTAGTTCATGGTAATACCTTAATTTGCCTATAATTACTTGTTTATGCCATTTTTATTGTTCATACATAATAATTACTAGTGTTTTAAGAGACGAGACGCTTGATTTATAGTCGTTTAATTTAAAGACAAAAAGTACTCTGGATTCTTTCTGTCTGACAGGACCGATTCCTTCGCTTCGTTCCATAAAAGCTGCTGTTCGATGTTCTTGTTGTTCAAACCCATGCGCAATGAGTTATAATATCCAATTACCATGCATTTATTTAATCTATATTCGTTACTGCCTTCTTTTTATCCATTTTCGACTGGGGTTTTCGCTATGGCTCACATGTGTTGCCCGTCGACAATTTGTCGAGAAAAATCCCCATTTGCTTGCCACATTTGTATTTCATGACAGTCCTAGTAGATGGAAAAACCGCGACGGCCAGTGAAACCCTCAGAAGAGATCCCTTTGGAATGCGATTATGAATAAAGAAATCAGTTAAATATAATGTTGAAGATACAAAATTGTTGTCAAGAAATAAGTTGTTCCTTTTTGAGCGTTTTTCCAAAAAGATGTTTCAAAAAGTTTATGCTTATTGGTTCTAGATTTCAGTTTCTCGTTATTGACTAAACCGGCGCGCCAAATTTAACCACTGCCATTCATCTCAAATACGTCAGTTCAACATAGGGTTGGTAGTTTGGTCGATCTAATTACTGTTAATTTGTGGGCTGAATGTCTAAAGCGAAACATTGCCATGTCACTTTTATGTGTTTCGCCTTCTGTTCACCGAGACTTGTGGAGAACCAAGTCCAACTGAGGCTGCATTGTATTCGCACCGTGTGTGTGGGTCTGGGTTTATTGTAATCAAACTTGGTTGTTAACCTAAACCTTTCATATACATTGAAGTCTACGCATTACCGAAGCACAGCGCTGTAAATTAAGGTGACTGAAGGCCTACCAGAAGGCCGCCAAGTTTCCAAACGTGATAGAGCGCAGGGGTCTGGGGTTTAGAAACTTCGAGAGACCCTTATGCAAAACTGTGGTTTTGGGTGAGTTGAGTTCACTGTCACTAGGTGAATATGATGTAGTTTCAATGTTCTGCTTCAGTGACTAGCTAAGGGCTTTCCCTGCATAGTTGCTATTGTTCGTTGTGTCGTTAGCGAGCATACCAAGGTAATTACATTGTAAGCGAAATCCGTGCTCGGCCGCAGCTCGTGATTCGTGTTGTGTTGTAGCCAGTTGATGACAGTTCGTGGGCCGTGGTGCACTACAGTGTTTATAGACGTAATCCCAAACAAATCCAAGTTCAATCGCACGAATTCAGACCATTTTAAAGGCCCAGTTATGGGTTTGTAGTTTGTTGGACGTGACTTAGCGTAAGTGGGGTTTTATGGCTTTTTATTTTTCCTATATTTGACTAAACATTGTTATTGTAAACCGCGTCAAGCGGTTAGTACCCTACGAAAATATTGTTACGCAAATTGCTGCGAAACGATCACTAGTATTCCCTGTTGGTGTTCCCTCTACTCAAAGTGCTACTTCTAAAACTCTTTTCTTGTATTATGATTTGCAGCGACATGAAGTTTCTTACAAGCTGTTTCTTTCTGTTCAAGATATTCGTGTGTGTAACGTCATTTCAGGTGAGTAATAGAAAACTATCACAATTTGAAAGTCAAATTCACAGTACGCACTCCACGTATACCCTATAAAGCACACCCCGAACGAGGTGATAATTAATCTAGTCTTGCTGTATATAGTGTTAAGGAGAGCTTAATAAGTACTTTAGCACCGGGCTCGGAACTCGTAGTTGAGTGTGATTTGCTGTTTGAGGTGTTGTAATCTTATTTCAAGGTGAAAATACTGCTGTTAATCAATTGGTGTAGAGGTACAATAATCTCTCCGTTGCTTCTTTCTATTATCTACTCGTCGGAGCTCTAAAAGTTGCTCAGGCTTTAAAACATGTATTTTGGGCGGCGATTTGAGGTGGTTATATGACAACAAATAATGACAGTGAATGTGTAATAATATCGAGCAACATCGGCTCCTATGTTTTCTCACTTGGCCGGTCAGTTAATTTGTTCTAAGTGAAGAGATTAATGAAAAGAGTATATAGAATAGGGGGTAGAGACGGTAGACCAAAGCAGAGTTGGACAGAGCATCGTACGTAGAGATTAATTACGATCTAGCAATTGAGTACCGTATATAGTAAACAAAAGCAGAAATGTCTTAAGATATCTATCTTTATAGAACGGAATGTCTTACTTTAGTTTAATATTTCTACGTAATGGATTGATGAAATCGTTTATTGATAGCGTTCAAGATTACAAATATATTCGAGTTCTTAAGTAATACAGAGTGCAATCATGTAAATTAATTAACAGATACAACAGACTTGAATAAAATCATGAGTTGCAGTTCGCTTGTTTTGGTCTTTGTGGCGGAAATGTACGACCAGTGACCTATAGCTTTATTTGTTCTTCGCACTTCTACAACTCTAAAAGTACAAACTTACACAAAAAGCCAATAAAATGCTAATGTCAACATGATTGACAAGTTTGATGGTAATAATTTGGCAGCGAACCTTTGATTACGTAGAGTTTTTCTGTGAGCGACGTAATGTCATCATAAAACTTGCTCGCCTTTTAGACTTAGTAAAGGCTCTTTTAACAGTTGACGTGACATGAAGGGACATTGGATAGATCGTTGAGTATTCGCTAAGGCTGCGAGTGGTCAGAGTGGGCGGCATGTGTATTCTTTACAGTGAAACTATTTGTTCTCTATTCTTGGAGTCTAAGTTATTTCCTTTCCAATTACGCAAAATAAATCAATTCACATCGTCAACTTTCAGATTCGAAAAATCACCATGCGTAGCAATGGCAAACCGGCTCAACGTTCGTCGAGCGAATTTGAAGCCGGTCGCTTACAAAAAGTTTCTATAGCTAATCCATAGACGGGGATCACTTTAGAGAGGTTCAAGTCTTTATATACTGTGAAACCTTATTGAAAGTATCCAATCGCATGATGTGAATTGGGCACTTGCAGTACTTGAATGTGCTACTCTCCGGGGGGTAGAAATAGACCTCTAACTCATGAGCCCGTTGCACGATCTTTGACGTACGAGAGGACTGCACACCTCGACCTTGAGGGCTTTTGCGCCTCCCTCGTATAATTAAGAACTCATACTAATTTGATATTAATTAGAGTTAATCATTTTTTTCTTTCAACAAAGAGTAGATTTGACTTGATCAAGGGATTGAGCGCGCGCTCTTAACTACAAACGCCATTGCAGCCGTTTATTAATGCTACATTAACTAGTAGTTATTTGTTTTTGTCTTGTATGATGGAGGTTTTAGTCGCACACATCGCCAGGGGTTCGGCGAAAACAGCAGGAATTCATATGCTTTGAGTTTCTTTTGCGGCACGCATCCCTATTTCATCATCAATTCTACCGGAACCGATCGGCATTAAACCTTTGTCTTTCTCTTGTTCATCTTATGTAAAAAATCTTTCTTTTCAATGGATTTTCATAGCGATAAAATTATCTAATATTTTGTCACTGGTATTCAGTGCAAGAGGGCCCGAGTACTTGTCAAGGAATGCACCTTGCCTGTATAGACTTAGAGTCGTCTCTAAGTCTCGACCAGTTGTCGTAGAATAATGGAATTCGTTCAACTCTGTCAACTACAACCATGACAAAGCCTTTCAAGTGCTCAAGCACTAAAACTGCACAACTACAATATCTATTTTTATACAATTTTTAATATCAATTATATTCGAGGGATTTTCGAACCAAGACGTTCGACGCCAGTCTAGTGTAAGGTGCCTCATTTATCATTGCATCAGCACATTTATACAATAAGTCTTTTGTACATTTATTAAGGGTTATAATCAACCACCATTGAGACACATACATGTATATTATATATATGCATAGTACAGCAATATGCAGAAATTCTGATCCTTTTGACTAAAATACACATATATCAAATACCTACTTAAGATCATCAGATAGCTTCCCTGATATTTTTTTCATAAAGCCTCGCTGGCAGAAACTAGTTTGCGAACGTTTGCGAGCAGGATTTCAAGGGAATATATACATCGAGCTCTAGCAGCTACACTCGTAGTCTAATCCTCATTTGACGATGATATGTGTGCGCATTTTGTAGCTACATTTTTATGCATGCCAGCACGCACAAGCCACTGCGCACTGAGATCTCAGCTGATGATATTTAATTCTTGTTGCTTGTAATTGAGAAACTTGTGGAATTGAACTGCGGATTTATAGTTGCATGGTGCAAGAGACGTCGCAGACGTCGCAGACTTCGCATAGCTTGTATGCTGTACTGTGTCGATTAATTGTTTTATTGGCTACAGCGTTATAAACTATAAGAAAGATTCTTTCGTTCAGCTTGTTGATTTAACTGCTTCGTTATCGTCTCAATCAAGCCTTAATTCCTTGTACTGTCATTAAATACTGCGCCTCTCAATCTTATCGATCGCAAGGCATCAATTACGTGTAGATAGCTGATACTACTCACTACAACTAAACCTAACGCCAATGATATCCTCTCGTGATAGAATTTGATTTATGACGCGATAACATATCAAAACCTTCTCGAAGTTAACTCTCCCGACTCCAAGATCATCTCCGACCTTGCCACACAAAATTTAATTAACAAAACAATTCCCAAGTCATTTAAGTGAGATTCTGAATCTATTGTAGTACATTATCTTTTGACATCAAGTTCGATGGCCTGAGAGATTGTCATAAATCAATGTGGATTGATTGATTGAATCCAAAGACTATCAGATAAGCATCCGGACCCTAGCACGCTGTGCGCGCGCACTACCCAGGCGTGACGGAACACTCAAGGCTTGCCTGTATTCACATCCATCGGTTTCCTTACCACGTCTGAAAGACTATTTAGCTGAAGGGCTCATTGTCTTTGCTAGATAACAATTTCTGAAGCTTTGCTGTTAATTTAGGAATGGTGCTGAAGCCGGATATGTAGCAGGCTGTTCAGTTTTGTCATTACACGACAGGTCATCGTTCCCGATGGCTGAATTTAATCCCACTAATCAACTTCAAATCTTAAACATTTGATTTGCGCAAACAGTTCTGACCTTTGTTTTTACCGTACGCAACGACATTACCTTGTTCTTACATCTTAGTTATAGAATTCTTTGGATTTTTTGGGGACGGTTTCGTCTCTTCAATTCTGTTTCCATGGCAACGAAATACGGTTTATGAAAACCTTAATTTTTCATAAACAATCATCAAACATTTCAAATGGATGTTTTACCTTTTTCTAAAAAGTATTTTAAGAAAACAAAAACAAATCCTTTAATTAAAATTGAAGGAATATTGATAGCTTAGGTTGCTCTTTTAGTATAATGCGCATTTGAAAATGTATATTGATATTTGCGCAATATCAATAAATTATTAAATTATTATTATTATTATTTCTCTCCCTTGCTTTTACCCCGGGTACTCTGGTTTTCCTTCCTCAGTAAAACGAACTTGTGAGAATGTAGTAAGATTGAAGTGTGAGAGTCCTGATGTCCCCACTAGTGATAGTGAGATGAGTGTTGGGTGTATAGAATATGGAATGTAGTAAGAAGTGAGCGTGAGAGTCATGTCTCCACTAGTGAGATGAGTGTTGGGTGTTCAGAATATAGAATGTAGTAAGAAGTGAGTGAGAGTCATGTCCCCACTAGTGAGATGAGTGTTGGGTGTTCAGAATATAGAATGTAGTAAGAAGTGAGTGTGAGAGTAATGTCCCCACTAGTGAGATGAGTGTTGGGTGTTCAGAATATAGAATGTAGTAAGAAGTGAGTGTGAGAGTCATGTCCCCACTAGTGAGATGAGTGTTGGGTGTACAGAATATAGAATGTAGTAAGAAGTGAGTGTGAGAGTCATGTCCCCACTAGTGAGATGAGTGTTGTGTGTATAGAATATGGAATGTAGTAAGAAGTGAGTGTGAGAGTAGTGTCCCCACTAGTGAGATAAGTGTTGTGTGTATAGAATATAGAATGTAGTAAGAAGTGAGTGTGAGAGTCATGTCCACACTAGTGAGATGAGTGTTGTGTGTATAGAATATGGAATGTAGTAAGAAGTGAGCGTGAGAGTCATGTCCCCACTAGTGAGATGAGTGTTGGGTGTATAGAATATGGAATGTAGTAAGAAGTGAGTGTGAGAGTCATGTCCCCACTAGTGAGATCAGATGAGTGTTGTGTGTATAGAATATGGAATGTAGTAAGAAGTGAGTGTGAGAGTGGTGTCCCACTAGTGAGATGAGTGTTGGGTGTATAGAATATGGAATGTAGTAAGAAGTGAGTGTGAGAGTCATGTCCCCACTAGTGAGACGAGTGTTGGGTGTATAGAGTATAGAATGTAGTCAGAAAGAAGTGAGTGTGAGAGTCATGTCCCCACTAGTGAGACAAGTGTTGGGTGTATATGGAATGCAGTAAGAAGTGAGTGTGAGAGTCGTGTCTCCACTAGTGAGATGAGTGTGGGGTGATGATGATGGTAATGATGACGGTAGTCAGTGGTGATGGTGGTGCTGGTGATGATGATGATGATGGTAATGATGATGGTAGTCGGTGGTCAGTGGTGATGGTAAGTTATTAATAAACGTACAATCGATTACAAATAGCACTGATATAAATAGCATTGATAGTTTATATTATATATTAGATGGGCCTAGATGAAAATTACTTTGTAATTCTAGTTTCCCCAATAAAGTGTTATTTATTGATACCATATCTAAGAGCATGATACCATTCACTTCACTACAGCAACTCGAAATTCGTCTAAGTGAAATGCGTTGACTTACAGTATCCACAAACACGTGCATTAATTAGTACATTAATTAGTACATTAATTAGTGCATTAATTAGTACGTTAATTAGTACATTAATTAGTACATTAATTAGTACATTAATTAGTACATTAATTAGTACATTAATTAGTACATTAATTAGTACATTAATTAGTACATTAATTAGTACATTAATTAGTACATTAATTAGTACATTAATTAGTACATTAATTAGTACGTTAATTAGTACATTAATTAGTACATTAATTAGTACATTAATTAGTACATTAATTAGTACATTAATTAGTACATTAATTAGTACAGTACATTAGTCAAGCGCCGAGTCGATTATGTTTCCTACATTTGCCATCAACTAGCTAATTAGATCAACGTTAAGTATATTGGACTTGACTAATACAAGTAGATCAGCCATATAAGGTGCTGCTATTTTGAGAACCAAATCTCCAATTGCGCAAACCACTGTCGATTTTAAAACAATCTTGATGGACGAGAAAAGCCTTGTACCTGGCCCTGGACCGAAAAAAAGATGGCCGCTGTTGAGCTGCGTCTTTCGCGGTAATTCAGCCGCCGGCTGCACGAGAAGGATCATTAGCCCCGCAAATTATTATTATTAATTTTAATTAGTCAAACTAACGCAGAATTGAATAAGTGATCAATGCCGGTTCCACCAAATGGCTGGATGTAATGTATCTGATGTGTAAATCTATCTACGTCCCCAGTTACGTTATTGTAACCTAGGAGTAGACCGGGTATTCTGTTACAGAAGGGCGTCGCTTCAGGCATACATGGTTCGTTCATGCACATGCTTCATGCTGTAGATAGGAACAGTCCCAGGCATTGCTGGCTCAGCGAAACAAAACCTTGTAGATTATTAAAACTTGATAAATTATAGATAAGAACCATGGAAGTCTTTACCGATCGCGACTACTTTGTGCCGTTATGGACTGTTGGGTCGCGCGTCGGATGCGCAGTCGATTGAAAATCAATCTAGGAATGTATGATTATGTGTTGTTATGTCTCGAAAAGAGGGAAATATTTAGTTGTTCTATTAATGTGATTGTCTCCGGTTATCATATCAAATGTTTTAAATGTTCTAAATATTATTTATTTGATCGCGGTAAAGATATTTATTTGCATTGATTATAGTGATTGTTCTGAGACCATGCGGGAAGCACTACCCCAGGGCTGTATTGGCTAGCCTTGGTGCATGACAACCTTGGAATAAGACTGATATTTTAATTTAGTAGATAACTGAAACATGGGGCTTGGTGTAAAGCTGATTTTCATTATTTTCTTTCGCCCTTCTTTTCCTCCCATCTGACAGTATATTCTCTCTCTTTTTTTCTTCTTCTCGAAACCAGCTCTCTAATCCTTTTTGTCCTTCACTTCGCCTTCAGTGTTTTTTTCTTTCCCCCACAATAATTATTTCACTGACAGTTACCTTTCCGTTTGTGTTCATTTGACCATAATTCCTTGCGCACACTATATCTCGTGGAAATTTTAGAACAGAGAGTTTTGTAAACGTCAGACTGAGTTGCAAACGTGAAGCTGTTACCTGCTCTGTTATGTGAACGTGTCAGGAGCAGACTCGTACCCAGTCGCTTCTCTTACTCGGGATGTGGGTGCGCGGTGTGTAGTGGGAAGGGAGAAAGAAAAACGCGAAGTCGTTAATTTTTCTCCCTCCTTCCCGTGCGCCTTTGCGCCCCTCCTTCCCAAGCGCCTTTGCGCGCTTTCCGGTCCAGTTTTGCGCTTTCCGGTCCGGTTACTTCCCAGTTTCCACGGTAAGTAACGACCGGGTACGAGTCTGTGTCAGAAGGTTTGTAGAACTGATGCTCCATTTACACTGAAGCTTAAACATGTTTTAAAGTGGTTTAACTATACAGTTTAGAACATTATCTACAGAACGGCGCTGCAGAACCTTTGGTGCAAAACTTTAAAGTGCATATCAAGGTTATTTGTTTATTTTGAAAATCGATTACATATGAAGTGAATAGTGGGATGGTCCAGTATTTTGTGATTTGAGCTTCGCATTTGCGATTATAAAGGTTTGAAATCGTGATATGCTAATTCGGTGACGTCAACGCAGGCATCATTTATTATACAAAAGCGCCCCTTTGCAAATTACTGACATTTTTAAACTGGCAAAAAGTTATTCTACAACTTATATAAATGATGTTTGTGTTATTCTCTTCTAGAATACTGGAGAGAGCACTGTGAATACCGAAAGGCATTCGGGTAAAACGGTATCTGCCGTAAGGCGTCGCAAACGTAGTTAAAGTAGAGCTCTCGTCGTCCAAAGGAATCTGCCAAAATCCTGATCTGGCGTCTAAGGTTGAGAAGAATTTTGCTCCACTTAGCCTTGTTGTTATCTCTTCTATCGTGGGAAGATGATAGTGCTCACGCTTGATTGCCTTATTCAATGTGTTATTCTCTTCTAGAATACTGGAGAGAGCACTAAGAAACGTGTGTCGTCAACAACGTCTTCTTTAATCTCCGATTACTAATCACATACAATGAGTATTATACCAAGTGTCACTCATAATATTCATAAGCAATATATTACAATGTTAAACTTTTTTTTCTATTTTAGAAAAGAGTGCTACTTGAAAAAATTAAAATACTAAGGTTACGGCAAATGCCTGCGTTGACGTCACCTAATTAGCATATCACGATTTCAAACCTTCATAACTCTGTACTCGCAAATGCGAAGCTCAAATCACATAATACTGAAACATCCCACTATTCACTTTATATGTAATCGATTTTCAAAAGAAACGAATTACCCTGATATGCACTTTAAGTAAACTGTCCTTTATCTTATACACAGCCTATAAATGACGTTGTAATGACGCCTATATACACATTGTATCCTGAAGGTGAGCGCGTATTAAACTGC
This sequence comes from Actinostola sp. cb2023, assembly GCA_033675265.1. Classification (NCBI taxonomy): domain Eukaryota; kingdom Metazoa; phylum Cnidaria; class Anthozoa; order Actiniaria; family Actinostolidae; genus Actinostola; species Actinostola sp. cb2023. The sequence continues at coordinate 178,867 of JAUJYZ010000684.1, forward strand.
TCCAAAACTCGGTTTCTTTCATGACAAATGTACAGGTTGATGAGACAGATTTATTGATACAAATTCCAGATAGTTTGACTTTGTTCAAATAAGATGCGAAGAATTAAAAAAAAACAGTTTAACTAAACATGTTTAGGTGTGAATGAGGGACAAGTGGTAATGGTTAAGTTCGCGAAGGATTGTGGGTACCATGTACATTCGTTCTTCACATCAGTTCTCTCCATGCACCGTTTTCCCTCGCACCCCTCGCCTCTTCAATCGTTTATTTATTACCATCCTCTATAATTTCTTCGTTCATCTTGTATTACAGTGGAGAGGGTTTGGAGGAGGTCGATGGACGCAATGGAATGAATGGACACCGTGTAGTAGAACATGTGGCGGGGGAACTACAACACGTAGACGGACGTGTGAGGATCCTGTCAGGTATGTGATGCATTATATTTGGGCTTCCTGTGGTAAGGTTAGAGCCGAGGGGAACTGGGATGAGAATACCAGCGCGGGGAGTCTGTATGTGGGCTTCCTGTGGTACGAGTAGAGCCGAGAGGAACTGGAGATGAGAATACCTGCGCAGGAAGCTGCGAGCTTACAATTACGTTGTTTTGCGGTCGCCAACATATTTATTCTCGAGCTCTGTTTATGTTATTGGCAAAACAAAAACCGGGTAAATGGCAGGGATTACCTACAGAGTAAAGCTGTAAAGGATCTGGTAGCCTGAGCCGAGGTCTCGCTATATCACACGATTACACGCGCGTTACTTGTTATCGTCCATCTACCGTTGGGCTCCCTGTGCTTTCACAAAAGCAAAGGAATCCCATAGACAGTCCTACGAACGCATGTGGTTGCTATAGCGACTAATTATTGTAATTAATGCTGCTCTGTATTTATTGCTTGTAGCCACCGTAATTACCCAAAATTTATACTAAAAATATACAGACAACACAACAGAGGTAGTTGTAGAGGCCCGGATGTAGAGTACAGCACTTGCAATTTACAGGTGAGTTACTATGGTAACGGTGTTAACACAGGGTACCCAAACATCAGCCTCGCCGAGGGACGGTCCCCAGGCTCTAGCAATATTTTATTGCGTTTATTTTCTATAAATATTTTTTGGCTCCATTTTCCACCCCAAACAACCCCACTCCACAACCCACTTTTTGTCGCTCTCCCCCTCCCCCTTGGGGTATGGCCTCTGATAGCTGTCATGCGGCAAATCATCATGTATTCATTCATAATTCAAAATTATGGCCAATTATTCAGTGGTAGACGGCTGTTATTAGATTAGTCACATTGCCAACATGTTTGTTCATAATCTGTTGATCGGTTTAATGAGATTACGAAAGTAGCTGTTGACACCACTAATCGACGTTTTTAATGCCTATTTACGACTTATGTGTCAAACTCCCCACAGCCGCTAGAAATTTAAGGCGATATGAAAACTGAATCACCGTGGTTGTATACATTAGCTGTCGGACATATCCTGTGTCTGTTTTAGAAGGATTTATTCGTGATTGGCTAAGTCGCAGTACCCCCAATGTGTGTGCTTGCCAGCTGCGCTTCGGTGACCATGCACGAACAGCAAGGCTGGTAATGCTGGCGGAAAGTGGTCAATGTGGCTGCGTTCTGAGAGATAGGATTCGATCTATACCCACAATGTAATGATGATTACAGGTTTTCTTGTCCGACAGACAGCGATAAGTGAAAATAAAATAAAAAAATATAAGAGTATATATAGATAAAATATATACGAGATACATAAATAATAATAAATAATAATAGTTATTATGAAATCATATTGGAAAGTATAGATTAAATGAATAATTAAACAGTTAGCAAAGCCGATAATCACTTTTAATTCAGTAGAGATGGGGTCTTGAGTTGTCGCTTAAAAGTAGGATATAGTGTACAGGATTACAGGATTGTACTACTACTACACGACCCATGAAAGTAATGTTGCATGGATCAGGATCTTGGATCTGATGTCAGTTGTCATTCTCTCTCTCCTCTCTCTTGAAAAAAGACTACAATTCAGAATACAGAATACAACTCATCATTCACTTAGCAGGGCTGTACACAGCACAGGGGCAGGGGGGGGGGGGGGGGGGGGGCAGTTGTCCCCCTAGCAAGGCAAAAAAAGATACCAAAAAAGTACTGAGAACTGTACTATTCTTATTTATTTTTAGCTTTTAAATATGTACTGTCCCCCCGCCCCCTTGAATTTTGGGATATGCTTAGGCGGTAACCTGGTATGACCGCCTTCTGCCATACAGTAGACCAAGGCCTATGCACAACTCCCATAAAATTGATACATGGGATTGTTTTTATCACGCTTCTAAGGATCCCACCTATGTCAGGCAATTGTGTTACTATGAAAATAGACATTCCCAAGTTTTCCATGTCTCTTTTCGTTACCGGCGAGGTACTCTCTCTTCTCATCTTGTTTTTAGGCTAGAAACTCTAAATATATTTGTGGTATCAGATGGTATAAATAAACTGAAGCGAAATTCTGCGGTTGTGGAAGTTTCTGGGATCATCACTCGGCAAGGTGTTAATTTGAGTCGTATTAGCCGGATCTTTAAAAGTCAGTGAATTGCTGTCATCGCCTACATTGTAATAATGTCAGATTATTAGTCAAACCGCAATTCTAGATTTCTCGCTCATTTTGCTAGATTCCTTTTGTAGTGGCTTATACGCGCCTCCAAACAGTTTCTGAAACGGGGACAGTCAATGTCAATTCGCCAAACATTGGTGGTTAGACTGCAGTGTTATCGACTCTTCAAACTGGTTTAATTATTATCGACTGAATTCAGTATACTTTCTCCCCCGGGGGGGGGGGGGGGGACTCTCCACAAACAGTTCATCACGGGGGTGATCGTCGGCAAAATCAATTTTAACCCTAAGGGATAGCACATTGGGTGTGGTCAACAGCAAATTTACCCCTAAGAGATAGCACATTGGGTGTGGTCGAAGAAATTTTTAACCCTACAAGAGATAGCAATAAAACAAAACATTTTCATTTTCCTGGGAAATTTTAAGACGGTCCTTAAGACACCGCCATCGAGCGCATCTCTTTTCTGGTGACTGTTGAGAGTGCTGTCATCCAGTCTTCAAGTCCGGCTTTTTTTTCGATAGCATGATCCCTAAGGGATAGCAGACTTTTTAACACCCCTAAGGGATAGCAGATGGTAGAATTTTATACCCTAAGGGATAGGACGATCACCCCCACTACTGTTAGGGAGATGTCCCCCCCCCCCCCCCCCCCCGGGACTTTCGCAGTCTTCCCAGAGGCGTGAGGGTTGCACAAATGTTCATCACCGACTAGTCTCTCAAGAGACTGATAAACTAATTTACTTTTACTTGCTAGTTCTATCAGCTTTCAGCTTGCGAAACTGGCCCTGCACCTAGTTCATGTTTTTTTTTCTTGTCAGTTTTACATAGTGTAGGTTATAGTTATCTGTACACATGACCTTGTGGTTAAACCCCGTGCTGATATATCTACGAAATACCATCCCCCGTCTGAAGCCCTTTCGATGGATTAGGCATGTCAGTGTGCTTTTGTTGTTACGATCCGTTTGCGCTTTAATCATCATCTTTCGAGACGACTGTCTCAGTATAGTGAAGACTCGACGACTGGGTCACCAGTGACATCCTGAACTGACTGGTAAGCCCTCTGCTGAAGCTTCAAATACGAGAAACTTTGGAGATTTTTTCGTGCTTATTCAGCGAGTCTGATTTTTGTTTGGCACAGCAAAGCGTAGGAGGAGGGTCACGGTTCAGTGTTTTTGCTTCAGACTGGTTGACATTCATCAGTGCGTTTGCTTAAGCTGTAACCATGCAAGGAGCACTGGTCCTCGTGTATGCCTTCGTCTCCTTTTCTCTGGTACTTCCATGTCGAAGTGTCAGTGTCCAGGAGACTTTAACGTTGAGGAAGAACATGCAACGGCTGATGGAAGCGGAGTTAGACAAGGGGACGCTCAATTCGTACGTGCAGTACGTGTACTTCGTGGCCCTAGAGAAACTCGGCGACTACAAGTTTCTGAACAAGAAGAACTTTACCGACGATAGATTGTTCATTACAACCGTACCACCATCGACTAAACAACCTACAACTTTGCCAACTCCTCGTGTACCATGTCAAGCGGGCTCTAGGGTTAGTATTACAGCTGTACAACTTCGTTTTATGAGAGAGTGACACAATGGAGAGCTAAGGTCATGTCGTTTTGTTGTACTGACTTTTGTCGACGGCTGAAGCGAAGGCTGCTGTTGACTAATACTGATAGCGCGTTCCATGCAGTGCCACCACCGTCACCGGTTAATGTGTGAAGTGTTTATTATTTGTTTTCGTTTCCAATCAGATTGCTATTGTCTTAATTGTATTTAAGCTGAAATAAGTAGATTAAGAAACACTACAATCAGGGTGTTTTATTGTTGTATACACAGTGTTTTGTTTGATTTCTGAAAGAAAAACTTTCATCAAATGTGTAGCCATCACTGATCGACTGTACTTAGCTAATCTTCGTGAGCATCGCGATGCTGAGTTTCTTTAATACTAATAACTACATAATCACGTAGCAAAATGACTGACTGAGTTAATAGAACATTCCCTTTTAAAGCTAAACAATACCAAAGTATTATAATTATTTTCGAGCGAAGAAAACTGAATGGTTGATCCTAAATGATCACAAGGTTTACACGCGTACGACCAACAGCAGCTAGCTGACAACGTGATCACTCAACATGCTTCCGTCACCGGTAGAATATTCACCATACTTTTCTACTGATGATAGCACTGTAATCATTATTTACAACATTTATAGGTATTCTTATTAATGTATTTGTCATAATCACCATCGAAATTTAGCTTTAATGACTGTTCTGACGTACTTAGCAAGCTTTTAGCATACCAAGTAATTCGTAGTGCATAAAATATAGTAGTCCGGCTGAAGTTCGATTCTTAGCATAGTCTAAATACCATTCATGAGTCCTCGACCCCAATTAAACGGTACTGGATGGACCTCGCTACTTCAATTAGATCGACGGATGTCTGGTAGAAATACAACCTCTTTACATCATAATAATCTTGAATCTGTCTGTTAAAGACACTTTCTGTCCTTTCTGTAATTCTTTCTCGGGGTTTTTCCACCTGACAAAGTGGACCATTTTCGGAAGTCTAGTCAACATTTTCGTCGTAAAAGACTCTTACAATTACGCCCTTGTCCAACGTTTTGTGTTAACAGAAGTGGTTCATGACCTCGTTTATCAGTGCGCGGAGAGACAGTTCGGTAAATTGTGCTTACTGGATACCACGTGTTATTAAATCTCTACGCGACAAGCTAAGTGTGTCTATAGAAGTCGAGCTTATCGTGTCTGTAATCTAAGTAATACAATTCTTCAATAACTTTTTACATGTTCTAGCGTTTCATCGTTTGTAGCTTCTTAATTTTGGATCCGAAGCTTCTCGTTCTTGCGCCTATTCCACGCCTAACTCCGCCTAGATACGTCACTCCGATCCGTCTTGCACTGATTCAAGCTGATTGTCTAAGAGTCGTAATGACAGCCAATTTCCTTATGTCAAGCACTCTACCAGAGGGCGTAGCCTTTAGGCTTTCACAATCTATAGTCTGATCATGTAATTACATTTGTAGGTATAACTGGCATTTAACAATGCATTACTGTAGTCATGTATCATATGTGTTTAATGTTTCTGTCTTGGGAGAAAATATCATCCCTCTCCCCGTCATGTGACGTCCCCTCCTCCCGCGATGACCGTTTTAAACAATTCACAAAACGCATTTCTTCGAGCCTGCGTAGCAGCTGCATGTGAGTGGATGGGAGGGGTTTGTTTGCATGGTATAAAGAGAGATGGTTTGTTATGTTGATAACATGGATGATGCTACCAGTTTTTGTCAGGATTGTACTGAGCGGAGCACTGATGGAGGGAGGGGGTAAATGAGCGCACCTTCGAGCGCTTCATACCTATGCTGATTATCCCCGCGTTTGATAAGTAAAATAAATACATTTGCAGTTTGTTGATAACATTTGCAGTATGTATGATTGATGATGTTAATGTTTTTGTCAGGATTGTCCTACAAATCATAAAATAACGCGGGACGACGCTGTAACTTCGAGAGCTCGTCAGTGTACTAAGTTTAATGGGACTTCATTCAATGGGTACTTCTTTAACTGGGCTCCTTATCTTAGAGGTACGTAACTACGTCAAACGAGAACGGAAGAATGGAAGGGAAGTGAAATGGAGGGAGATAGACATGTAAACAGATGGACAGACGAGCGAACGTAGCATTACGTCTGCATATACAAGACATCTATATACTAACAGAGGCATAAACAACATACATGCTTATGTACAGACGCGACAGACAGACATGGACGTGACAGACAGACATGGACGTGACAGACAGACATGGACGTGACAGACAGACATGGACGTGACAGACAGATAGACGTGACAGACAGACGTGGCAGATAGACGTGACAGACAGACATGGACGTGACAGGCAGATAGGCGTGACAGGCAGATAGACGTGACAGACAGATAGACGTGGCAGACAGATAGACGTGACAGACAGATAGACGTGGCAGACAGATAGACGTGACAGACAGATAGACGTGGCAGCGAACAGATATAGACGTGGCAGATAGACGTGACAGATAGACGTGTCAGATAGACGTGTCAGACAGATAGACGTGACAGATAGACGTGACAGATAGACGTGACAGACAGATAGACGTGGCAGCGAACAGATATAGACGTGGCAGATAGACGTGACAGGCAGATAGACGTGGCAGATAGACGTGTCAGACAGATAGACGTGACAGATAGACGTGACAGATAGACGTGACAGACAGATAGACGTGGCAGCGAACAGATATAGACGTGGCAGATAGACGTGACAGGCAGATAGACGTGGCAGATAGACGTACGTGGCAGACAGATAGACGCGCGTGACAGATAGACGTGACAGACAGATAGACGTGGCAGCGAACAGATATAGACGTGGCAGATAGACGTGACAGGCAGATAGACGTGGCAGATAGACGTGACAGGCAGACAGATAGACAGTGACAGATATAGACGTGACAGATAGACGTGACAGACAGATAGACGTGGCAGCGAACAGATATAGACGTGACAGATAGACATGACAGCGAACAGCAGATAGACGTGGCAGATAGACGTGTCAGACAGATAGACGTGGCAGATAGACGTGTCAGACAGATAGACGTGACAGACAGATAGACGTGGCAGCGAACAGATATAGACGTGGCAGATAGACGTGACAGGCAGATAGACGTGCAGATAGACGTACGTGGCAGACAGATAGACGCGCGTGACAGATATAGACGTGACAGACAGATAGACGTGGCAGCTCAAACAGATATAGACGTGGCAGATAGACGTGACAGGCAGATAGACTTTGGCAGATAGACAGTGGCAGACAGATAGACGTGACAGATAGACGTGACAGATAGATAGACGTGACAGACAGATAGACGTGGCAGCGAACAGATATAGACGTGGCAGATAGACATGATGGCAGATAGACGTGGCAGATAGACTCGTCATCAGACAGATAGACGTCGGGCAGATAGACGTGACAGCGAACAGATATAGACGTGTGCAGATATACGTGACAGGCAGATAGACGTGACAGACAGATAGACGTGGCAGCGAACATGTTATAGACGTGGCAGATAGACATGACAGGCAGATAGACGTGGCAGATAGACGTGTCAGACAGATAGACGTGGCAGATAGACGTGACAGCGAACAGATATAGACGTGGCAGATATACGTGACAGGCAGATAGACGTGACAGACAGATAGACGTGACAGGCAGATAGACGTGACAGCGAACAGATATAGACGTGACAGACAGACAAACCAAACTCAAAATGTCTATATAGGTTGTTTTCATGTTCCTTTATCACATTATTGTTTTCTTTGTACACGTTAGTTGCAGATAGTAAAGAGTGTGAGCTGAATTGCCTAGCAAAAGGACACCGATTCTTTTTAAGATTACTTCCTAAAGTAGAAGATGGGACACCGTGTCTATCGGACCCAAAGAAGATGTGCATTGATGGTAAATGTCAGGTAAGTATTACACTCGTCATCGTGACTCGTCCAATCTTCGGTCAATGTTTTATGAGGCGCCATAGAGAAGAAGGTGTGCATTGATGGTAAATGTCAGGTAAGTATTACACTCGTCATCGTGACTCGTCCAATCTTCGGTCAATGTTTTATGAGTCGCCATAGAGAAGAAGGTGTGCATTGATGGTAAATGTCAAGTAAGTATTACACTCGTCATCGTGACTCGTCCAATCTTCGGTCAATGTTTTATGAGTCGCCATAGAGAAGAAGGTGTGCATTGATGGTAAATGTCAGGTAAGTATTACACTCGTCATCGTGACTCGTCCAATCTTCGGTCAATGTTTTATGAGTCGCCATAGAGAAGAAGGTGTGCATTGATGGTAAATGTCAGGTAAGTATTACACTCGTCATCGTGACTCGTCCAATCTTCGGTCAATGTTTTATGAGTCGCCATAGAGAAGAAGGTGTGCATTGATGGTAAATGTCAGGTAAGTATTACACTCGTCATCGTGACTCGTCCAATCTTCGGTCAATGTTTTATGAGGCGCCATAGAGAAGAAGGTGTGCATTGATGGTAAATGTCAGGTAAGTATTACACTCGTCATCGTGACTCGTCCAATCTTCGGTCAATGTTTTATGAGGCGCCATAGAGAAGAAGGTGTGCATTGATGGTAAATGTCAGGTAAGTATTACACTCGTCATCGTGACTCGTCCAATCTTCGGTCAATGTTTTATGAGTCGCCATAGAGAAGAAGGTGTGCATTGATGGTAAATGTCAGGTAAGTATTACACTCGTCATCGTGACTCGTCCAATCTTCGGTCAATGTTTTATGAGTCGCCATAGAGAAGAAGGTGTGCATTGATGGTAAATGTCAAGTAATATTACACTCGTCATCGTGACTCGTCCAATCTTCGGTCAATGTTTTATGAGGCGCCATAGAGAAGAAGGTGTGCATTGATGGTAAATGTCAAGTAAGTATTACACTCGTCATCGTGACTCGTCCAATCTTCGGTCAATGTTTTATGAGTCGCCATAGAGAAGAAGGTGTGCATTGATGGTAAATGTCAGGTAAGTATTACACTCGTCATCGTGACTCGTCCAATCTTCGGTCAATGTTTTATGAGTCGCCATAGAGAAGAAGATGTGCATTGATGGTAAATGTCAGGTAAATATTACACTCGTCATCGTGACTCGTCCAATCTTCGGTCAATGTTTTATGAGTCGCCATAGAGAAGAAGATGTGCATTGATGGTAAATGTCAGGTAAGTATTACACTCGTCATCGTGACTCGTCCAATCTTCGGTCAATGTTTTATGAGTCGCCATAGAGAAGAAGGTGTGCATTGATGGTAAATGTCAGGTAAGTATTACACTCGTCATCGTGACTCGTCCAATCTTCGGTCAATGTTTTATGAGTCGCCATAGAGAAGAAGGTGTGCATTGATGGTAAATGTCAGGTAAGTATTACACTCGTCATCGTGACTCGTCCAATCTTCGGTCAATGTTTTATGAGGCGCCATAGAGAAGAAGGTGTGCATTGATGGTAAATGTCAGGTAAGTATTACACTCGTCATCGTGACTCGTCCAATCTTCGGTCAATGTTTTATGAGTCGCCATAGAGAAGAAGGTGTGCATTGATGGTAAATGTCAGGTAAATATTACACTCGTCATCGTGACTCGTCCAATCTTCGGTCAATGTTTTATGAGGCGCCATAGAGAAGAAGGTGTGCATTGATGGTAAATGTCAGGTAAATATTACACTCGTCATCGTGACTCGTCCAATCTTCGGTCAATGTTTTATGAGTCGCCATAGAGAAGAAGGTGTGCATTGATGGTAAATGTCAGGTAAATATTACACTCGTCATCGTGACTCGTCCAATCTTCGGTCAATGTTTTATGAGGCGCCATAGAGAAGAACGTGTGGGGATCAGTTCGTTAGACATCCTAAAGGCGGGGTTACAAGGATATTTATCACAAGCGGCAATGCTTCAACTCTATCATGTTTAAATATAAAGATCATTGATTGATTGATCAATCATTCAACTTGTCTCGCAACGACAAAGAGCAAGTTTATCAATGTTGCGAGGCAAGTCGCCATATCGTTGCGAGGCAAATTGCAAGAGGGATGCTTCGCTAGGCAATTTTTGCCAAAAGTAGAAGTGCGTTTCACTTCTTGCAGTGGTTGCTGCAATGTTCAGACAGTCAACAGACATTGTCTCGTAGTCCATTGTTATGCTGGGCCATGCATGTGGGACGTCAGACAAGTTGCACGTACATTTGCCTAAATTAGGTGCTTTTGAATACCCATGTGGGTACAAAGTCTGCATAACAACAAGCATACTGGTGCGATGCGCAAGCGCAGTGACTCCATTGTTATATTTACAAAGAAGTGAGCGCTACTGCGCTTGCGTATCATGCATGATAGTCTTCCACTGACCAGTGTGAACCTAGGTGCACAGGTATTAAATGTATCATCTTTGTTCTACAGGATCCACCAAATGGTTGTAAAAATGGCAATTGCTTTGTATCTCCCGTCAGTAAACCAAAACAAAAGATCTTTGGTTTGTTTACATCAAAAGAATCATCGGGAAAACTAGGTAAATAATACACTACAACACAATACAACAAGCGTAACACACCGTACACAACACGCCAAACTACTACATGTACAACAACACACCGTGTCGTAACACACCCCACCGTACTGTACTTCAACATAACGAACCGCATGCAACGCGTACCACACAGCAACGCAGCACAACATATTGCACCACATCGCACCGCACCACACCACACAGCAACGAAACGTACCACACCACATAGCAACGTACCGCACCGCACCGTACCGCGGCCTCACCGCACCGCACTGCACTGTGGCCTCATCGCACCGCACGTACAGCAACGCAGTGAAACGTACCACACCACACCACACCACACCACACCACACCACACCACACCACACCACACCACACCACACCACACACCACCGCACCGCACCACACCACACCACACCGCACCGCACCGCACCGCACCGCACCGCACCGCACCGCACCGCACCGCACCGCACCGCACCGCACCGCACCACACCGCACCGCACCGCACCGCACCGCACCGCACCGCCGCACCGCACCGCACCACACCGCACCGTACCGCGGCCTCACCGCACCACACCACACCACACCACACCACACAGCACGTACAGCAACGCAACGCGTCGCATTGTAGCACAAAGCATTACGCCATACACTACATCAAAATGCCATGATATAAAGTTGTGATATAATAAAGTTATGATCGATGCTATTTGTTTTTGTAGTACTTGGATATAACGCAGTCATAACGATCCCTAAAGGCTCAACAAAGATTAACATCACAGAAATGCAACAGAGCAAGAATTACTTAGGTAAATACTACATACAGGAGGTCTATAATATAGTAGTATAGTAGCCTGCGTAGCCGGCACAGGGAGAAAGTCCCCCATGCTGTCCCTCTACCCCTCCTCCTTCCCTCTCTCCGTTCCCTCATACCTACTTTTTCGCTACAATGTTTTGCTAATAACTCGCTAAAACTGGAATGGGAATAAGAAACATGCACGGAATTTTGAACGAATCTCACGATCATGCCATCTGCGTCCAGTCCAATCCTAATGTCTTCGTTTTCTCTTAGCTCTAAAAGCCCATAACAACGATAAATACTACCTGAACGGTAACTGGGTGATTGATTTACCACGTGGCTACAAGATAGCATCAACAAAGTTCTATTACAAAAGACCGAAACGTAACCAGAAGTTTAACGAGGCCATTGTTGCTGAAGGACCAACGAAGGAAGCACTGGATGTTATGGTGGGTTGATTGGTCTTCGTCGTTATTTATTCATCATCGTCATCAGAGCTATTATCAGCGGCATAGAGGAAATACTGCAAAGCTGCAGTTTTCATACAGTTTTCATTAACTGGCAATGATACATCGAACACTGCAATTGATACATTTGTGCTACCATTACTCAAAACTTGTGGCAAAATCTTATTAAGTTACAGTAAAACTTCTCGGAGATATTTACGAAAATGATGTTTTTTTCTGCTGATCAAAATGTTACCTCTCCCAAAGTACAAGGCCTTATATCTCTGAGACCCATTCACCGAATTTTGGTGGCATTTGACATTTTGTTATTTGAGTATAAAAGGGCTTGTATACAAAATATTGAGCTTAACAACCTATAGGTGTCCTTATTAGAAGAGGCTATAAAACGTTTTTCCGCTCTGTTATTATCAGCACCATCATCATAATCATTGACATCTGTTATAACCCACACAGTTTATTACAGTTTACTTCATATATTTACATCAGTGTAAGAGTCAGTTCTTCATCTTGTTCTATGATTCAGATAATATACCAGGGTGACGAACCTAACATAATGTACTCATACTACCTACCTGAGGGGTTCCCCAAGGATCGATCACGTGCCCCCCAACCAGCCCAACCCAATAACTATGGACAAACTCAGGGCTTAGAAGGTCGAACACAGCAGGGTATTGCACCACTTCCTGGTCCACCACGTCAGCTCGAGAGCCAGTGGAAATTAGCTGGATTCACTCGCTGTTCAAAGTCTTGTGCTGGAGGTAACTCAATACACAATATAAATTATACACAGTAGAACCTAGTTTCCCTAGCAGCCGTGTACGTCTGCGAGGGAGACTAAGTAAAACCTTTCTCCGGGTTTTCCTCCCTCATTAAAAACGAACGATATTTCGATCTGAGCTGTGCTCCGTGGTCAGACATGGGTCGTATGGTGGCTGCATAGTGCGCCTTTATATGCATACGACTCGACCACGTTGAGCTGCGTCCTTCGTACTTCTGCCGTCGGCTAGTGCCAAGGATGATTAGCTCCCAAATTATTATTATTAATTAAAAGCGCTAATTAACTATCGTTTCGGTTGTAGGAGAGCAAACGACGATTCACCACTGCGTACGAACTGCGTCCAACACTCGAGTTCAAGAATCGTTTTGTAATCTCGCCTTAAAACCTGCACCAAGACAGAAGGTGTGCAACCTACAGTCCTGTCCTCCAAGGTACAGTTATCGAATAGCTATACCACAGGCAGCCCAACCATTTTTTCCGAGGCAATTTTAAAAAAAAAATTATGCGCGCGTCTTTGGGCTTCCTGTGGTATAGCGCATGCACTCTACCACAGGAAGCCCATCAAACTGAAGACGCGCGCATACAAATATCTAAGAAATGGTTGGGGTGCCTGTGGCTAGATTGTATCTTTTACGGATGAATACTTTAGCCAATAATATATTTCTACATAGGTGGGAACCCGGTGATTGGTTGAAGTGCGAAAACATGCGGAGAAGGGATCCAAATTCGTAATCTGCGCTGCAAGCAAATGGTGGACGAGAATGGAGCACAGACAGACAAAATGCTACCCATAAAAGATTGCCCTCATTGGTCAAGGCCACAAGTCACCAGACCCTGCAAGAACGCGCCCTGTCCTAAGCCGAGCAGATGGAATTCAGAAGAATGGGGCGAGGTAAGGCTCTACATTTCATCGTCGTGTCAAACATTCTACTCAAGAATTTGACACTCTTAGGCTAAGAACAGACGCCGATCTTATCATGAGCCGTACCGAAATATCCATGAGCATTTCAAAAGAATTAATAAGTAGCCGCCTCATGATCTATTGTTTGAATTGGGTACGGCTCATGATAAGATCGGCGTCTGTTCTTAGCCTTAGTCTTCGTGGACGCCGCATCTTGAAAAGGGTTTCATTTGCACATTTTAAGGTGAAAGCAAGAGAAATGGGAGTGGAATGAGAACAAATGGGAAGAACTGAAGTATTAGTTGGAAGAGAGAGAATGCATGAACTGCGGATGCATGCGAATGAATTGAATAGGCGGCCGAAGTGCTTGCCCGGCCAATCGGAGCGGATCGTTCGGTTTGAAGAGATCTTAGAAAATGGGAATACTAGAGTAGATGAAAATGAACGGGAAGGACGGAAGGAAAATGCCCCTTTGGTTTCAGTATTCTCTATCATTATTCCCACCATTTTGTTTTGTCGTCTAATTTCTTTATTTTGTATTCAGTGCTCCGTTACTTGTGGGATTGGTATGCAAACAAGAAAGGTCGACTGTATCAACATAGAGACTAACGCGACCGTGAATTCAAGACGTTGCGTACAAGCTAAGAAATCCAAACCTGCAACCGCTCGAAGATGCAACAGAGGATCGTGCGAAACGTACTGGTTCACAGCATCAAAATGGTCAAAGGTACAGCCGTTGATTCACCGCAACATTTCATGTAATATTGCGCACATTTGCTAACTGTACCATAGGTCTGCTCCTTGAATTATTGAGTGCAATGTTGAATCAAAGGTACCCGTGGACTGACCACACCCTCCTCCAAATTTGTGAGCCTGCGATGTATTTCAGCGGCAACGTAATGAAAGTTTACAGCCGAATGAGTGAGTGAGTGATCCCAATATTAACTCCACGACATCCCTATAACTCGTGGATTACATACATAATTCACGAGTTAAAAAGTACCAAGAGAAAGTACACCACAGTTACGGACACACTGTTTGACAATGCAGACAACAGTGTCAACAAAGGCATGTGTTCATCGCCGATATCTCGACAATTTCACTTCTTCAAACTTATAGGTAGTGTGCGCAAATTTTACTAGTCGATCGGAAAAATTGCCTGCCATATATATTCCGGCCGCATAGAGGTATTGCAGAGGTGCCGGTAATTGGCTTTATAGTAATTAGCAAAGGGGTCCCTGCAAGAACGGTGTAAGTGACTTGTGATCCAAACTCAAAATCTCCTTTGACATTCGAAGAATCTCGAGGAGAATTTAGATTTTGATCAGAGATCACTTACGTTGTTCTTGCAGGGAGTCCTTCAAGTGTTATATGTTTAGTAACATTTCGTTATCCTTAGTGTCCGGTCGAGTGTGGTGGAGGACGGCAACAGCGTCTTGTATTCTGTGGACGTGGTAGTGGCGCATCTCTTCCCTCCAGTCACTGCAAAGCGAAGAAGCCTACAGAAACAAGATCGTGCAACAAAGGTCAATGTCAAGCTACTTGGATGATGTCTGAATGGAGCGAGGTAAACCTTTAGTTCTTTAGTACCATGTCGGTTTTTGTAAAAGAGCAAAACGAACGAAGAAAGAAAGAGAGGAAGGAAGAAAGAGAGAAAGGAAGGAAGAGAGGAAGGAAGGAAGAGAGGAAGGAAGGTAGAGAGGAAGGAAGGAAGAGAGGAAGGAAGAAGAGGGAGGAAGGAAGGAAGAAAGGAAGGAAGGAAGAGAGGAAGGAAGGAAGAAAGGAAGGAAGGAAGGAAGGAAGGAAGGAAGGAAGGAAGGAAGGAAGGAAGGAAGGAAGGAAGGAAGGAAGGAACAGTGACATTTTAACTTCCAACAATACCTTACAAGAATATGAAACAAATGGAAAGAAAGAAGGAATAAAACACAAAGATGGAAATCACAATTCTTCTACGATCTTTGATGCTCTGAACGTTCAAATAACAAAATGTCAAGCTTGTTTCTTGCTGATTTCTCTCACTATTTTAATGCTCCCCTTGTCTTCAGTGTTCCGTAGAATGCGGCAAAGGCGTCCAATCACGGTCCGTGTTTTGCGCGGGAAAAGTTGGTGGAATGTATCAAGAATACCCCATCGATGCTTGTCCACGTGGGAAGAAACCCCAAACTAGCAGATCATGCGGTAATGACAACTGTCCACCACAGTGGTACTCTTCGGGCTGGAAAAAGGTAAGCGCGCGTTGTGTTAAACGACTGGAGAAAAAAGCACAGGGAGCCCGAGCTAACCTTATAAGGAATGCATGTGACATATATATAGTTCAGGGCCTATTTCTTAAAAAAAAAAAAACAGCTCAAAAACCGCCCGAGATTCATCATTTTTGACGTGATGTTATTCGTTACATTTCAGTGCTCCAAATCATGTGGTAGAGGCAGCCATTCACGAGAAATAGTCTGCTTGAATCACAAGGGGGAGAGAGTTGGTGGGTGCGAAAATGACTCAAGGCCACCCTACTTGGAAAGATGTAATACAACACCGTGCCCAGGTTCAAAACCAAAGTCAAAAAGCTGCATAGATAGATCGCTGAGGTTGTGCAAACTTGTGATTCGTGCTGGATTCTGTATATATCCCCAATACAAAGCTACGTGCTGTGAAAGTTGCTCCAATGCTTCATGATCATAAATATGGACAGTTGATCAATATGAACTTTTTTTAAAGAGAGACTGATGGTGACATGGACACAGGTGACTGCAGTGCATACCGTCCAGCGGTTACATGTACCATATAAAAGGAATGGAAAACACTAGATCCCAATGACCATAACCAGGTCAAGATTTGAATAACAATAGATGCCTCGTTCTACAAAGACATGTCCTGAATATGTCTTTGTAGAACGAGGCATATGAACAATAGTTCCTATTGTTGTACAATAGTTCCTATTGTTGTACAATAGTTCCTATTGTTGTAGAATAGTTCCTATTGTTATACAATAGTTCCTATTGTTATTCAAATCTTGACCTGGTTTTGGTCAATGGGATCTAGTGTTTTCCAAAAGGAATATGCTGTGACCAGCTGTTCAAAGGGAAGAGACGAAATACTATTATTGTACAAAATATACCCAATATAGTTGGAAAGCCAGATAGTATGATATACACATACCACAGGCAGAAAATGTAAAGGCATATGTACCCTGATGTCTTGATTATTTTTATGTTAATATTCAACAAGAGTAATTATAAAAGTAAATCGCAAGTTGACTCACACTGAACAAAGTAATGCTGTAGTGAAGCGGCATGGCATATGGATGTCTAAGAGTGCAAACCATATATGTCCGTGAAACAGTACTAACTAATTAGTACTAAATAGCACTGATGAAACAATAGAAAACAATAGAGATAACACTATTTAGTACTATTTAGTAATACAGTCAACTCTCCGCTAACGGACACTCTCGTAAGCGGACAGCTCTACTTACGGACACCTTTTCAAATCCCCGTTTTACCTCCCAGTCAAACTCTGTATTTACACATTCCCGTAAGCGGACACTCTCTCGTAAGCGGACGCGGACACTTTTGAAAATGAATATTGGATTTTTCTTTTGTTTACGCTCTCTCGTAAGCGGACACACCATATAATAATGGACTTTCGGCAATGGAATTTGTCTTTAATTTGCAATAAATCAACAAAAATATGACCTTTTACAGAGCAACAGAACAGTGGGGATCGGTTTTGTCAAATCTCCATTTGTCCGCGGGGAAGCAAGGTGTACGGTTCAGTTGCTATTTTTCTCTACCGATTAAAACGTAATTAACTCTCCCGTAAGCGGACATCCACCCAATTATTCTTTGGTGTCCGCTTACGGGAATAGTTCTCATAAGCGGACAGCTCTACTAACGGACACTTTTTTCAATTCCCGAGGGTGTCCGCTTACGAGAGAGTTGACTGTAGTACTATTTCACGGACATATGGTTTGCACTCTACCTAGCTGACAGTTTGTGTTGACGCACAGACCAGTTGCTATTAACTTACATGTATATTGTGTTCCAAGTGAGACGCTAGCTGATCTGCGTTCTCAATTCACTACATCCTGTCTGTTACCTATATGGTTCCCATGGACATTTGGTCCAAGGATCATGACTATAAAGTATCATTAATTTCTAAAGCTAGTATGATTCTGTGATGGATTGAATTGGATTAATATTATTATTATCCTCATTAAAACAAGCACTTTGTTACGTCCAAGGTTAATTAGCAATAGATGTAAGATGAGGGCAAAGGGGGGTCAATGTACTCAGTGTTCAAAAGGATGCAATGATATAGTTACTTGCAGTATATCCAATTTTCATAACAGCTGGACTGTGAAGGGAAGGAGCAATACCTGATGATCTAACATAAAGATGGTACTAATACAATAAATCACAAGTACACCATAGCCAAATGCGGATAGGGACTAGTGGTTAAGCTAGCAGAGACTGCATCACTGTATAACATTAAAATAAGTTAGTAGAATGAAACTTTAACACCATGTAAAAAGCACGAAATTGTCTGACATTTTGGACGCAATGTCCTTAGTAAAATTAATGCTTTTTGCACAACAAACATGAGTAAACTTCCTCCGAATTTCAAAACACCAAGAAATAGGTTGAGGAAACGAGATGCAGTTGAGTTTCTTTTTAACTACCTTAGAGGTATAAAGTAATTTGTCGCTTGGTAATAGTTCGTAATTGGTAATCTTTGTACGTTCAAGGCTTTGATATATAGCTTCTCTAACCATTATAGTGAGGACACACTAACCGGGACCACTTGAGCAAAACTGACCAATCAGATTACACCTGAAAATAATCACATTCCAACAAAAGTCATCTGCGCCAATCATCATTATGACTATAATGCTGATTGGCCCAGACAACTTTTGTTGGAATGTGATTGTTTTAAGGTGTAATCTGATTGGTCAGTTTTGCTCAAGTGGTCCCGGTTAGTGTGTCCTCACTGTAATAATTCTTGGGGAAATTCAATGTTAAAGTTTAGTCTAGAGCTCTGATGTAAACTGCAAGTCACAATAAAGTGAAGGGCTCCCTACAAGACCTGCTGGGTCAAAATGTAAATTCTCCTCAAGATTCTTTCATTTTCATAGGAGAATTTGAGTTTTGATCACAAGTCACTAACTCTGTTCTTGCAGGGTCAGCCCTTCAACTGTCTCTACTAACTTGTTGAGAGAGGTACAGCAATGTCAAATGGTAGTGTGGCTACATGTATATACACCTATTTCAAATAACGTTGTCACGTTCAAAGCAACAAGCGTCAAGCCAAGTGATTGCTGGTTATGTGCTGGCAAATTATTCAAATCAGACCTATTTTCTATGGAACGAATTGTGATACGCAAACAAGCACGTGAAGATGTTCACATTTTGTAATTAGTCCTTATAGAAACAATTGTGATTAAAAATAATAATTGCCAACACAAAACCAACATTCACTTCGGTCTTGGCTTGACGCTTTGAACGCGACAACGTTATTTGAAATAGGTGTATATAGACAAACAGTAGGACTATGAACAGGCTTTTGGTGCGAAAGGTTAAATGGGTGGAGTCGGCAGAATACAAAAGCAGTATATGATGATTTATATTCTTACAAATATTGAATAATCGAATGATATACAGCATTGTGAACACATTTTTATCCCAATACATTGAATATTATTGAATGTCATAATGGGATCACTTGAAGTTCTCTATATATATTATATATCAGCAATGTTTATGTATATGTTACGTATAGCTAATTGCATAATCGTTGTTGGATTGAAAATCATGAAAGCTATGACCAAAAGGAATTCTGGGAAATTAAAACTCTCAAATAACACCGTCAAATGATCTACCTTTTTATCCAGACTTGCAGGATCTTAGTTAAATAGCTCATATATCTTCGAAACTATGAGAACATTGAATATATCTGCATGTAATGCAGGTCATGAACTGATTTCCCATCCATCCTTGCGGTCTCAGCTTCTATGATTTATGATTTTCAACCCGACAATGATCATGCAATTAGCTATATATATAGAAGACTAATAATAATATTAAAAGTGATATATTATAAATGATAAAGGATAACTGAAATGTAGATGACTGACGTTATATACATGTGTACAAAACACTTAATTTCTGTTAAAACACAATCCCATCCAAACCATCCAACATAAAGGATTTTAAGCATAACGAAATAATACACAGTGGACTTATGTAGGAATAATTCGGTTTAAACCTATAGAATATACACCCTATGCATAAATGGTAGAATCGTAAAATCTCATTCACTTTGTTATTGGGAATATGTTACAGCAATATCTGACAATCTCTTTGAAAAGGGTGTTTTCAAAAATGAACACACCAAATTTTAGGGCTGTACTACGAAATCTTGAAAAGTTATCGTGACTTTTCAGAAGCCGGACTTTGGCCCTACCAGCCTCGTTTCCATGTATTTTGCACCTTTCAAACGCTTACTACTTTATGATGGTTTCATTTTTATTAATGCACTTTTGGGGTAATTACTAAACTGTGGATGATCTTTCATTCTATTATTTTACCTTCACTTAACTCGTTATTCTTTCAGTTTTTGCAAATGTATGCAAATTACAGAAATCGATTTATGCATTGGGTGTATAATGACAGCAAATATATATGTTTGTGATAATTACATTAGTATTAAAAAGTTCCCTCCATTGACATTTTTTCTAGACAACAGTTTCACAGCCGCATAATCTTTCTCATCCAACTCTTGGCATTCTTTGGTAGAACAAGATTTCGCCAAAAGTCTTCATACAATTATGAGACAGTAAACGTTGTCGTCAGTCAGTCCAGATGGTTATTCACTCTTGACATGTCCATTAGTTGCTGAAGGTATACTATTGGCAACTTTTTCTGGCACCTCTTCTGGATTCTTAGTCTGTTCGTCATTTTCTTTAATGTCCTGGAAAATAGCAGAAAAATGTTGTTGCTTACAAAACTACTTTCAATACTTGTAGGTCTAATTTACACTGTACATGTGTGTGCCTTGTATGTACATTGTATGTACATTGTATTACCTAGTTGGAGTTATGGTATTAGACGATTCATTCAATCATTGTAAGAATGGCATAAGCAAGTCGCATGCAAGTACATACATGTATACATACATGTACAACTGTTGTAAGCAAAAGTTGTACATGTAAATTTAATAATCAAGCCCCGGGTGTAATATACATGGCTCTGGAATGAAAGACTTGATCAAATTGGTGCAAATAGTTTGTAACTATTAAATGTATTTTGTAAATGATCTGCTGAGCTGTACAATGTAGTTTTATAATTTTGAGAAATACCAAAATCGAATGTCTTCATCAAGATGTATTATTGGCGGGATTAAAGTTAAGTAAGTTTTGTCTAGTGTTGAATCAACTGTGACCAATTAATTTTCAGATGAAGTGAGAACAACCAAGCCTATTTCCTGAAGCAAATGATTCACTGAATAAAGGAAATGAAGGCACATTGTTCGCTTTGTAATTATTGTGCCACTGCATTTATAATCATGTTAATCTTTTACTATTGCTCATGGCACTGTAGGTGTGAATGTGTGAAGTCATCTTCTCTTCCTGTCATACTAGGGGTTCTCTGGATACTCCTGTTTGCTTTGTTATACACCCCCACTTCTATTCCCACTCTGGTAAGTGGGATAGCCTGAGTTATGCTTGTCAGATGATGATTATGAGCTTTTCAAAAGTGTTTGAAATATAATGATTTAAGCTTATTAGTTAACTTGTATTATTTTTTATCTATACTTTTATTTATTTTTATTTAGACGACACAATACAAGAGTGACCTACTAGTATTCATGTAGCGGCTAGAGTGCCCAAATACAGGCACAACACGTTTGCCATAAACCAATATCGAAGCCTATAAACTGGTGTCTGTATAGAATTGATTGATGCGACGCCAATATCAGGCAATTTGTTGCTTGATTCTCATAAACACATGCCAATTAGTGTTTGAAGAGCTTTTGCTAAGCGTCGTTTTGAGAGCGATGCGTAAGTAAGCTTATAGTTTAAATGCGCCAGAAGAACGCTCAGAAGAACTTTATACCTTTATGCCTTATGGGTATCTACAAATGTATATTGCACTTTAACTTTCCCTCGATTTCTCAAATTTGAATCGAATGTCAAATGACAAAACTATTTCTTTTTCGAGGCAGAGCAATAATTTTAGTGTTTGCATGGTATACAAATTCCAGCAGCTAGATAGATATAGATAGATAGATAGATGCTTTAATGAGTAAAAGCCATCACAGCTGTGGACGTGGTAATTAAATCTCTGTTACACTTACAGTACCTTATTTGAAGGATCTGTGATCATCTTCTTTGGAGTACCGTACCATCCATCGATGAAAGGTTGAATAAACTTATGCCAAATGTACAAAGCCAAAGGCACAAGTATACACGAAATTCATACCATCTTGAGAATACAGTCTACGTATTCAACGTGCAAAAAATCAGCGCGATCGAAGTAAATCTAGCAGAATTTTTCTGGAATATCACGCAATGACTCGACAATTTTTATTTCACAATGACGATTTTTTTTCGGTGAGTTGCATTTGACTCGATTTTCATGACGTAGTTTTTTTCTTACAGCTATTCTGATTGGTTGTTCGTACGAATATCCAATCAAAAACAGAGTTATATAATTTTGTTTTAGAAATTACAGCTGTCCTTATGTATCGTGGGCGCAGGAATTATACCGCTGACTTTATATTGAGCCTGCAATTCAAGATGGAGGTTGCTTTGGTAAAAAAATATTTTTATTTTTCATTTTTCCCCTCCGTTTCAACGAATAACTCTATGTGACACTATGAATGTATTTTCAATCCGTATTCATTTTCCTTTCCTCTGAGATTTTCCAATCTGTTTATCATCGCAGGATTCATTGAGAAACATTGAAGATTCCAGCAAGGTTGAACCTGCTTTGAAGTTAATGAAAGTTTATTTTGATAACATCGCAAAACAACCAACTAATCCTAAATACAGGAAAATACGTGTTGGTAAGCATTGTCAATGCGTATTGTATTCTTATGATGAGATATTGCTGGGTTGCAATCAATCCCTGGAGAGACACAGCCGCCGCCATGCTTTGTTTTCGGGATCCAACATGGCTGCCATGACGTCACGTGCAAACCAGCAATACCAGCAGAAATACAACTGATGTAAATTTCGTGTTTATTTTCCAAGGCAATGCAAAATTCAATGCAACTATATGGCAACTTGAAGAAGCAAGAACATTTTTACTGATAGCAGGATTTGAACAGGTAATAAATTCTGGGTATCTGTGAAATGTACCAGGGGCGTAGCCTGGATTTTCCATTGGGGGGGGGGGGGGGGGGGGGGGGGGTCACACTCCATATCATTCACCTCCAAATCCCCCCCCCCCCCCTCCCCTACTCAAACCA
Source organism: Actinostola sp. cb2023 (assembly GCA_033675265.1). Taxonomy (NCBI): domain Eukaryota; kingdom Metazoa; phylum Cnidaria; class Anthozoa; order Actiniaria; family Actinostolidae; genus Actinostola; species Actinostola sp. cb2023. Next base: position 201,978 of record JAUJYZ010000684.1, read on the forward strand.
AATATAAATTTAAAGGGTAGACCCAGAGGAAGGGGGGCCCCCTGCCTATGCCCCTGAATAGGATTACCCAGCAGGCTGCCTGTGGCTCGCGGAGTTGAAAAATGGGCTTTCTTTTTCTCATGGCCATAATTAAATCACCTGCCATTGAGGAAACTGAAGGCTCATTGCTGAAGCCTGCCGAGTGAACGCTTATAGATCGAGTGTCTTGTTAACCTTATTTAGAACTATATGTGATGTATGGGGGTGGGCGGGCTGTAGCAGAATGACATGACGTCATAATTGACAGGTTGAGTGTGTGTACTGTAGGGAATTTGATGTATGTACTCCTACTCTCCACATTGATGGAGTTTTTGTTTAACCACAGAATTCTACATGACAATAAATGTATATGTGCTAAGCACTACAGGGTGAGGGAGGGGGAGGGTGCTGGGTGGGAGGACAGATGTAAGATGGAGTGGTAAGGATTGGTAGGACCAAGCAGGGACTACCCCCCATCCCTTGCGCACATATTTATGCACCATTCCCATTTACATTACTCTTTTGACCTACATGACCTATTATCAGATATATGTATGTGCATCGAATACGTAGCTGCAAGACTGAAACCCAAGGGGGGTACTCAACCCAAGGGGCGGGGGTGGGGGTGCTACTCAGATATAAGAGTGACATGGAGGTACAAATGAAGCCAAAATGATAAACCCAACAAAAAGTTCAATATCGCTAAAACTCAACCCAAAAATGTTGTATGGTTCATAATGTATGTGTATGTAACCCCTTCCAAAGAAATGGGCTTTGCATACATGTCCCCATCACTAGCTTATACCTGAAGACACCCCTCCTTCCCCTACCTTTCCCTCCCCTACACCCACTCTCCCACCTCTTCCTGTGATGATAGACATAAAACACATAAGGCTAGTTCACACTAGCGTCGGAAGTGGAATCGCAATCGCAATCTTCATCCAAAGGCAAGAAGCTTACGATCTAGTGTGAATCAAACAATGCAAGCCTTGCTTGAATCTTAAGAAAAAGAAAACCTTCTGATCCTTCCGATTATGATGCCGTCACCCTTCTGCTTCCGATTCCTATTATTAGACACTGGTCATGAGCTCCTCTTATGATTCCCACTTCCGATTCCGACACCAGTGTAAACCAGGCTATATGTACAGTGTACCAAAGTTAGACTCCAATGTTCATATTTCAGGACGGAGAGTTTCTGGTTCTACCAGACCAAATAAATATAGATGCAGCCAAGCTTTTAATTGAAAGTTGTACTTCTGGTTCTTGTCAATCATATCAACATGTTCCAGGCAGTGCTGGTGCTGTAAATGATACACAATCTTCACAAGGGACACAAAATAGTGACACAACACTTAGACTTGCGCCTACTAAAGGTACAGTATATGTATGTAGTACTTATAATAGGTGAATAACATGGGACACAAAATAGTGACACAACACTTAGACTTGCCCCTACTAAAGGTACAGTATAATATGTAGTACTTATAATAGGTGAATAACTTGGGACACAAAATAGTGATACAACACTTAGACTTGCCCCTACTAAAGGTACAGTATGTGTATGTAGTACTTATAATAGGTGAATAACTTGGGACACAAAATAGTGATACAACACTTAGACTTGTCCCTACTAAAGGTACAGTATGTGTATGTAGTACTTATAATAGGTGAATAACTTGGGACACAAAATAGTGATACAACACTTAGACTTGCCCCTACTAAAGGTACAGTATGTGTATGTATACTTATAATAGGTGAATAACTTGGGACACAAAATAGTGACACAACACTTAGACTTGTCCCTACTAAAGGTACAGTATGTGTATGTAGTACTTATAATAGGTGAATAACTTGGGACACAAAATAGTGATACAACACTTAGACTTGCCCCTACTAAAGGTACAGTATATGTATGTAGTACTTATAATAGGTGAATAACTTGGGACACAAAATAGTGATAAAACACTTAGACTTGCCACTACTAAAGGTACAGTATGTGTATGTAGTACTTATAATTAATAGGTGAATAACTGCCACTACACAGTTGGCTCAGTTGGGTAGAGCACTGGCTTGTGGTGTGTGGGAGGTTGTGGGTTTGATTCCCAGCTGCATCCTTGGCAAGTGACTTTAAGCCATTGGCTTGTCTCCCTTCTCTTCTTAGCAATATAAAGGGGACGTAAAAGAACCTGTTGTGTTATTTTGCTTAGAGTACTTAGGGGATTGCCTCCTGGCACAATACAATACAATAACTTTTATTTAAACACGATATTATTTAAAGCTAAAGCTTGTGGGGTCGTGTGGAACAGAAATTCTAAACAACAGCCTTTTCGTACCAACAAACACTATGCCACTATTGAGCAGTCTGTATCTCATCTATGGAATTTGAAAAGCACATATGAATATATTATGTAGACATTTAACCTATATAAATGACTACAAATAATTTACTATTTGGTTTATAACTTGCTTTATACATGTACTTGGTGTAGCCTGATTTTCAGATGGTCTGCAGTCCTCCGCTACACTCCCTGACCATCTGAAAATCAGGCTAGTACTTAGTGATGATGATGATAAATATGATGAAGATGATGATAAAATATGATAGTGATGCTGATAGTAGATGAATCATTATTAACAGTATTACCCCATACTATTTTAATTTTGTCATTTTATGTTACATAATTATACAGGTAGCAGTTATTTTGATCAAGAAGTCAAGGCTGACCTGACACTTTTATCTTATATGATAGAAATGGGTAGGACATTATGACATTGAACGAGAAGTTTACACCTCTAAATGTGTCTGTATACTCTGCACTCCCTCCTCCGCTTATACTGTAACACAAGTTTACAATTTACAAATAAATCAGGCCCCGGTTGCACAAAAGGCAAATAGCGCTATCCACCGGATAAGTCCTATCCGACTGATAAAATTTATTGGATTATTATTATTATTATTATTATTATTAATATTGGATAACTGCATCAGTTTTATCCGTTGGATAAGACTTATCCGGTGGGTAGCGCTATTCACCTTCCGTTCAACCGGGGCCAGGTGTTCGTAAAGTTATTAGTTGTGTTTTGCCAAGCGTAAATAAAGACTCGCAAAAATACAGACAGGTTTTGAACCCATGGCCTGCTTATCTTACGAACTATTACCACGCGACAAATTACTTTATAACTTATATCTGCTGTTGTTGAAGCAATGCATGAACTACATGTGTTTCAACAGGCTATGGCAAAGTATCAGCAGAACAAGCTTTGATTGCTACTAAGAATATTGGTGTTCAACCTGCTATGGATTGGTAAGTTGAACTGTCTCATTGTATCTGTATAGTGTATGTAAACAGATGAAATTATGCTTCAGTAGCATGATGTGATGTAGCCTCCAGGCTTCCGTTTTACTACGCCTGCCAGACACGTGTCTGCTTTAGGAGGCTAGATGTGATGGATTTGTGTAGTCTCTGATGATGCCATAGATGGCAAAAGCTAAGATTCAATCCTTTTTTCTTCTTTCTTTAAAATTATTTTAGTATTATTAAATGAACACACGTTTTTACACATACAATGTACAAACTATTAACAAAACTCAATCTATTACACCCAATTTATACTTTGTACAGTAGCTTATAAAAGCTTCATTTGACCACACAACTCCAGACTGTGTATGTTACATTACAAATACAGCATGTACGTTAACTTTTAAACATACTGCAGGATGTCAACAAATTCGCATTTGTTGCAAAATGATAACAAGAGCTTTGCAAGTACTTCGGAAACTATGGTAGAGCATGGTAAACATGGCAACAGTAGACTACCATCTTCAAGTACAGGAGTCACTACCTCCCATGATGCCAGGGTAAGCAATTGAACTTTTGATTAAGATCAAAATTCTCCTTTGAAATTCAAATAGTGTCTAGGAGAATTTAGGTTTAGACGGTCACTTACATTGTTGTACATGTGCATGTACTTTGTTTTTGCACGGAACCCTTCAATAATATTGATTGTACAATTCAAGTTTGGTGGTTGATGCTATATGTAGTTTTATAGTTTTGGGGGTCATGATCAGTTCAGTCATTTTGATAGTGATATACATGTACATGTACAATTATAATGTAATATATTTTGTTTTCAGCCTATACCAACTTCACGTTATCAAAAAACTGCTGATCAAAGGCACAAGTTTCAGGAAAAAGTCAGATTAGAGTTTATAGAGACAGTAAGGTAAATCACAACATAGTCTAACCACACATGCCATATGCATGGCCTGTGTACCTGGACCTCAGGGGGTATGGGTAGGGCACTTGTGCCCAGCTATAAGATTTTGAGACGTTAATAAAGTTATTATTATTATTATTATTATAAAGAGGGGCAGAGCTAGAAAGGCTAACCCTTGCACAAGTTGAGAACTTGTGGATATTGAGGGAAAGTGAATGATCTGTGAAATTACTGTAAGTTTTGATTGTGTGATATAATATTCACTAATAGGTATAAAATACATATCTAGAGTTGTTTTCGTATGAGTGGGAAACCTATGACACTGAGTTACGATCACGGTTAATGGAATCAAAGACAGCTATTCAACCAATCACAGCGCACAAAATCGTTGTTCAACCAATCAGAACGGCATGGTACCATCACTGCATGGCACTAGCCATACCGTAACTACTTCCCACTCATATGAAAATGACTCTAGCCCATGTATACTATTGTACATCATGTACAATGCTAAAAATGAATGATAAATTAAACTTTTGTTTCATAAGGATGTCCATATTTATATCCTATTTTATTATTATTATTATTATTATTATTATTATAATTATCGTATTCTCCTTTTGTCAGGGCTGAAAAGATAGCAAAACAGCAACACAAGCAATTTCTATTGAGAGAAATGCAGTCAGACAAAGAAGAAAAGAATCGAGAAATGATTTCACATTCATTTACTGATCGACCTCGTGGTTATTGCGAAATGTATAATCAGTTTGAAAGCGGTGGTATGCATGGTCGCTGTGATCAATACCTTCTCCTTGTAGCTATTGGCCCAAAAGTCACTGGAACCGAATCGATATATCATGTTCATAGCAACTAACCGAAATATATGTTGGCGAGCGGAAACCTATATATGTACGGGGGTCAACCAATATTTCTCCGTGAAATTTCGTGCTAGAACTGATAAAACGTATATCGGTTGCCAATATATCGCAGAAAAAGCATAACAAACTTTTAGGTGGTATTGTAAGTCTTAGTCTCTCCAATGAATCATGTTTTGTTTTCCAGAGCGAGATGTTCAAAAAACTTAAAACATGGAGCGAAGACATCAAAGTTCGTTCTACGATCAACTCAGTAATCAGAGTCAAGAGATGCTGAGAATATGGCTGGAACATCGGCACAAGAAGATAAAACAGAACTGAGGATAAGATTGCCTGATGGCAAGGTAAATACTGGTCTCCAGAGAACACCATGTTTTGTATGAATGGTCAAGTTGTGACGGTATGGCTCGTGCTGTGTGGTGACTGTGTCCATGCAGTCGCCATGCTGGCTATGTCAAAGCTGTTTAAAATTGGTTGAGCAATGATATTTGTGCACTGTGATTGGGCAAAAATAGATGCAATTCTTGAAAATTCCTCACGTACCGAAAGTGACGTCTAATAACTCTGCGCCGTAGGTTTGAACACTAAAATAACGACTCATTTGCTGAAATGTTGATTGTGTTCCAACTTTTGCAATTGATGGGGTTTCAGCATTCAACAGTGATCTCTGATCAAAATCTAAATTCTCCTGTGTCAGGGCTTCTTTGACAAATCTAGACGAGCAATTTCTATTTGCATTTTGATCACAAGAGAGAGAGAAGAAGAAAATCACATTCATTTAGATCTAATAAATTACAATGACATAATGTTTTTTCACTGCTATGCCCTTCAATCATATGCAACTAGAAAATACAAATAGCTTAAACTGAATATCACTTGGGTCAACCGAAATAATGTTTGGCGGAAACCGATATATCACTTTATAACTATTATTTTGTTGCAACTGATATATCGGTGCCAATATATCGCCGAAAAAGATCTTAGTCTTTCAAATGGTGCTCTCATTATGGACTTATTTATCGGTGAGTTTGAGAGCGAGTTCTAAAATATAAGTGCTTTACACAGTACAGTGTTAATTGTTGTGAAACTCAAGTACCTGTATGTCATGACTGCATTGTACTCCTGTCATCATTTATTGGAACATCTTACTAAACTAGATAAAAGTATGAGGATAAGATTGCCTGATTGTAGGTAATTATATTAGTCATAGAATCGTTTCGATGACTGAAGTGGATCGTGTGACGGTATTAAAGTGTGGTCAGATCCACATGCATCCCCTGCCCTTGTCCCTCAGCTTCTGATTGGTAGCCCCTTGATTTTGTCACTGTCAGCTCAAACCGAGTCTTCGATTCCATCCCCCTCAGCATAACTCGAGTGCCATAGGTTTCTCACTCATACTCAAACCGAGTAGTTTGTGTCTCAACCTCATTGATCCATCTGGGTAGCCCCTCCCTCTCTTCCTCAGCTCTTTGACATCTAGACGAGAATTTGGATTCTGATCACAATTAAATAGCCCCACTGATCCCTTCAATCCTCAGCAACCAAATACAAGTAGCCCCTCCCTCTCTTCCTCATGAAACCGAGTAGTCCCAGGGTTTTTTATACACATTTGTCCTTTGGGGAGTCTCCAAGGATTTGCTTTTATCCAAACATCGACTTTGGGGGTGCACAGAGGGAGAAGTGAGGGTTCAAAAATTATTTTTTTTTACGTGATGTGCGACAAATGCAGTGCCCTTGACAATGGCTCGGTGACGTTTAGGTTGTGCATGAATTTGTTTTCCAACTCATGCAGGCATTTCAAAACCCTCTTCGTAGCGAAATACTGCTTGTTCCGTAGCTCAATTCACTTTTATTAACGCCATGTTTCAAATTAAACTTTCGTAGTAGCAAATATCTTTGAGCTCGTTTTTTTGAGCCCCACTTTAAAAATCTTATATAAATTACTCTGTCTGTCACTGTAGGTTTCTGCATCTTAATTCGCAAATGGTGTGGAATTTGGACAGATGGCGTGAATTCATTACCCAGAAGACCTGCATTGAAGCACTGCCTGTTGTGAAAGGCTGACCTGTTTCCAGTCCTCCGCAAGATGTATCAAATGGAAAATGGCGGCTGTGGTGTCCACAAGGTCAAAACGCGTCATTTTCATCGTTACAAAACATGAATACATTAAATGTGTATTTTCTCACAAGTATCCTCTCCAGTTCTCCCTCAGCTTTACAGTAACTGATGCCCCTCTCCCTCAGCTCCACCAAGTAGCCCCTCCCCCTCTCCCTCAGCTCCACCGAGTACCGTCCCTCAGCGCGTCCGAGTAGCCCCTCCCCCTCTCCCTCAGCAATAAATGTAGCCCCTCCCTTTCTCCCTCAGCTCCTGTGCGTAGCCCCTCCCCTCTCTTCCTCAGCTCCACTAAGTAGCCCCTCCCCCTCTCCCTCCTCAGCTCCACCGAGTAGCCCCTCCCCCTCTTCCTCAGCTCCACCGAGTAGCCCCTCCCCCTCTCCCTCAGCAACACCAAGTAGCCCCTCCCCTTCTCCCTCAGCTCCACCGAGTAGCCCCTCCCCTCTCCCTCGGCTCACACCGAGTAGTCCCTCCCCCTCTCCCTCAGCTCCACCGAGTAGTCCCCCTCTCCCTCAGCTCCACCGAGTAGCCCCTCCCCCTCTCCCTCAGCAACACCGAGTAGCCCCTCCCCAGCCCTCAGCTCCACCGAGTAGCCCCTCCCCTTCTCCCTCAGCTCCACCGAGTAGACCCCCTCCCCCTCTCCCTCGTCTCAAACCGAGTAGTCCCTCCCCCTCTCCCTCAGCAACACCAAGTAGCCCCTCCCCTCTTCCTCAGCTTCACTGGTAGCCCCTTCCCCTCTCCCTCATCTCAAACCGAGTAGTCCCTCCCCCTCTCCCTCAGCTCCACCGAGTAGACCCCCTCCCCCTATCCCCCTCTCCCTCAGCTCCACCAAGCCCCTCCCCCTCACCCTCAGCTCTATTGAGTAGCCCCCTTCCCCTCTCCCTCAGCTCCACCGAGTAGCCCCTGGATTTCCAAGTATGTGTCTTTTTTGTTTCCAAAATATAGACATATCACAAGGTTGACCGAGATGAATGAAACTGAGTTTCTTATCCTGACTTCCTATCCCCAGACAGAATTAACAGATATGTCATTGACTGTGGAAATGGCAGGTATGTGTCTTGTCATCTGTTTATTTTTGCTACTGGAGCTCACAATATAGACACACACCTTACAGACGTTTCCAGTAATAATTTATTTTATCATCCCACTAAAATCAGTTAGCCAATCAGAAGCGAGATCTACTGTTCTGATATCCCACGATATCACGGACAGTTGGTTAAAATGTGCTTCTAAATAAGTAACCATTGTATTTTTATATTACTTCTGGTCATTTTAAGGGAAAATATGTTTCATTCAAAAGCAAATAAACGTTTTGAACAAAACTGCGAACGATTGAATTTTCCCAGCACTTCTCAAACTCATGGACGCGTGCCGGCAATAAGCTAATAAGTTTGTATTTTGATAAGATCGTCCTCGATGTTTTTTAGTGATATTCTTTTATTTCGTTAGGTCTTGCCATGGGCATTTTGGCTCAACTACGTCTCGCCAAAATACGAACCATCAGGCTCCAGCTCGACCTAACTCGCCCTGATATTTCGCCGAATCGAACCAAAATTGCCTGATTATATATAATTATCATCCCAAATTATGTTATTAGCCAATCAGAAGCGAAATCTACTGTCTGATGTCCAACGATATCAGGTCAGTGACTTGATATCCTACGATATCACGGACAGTTGGTGTTTCAAAGTTTCATTTTTGACAGAATTTGGAATGATAAATATCTACGTCTTGCCAAAATATGAACCATAGCTCGAACCAAACTCGCCCTGATATTTTGCCGAATCGAACCAAAATTGCCCGATAACATATAACTGCATGTAACTGATAAACTACATGTACCAGTATACACATCTCCTTTTTGTATTTATATCTCATAAAAGTTCAATTTTATATTTATCTATTTGTTGTTTATTTATTTATTTATTTGTTTGTTTATTTATTTGTTTATTTATTTATTTCCTTTTCTAGGGCTCACTCCTCGAGCTGCTCTTGTAGTTCAAAGACAAGATCAACAAGGATTGGTAACGGAAGGACATGGCAAAGGTACACAAACCTACTCTTTCTAAGTAATACAGCCAAGCCCTCTCATTTGGGACCAAAACTAAGAATGGCTGTGAGGGAGACTACATGCAGTTCGGCAGTGTAATTGCCATATGCCTGCTCATAGAGTCGTTTTCGTATGACTCAGAGTTACGGTCAGGGTACAGGATCAAAGACATTCTATTCAACCAATCACATCATGCTAAATCATTGATCAACCAATCAGAATGCTTGGACATGACATGGTCACTGCATGGACCATAACCACATGGCACGAACCATACCGTAACTACTTCCCACTCATACGAAAATGACTATTGTTTCTATTCCTTGTAGTTTGTACTGTCAAAACGATCTCAAGTCTAGATGACTGGCAGTTGATTGTAAGCAGTACAAAGGACAAGTTGTTGGTTGCAGAATTCTTCACCTCTTGGTAAGTTTTGGAGAAATATTATTCGGCATATATCCCCTTACCTCTCTCGTTCCCCTCTCTGACTACCACTCTCTTGTTCCCCCTTGGTCTAAATCCATGTACAGTATGTCATTTCTATACAGTACTGTACATACTTATTCTTTAATACTCACCCTTCAATTCGCAGGTGTGCCAATTGTAGGGTCATTGCTGATAGATTTGAGTCACTTAATGCCGAGTATGGCATCAATCAAACTGTACTGTTTGTACGTGTTGACATCGATCAGCTTAAGGTAGGCATTAAGTAGATATATGGTAGAACCCACTATTGCAAACACCTGAAGGAACAATAGAGACATCTACATGTAGATCTAATGCAAGGTTTGAAGGTGGATGATTTCATTACTTGTAAAATGCTTACAGCCATTGTAATGATGACAGGCGTTTAACCCATTTTAACCCATGTTTTTGGTTGATCACAGGTTTTAAAATATCAACTACGCATTTCAACACTGCCTACATTCAAGTTGTACTGGAATGAAAAGGTAGGTTGTGCTGACAGTAAATGACAACATTTCATTTGTTTCTATGTCAAGGGATGTGCACATGTGCATTTCACCACCGTTTACATTATAAGGAAGTCAAAGTCATTGTTCAAGGTTGTAGTGCAGCTTACGTGTATGTATCTGCCAGACATGAGTGTGTGTTATACCTGAATGTTTGCACCAATCTATCACATCCTTCCTTCCATTCATCCATCTATCCATTCATCCATCTATCCATTCATCCATCTATCCATTCATCCATCTATCCATTCATCCATCTATCCATTCATCCATCTATCCATCTATCCATTCATCCATCTATCCATTCATCCATCCATTCATCCATCTATCCATTCATCCATCTATCCATTCATCCATCTATCCATTCATCCATTCATCCATCTATCCATCCATCATCCATCCATCTATCCATTCATCCATCTATCCAATTCATCTATCCATTCATCCATCTATCCAATCCATCTATCCATTCATCCATCTATCCAATCCATCTATCTGTTCATCCATCTATCCATTCATCCATCTATCCATCTATCCATTCATCCATCTATCCATCCATCTATCCATTCATCCATCTATCCATTCATCCATCTATCCATCCATCTCCATCTATCCATTCATCCATCTATCCATTCATCCATCTATCAATCCATCATCCATCCATTCATCCATCCATCCATCTATCTATCTATCCATTCATCCATCTATCCATTCATCCATCTATCCATTCATCCATCCATCCATCTATCCATTCATCCATCTATCCAATCCATATCATCCATCTATCCAATCCATCTATCCATCATCCATCTATCCATTCATCCATCTATCCAATCCATCTATCTGTTCATCCATCTATCCATTCATCCATCTATCCAATCCATCTATCCATTCATCCATCTATCCAATCCATCTATCCATTCATCCATCTATCCAATCCATCTATCTGTTCATCCATCTATCCATTCATCCATCTATCCATTCATCCATCTATCCATTCATCCATCCATCCAATCCATCTATCCATCTATCCATTCATTCATCTATCCATTCATCCATCTATCCAATCCATCTATCCATTCATCCATCTATATCATTCATCTATCCAATCCATCTATCCAATCCATCTATCCATTCATCCATCTATCCATCCATCTATCCATTCATCTATCCATTCATCCATCCATTCATCTATCATCCATCCATCCATCTATCCATTCATCCATCTATCCAATCCATCCTATCCCATCATCCATCTATCCATCCATCCATCATCCATCCATCTATCCATTCATCCATCATCTATCCATTCATCCATCTATCCATTCATCCATCTATCCATTCATCCATCTATCCAATCCATCTATCCATTCATCCATCTATCCAATCCATCTATCTGTTCATCCATTCTTCCTTTAACCAGTCATCTATTATTTCAATTATTGCAATTATTGCAATCTTTCAAACTTTTACTCTTTACTTCTTTGTTTGTTTGTTTGTTTAGTACTTCATCTAACCATGATTTTGTCATTCTGTTTTGAAAGGAAATCGCTTGTCAAGAGGGAAATAATATGGATGAACTTGAAGAACTAATAAAGAAGAGTCAACAAGGGCCTGAAGTAACAGAGGCAATGGAAGATGACCCTAGATAGTATTGATAGTCATTTTCGTACGAGTGGGAAGTAGATACGGTAAATATGGTTCGTTCAGTGCAGTGATGGTATTGCACAACACGGTGACAGTATCCAAGCATTCCGATTGGTTGAGAAATGATTTCAAGCACTGTGATTGGTTGAATAAAATGTCTTTGATTCCGTACTGTGACCGTAACTCTGTACTGTAAGTTTCCCACTCATACGAAAACGACTTACCATTCTTACCAGAATATAGTAACTAACTGAGAACCAAAGGGTCTGCATGTACACTAGAGATTACTGTAGATTTATAGACGGAATTAAAAACTGGCAGAATCTGGTCAATCTTATTTAAAGTGCTACTTGGACGAAAATCGATCGAAATTTAATTTAGCTGAAACTTCATTGAATAATTCTTTAAAGTGCCTATGAAACGAAAAAACAGACCTCGTTTTTATTTGCTACTACGAAAGTTTACTATTTGCTTGTTTGCATGGCGTTAATAAAAAGTAAATTGAGCTTCAGGAACATTTTTTATTTCGCGCACGAAGTTGGGCATTTTGGGTTTCAAAGTGCGACAATTCCCGCTCGGTCAAACTATAGAAATGTGACGTCATAAGTTGTGCAAACAAAGGCATACACAACTTATGACGTCACCCAGCCATTGTCAAGGGCCCAGTCTCTTGTCGCGCATTTTGGTTGAAAATGATAATTTTCGAACCGCGAAAAGAAAATGTTCGCACGCTCAAAGTCGATGTTTAAATACAGCAAATGTTCAGAGAAAGACCAAACAACAATAATGTACAATAAAACAAGGATCGACATTTTCGTTTCATAGGCACTTTAAGGGTCTAATAATAACTAGTTAAAATCTTTTTTCGATATTCCAGAGGGAAGTACAATGTACTATATTTTTATGAATCTTTAGAGGTGTCAGTGACGTCATCTACTCAACCCAACATTCAGTTCCATACATTTCTTTGTATTTTGTGAGTCAAAATATCTCAATGTTTTGTTCAGATAACAGCTCTGCATTGAAGACAACTGGTCAGACAATCAATCCTAAGCACAAATAATGTAAGAAAACTCCTTCACCCAAACATTTAGCTTCATAGAAATAAAATAATTCAAGAAACTAAACACAAAGAAATGTATGGAGCGAAGTTGTGTTGATTGTTTGGGTTGAGTAGATGACCTCACTGACACTTCTAAAGATTCATAAAAATGTAATACTTCCCATAGGAATTTTGAGAAAACACATTAACCAGTAATTGTATGGCTCTTTGAGATTATTTCAGTGAAGTTTCAGCTAAATTAAACTTCGATCGATTTTCGTCCAAGTAGCACTTTTTAATATTGTTGAGTTAGTGATATGTTACTAACAAAAGGAACGTACAAAATGTTTGAGTGATTCTACAAAAATGTTAATAGTATAGCGACTTGAAATGACAAAGATTTGTATGACAAATTGAACTGACTAGAATTCAAATGGTTATAACTTTACGTGGAGTATTATACTAAACTATTTACGGTATTGTAAACAATGATATTATACTTTCTAAACTCCTATTATTTCCTGAGTACACCTAATTTCAAAAACGTTGTCCAAATAGCCAAATACGAATTCATTCAAAAAGACAAAAGAAACAGTTCAGCTTGAGTGCACTTCTTTTGTCTTTTAATGAAATCCTATTTGGCTTTTTTGATTATTATTGGACAACGTTTTTGAAATTAGGTGTATATGCAAATTACAAATTATGCAAATTGCAAGTTAAATGTTTATTCTTTCATTTTATGTTTTATAAGGGAGTTTTAGTGACCTTATTTGATTGGTTAAACATTTTATCTATGGAACTAAAAAACTCATCGCCAAGATGAATTTGGCTTAAGTGCTTGATCAGTGGGAGGTCCCTGGTTACAAAGTGGTAACCATAGCAACCCTGTCTCAACAGCCCACTGAGCACCCGTCACTGAGAAATCAGTGGAGAATTAAATCAGAGGAGAATTAAACTAAATTTACCACAGGGGAGGGAAGGGGAGGGGAACTAATATTCGGACGTGGAAAAGCACTAATCACACACAGCTCAAAACACAGCAGTAATGTGAACCATGCGATTTGTACCAAGTACACGCACAACGACCCGTGATATCACAATCACGTGGCCAGCATGAACTGGACACGTGGATAATAGCTAATTACAATCTAAGCTGACACTTGTCCCGGGGCGAGATACAAAACACATGCCAAATACACAAGCTAATAGGAAACAACTTACGAAGCGACTGGGAACGAGTCTGCTGGATAGGAAAAAACTTACCTATACTGGTTGCCCATCAAAACCTGGCATACGGCCAAACCTCACGTGAATTAGCATACACACACAGTGACCTAATAAGGTCGCAACTCAGGCTAAAGCGACAAATGACTATAGAGCATCACACACAATCCGATAACTCCGGCAGCCGACGATCGCTTAGTCTCCCTCGCAGCCGTTCTTAGTTTCGATAGGACCGAAACTAAGAACGGCTGCGAGGGAGACTAACGATCGCTGGAGGTCAATGCGACTCTCCAGTGTGCATGCACACCACCAGCTGGAGATAGCGAACCCTTGGCTTAGTTTAACTTTGCCTAAATTTCATTTAACCACATTATGCAAATAACTGAATTGTTTTGAGTTGTTCTGGATCACAGGATGGCAAGGGAAAATTCCCTTCAGCCATTAATGCTAATACATGTAGTAGGTGTGCCCTTCAACTGAGTATCAAAGAAGGTAAGTAGTGGTTTACTTGCTTGTGACTGTGTAATTTATAAACCTGAGATTGGTATATAAAAGTAATATATTAAGCTTAATTACAAATGCAAAATGATATGTCGATACATTTGGGCATAGTTTCCTGTCTAGATACAATATTTCCTTGTCCAATACTTCAATGTCCACTGCACAACAAGAAGCCTATCTCAGTATATGAAAAGATTGATGAGTCTCATTTTCCTAGTGATTTACAATTAAGTCTAATTAGCAGCCCAAGCTGAATACATTGACATCAGTTATACAGGAAAATGGACAAATTCTATTGGACTTAGAAATTGTTGAAACTAACCAAATTTGTGTTGTCTTTTATGTGGTTTCTTTGTAACAGCATTTTATTCCAATTCTTAGGTCAAATAGAATTTTATGAGTTTTTCTGATGTAGAAAATGAGTCTGCTAAAAAATTTGCCTACCATTTCTAAATAAAGATAGAATACTTTGAATCGAGTACGATTGTTTTTTTTTATAGGAGACATTTCCGAAAATTGAAAACTGCCTAAAAATTTGGTTAAAAATTTGGTTATCTAGTTATCTAGGCTAGTTATCTAGTTTCTAGTTTAGTAACCGACTGAACTGTTATTTTTGTAGGTTTCTTTCTTTTTCTCAACATGGATGTCAATTTTCCTTGCAAGTTGGTCAACTTTTGCCTTCTGTTTAGATCTTTGCTAAACTTGAACGACGAGGAACTAATCTGTATGTATATAGAGTGCCTAGCCGTCTTACTTTGTCTTCAAGATAGAGTCATGTTTGTGATGGTGCCCATGATGCAGATATTACTCGATGAACTCTGCAGTCGTCTGCATTTTTCAAATAATATTATGTATTATGAAAAATGCCTCAGATTAGCACTACTGTATAAAAATAAGGAGCTTGAGAGATCAATGAATTTAAAATTGGGAAGACTGCATTCAATGTCGGGTAACTATCATCAAGGAATTATGCATTTTGAAAAAGCTCTCACCATTGCTAAAGAGACAGGAGATAAGACGCTTGAGGGTGAGGCATATATGTTAATTGGGCAATCCTGTAATGGAATTATTTGATTGTGAGAAAGCAATCAAATCCTTTAAACAGTGCTTGAATCTCATCCAGGAGATCCACCCTACTCGATCCAAGCATCATGATCAGTATCTGAAGATGGCAGCACATGGTGGCTTGGGGAACAGCCACAGGATGTTAGGCAATTACAAAGAAGCAATCAAGCTTCACAAAATTTGCCTCGCAGTTGCTACAGAGTTGGGTAACAAGAGTCATATAGGTCGTGCATATGGTAACTTGGGAATTGTTTATACAGAATTGAGTGAGTTGGACCAAGCTTTGGACTTTTTCCAAAAAGACCTGAACATTGCCTTAGAGTTGAATGATATGATGGAGGAAGCCATCACTTACGGAAGTATTGGACAAATATATTGTATGTGGTGTCAATATGATAAAGCTATCGAGTACCAGGAGAGAAAGATCAGAATTGCAAAACAATTAGGCAGCAAGACCTATGAGGCTTCGGCATATATGGACTTGGGGATAATATCTCATTGTTTAGATAATTACCACAAGGCCATAGAGTATTGCCAAAAGGCGCTAGGTCTCTTTAAGGAGACTGATGATAAAGATGGAGAAGGCAAAGCCTATAGAAACTTAGGAAGGTTCAATATTAGCTTAGGAAGATATGAAGATGCTAACAGGCATTTAAACAAGGCTCTGGAGATCACAGTGAAAGCAGGAGACAATGTCGGGGAACATTGGACACATTTACACATAGGTGATCTTTACTGTAATTTAGGAAGGTTTCGTGAAGCCATTGATTATTACTTCAAAGAGAGCCTGGAATTTGCGGTAAAGATTGGTAACAAAAATTGTCAGAAATTCGCATTTCGCAGCTTGGGATCTGCGTATCTCTCAATTGGTGATACAATGAGAGCAGTTGCATGTTTTGAGATGCAACTCAAGTTGGCTGTGGAAGTTGGTGACCAACTAGATGAAGGAAAAGCATATAGGAGTTTGGGGATAATCTTGCTTTTCACAGGTAAATACTCAGATGCCATGGAGCATCTTAAAAAGAGCCTTGAAATTGCAATTAAGACTAAGGATAAATCTGGTGAAGGAGAAGCCCACCAAATGTTGGGTTCTTACTATCGTATGTTGAAAAACTACAGTGAAGCCGATCATCATTACCAAAAGTCTTTGACCATTGCCAGAGACACGAAAAGAAAACACAGCGAAAGTTCTGTCAATTCACGTCTTGGAAGATTGTATTTTGAAATTGCAATTTCCGAAAGTGCTGAAACAACTACCAAGGAGACCAACAATCAAGATAATTACAAGAAATCGGAAAGGTATTTGAGAGAAGCCATAGAAGGCTCGGATTGGGTGTTTCATCATATACATGACCACGATGATTTCAAGATATCCATTTTCAAAGAGTTTGTACCAACATACAACATTTTGACGGAAATACTCATCGAAACTCAGCAGATGGAAGAAGCGCTGCTGGTATCTGAACGTGGAAGAGGCCGTGCTCTGAGTGATCTTCTCATTTCGAAATATTACATATCTCATCAAGAAGCAGCTGCGCTTGAATCCACATCCTTAAAGTACGATGATGTCCAGTTATTTCTTCAGAGAAGCAAGTTATGCATTTTATTTTATACAATGGCATACAGGTATGTGATTTGGGTGTTGGTCCACAACAAGCCTGTCTATTGTCATCTTGACAAAACAGGAGAATTTCAAAAACTTCGCGAGGCCTCAGCCGTATGGAAGAAGAACAAAGGACTTTACCAACCTCTTGTGTATGAAGCCTATGTTAAAATGTTGGTAGATGATGCTTATGACAAAATGAATGTTCGAGGTGGGATGAGCTGTGAAGACCGATCGTTGGATCTGCACAACACACGTGGTCACAGTGATGACGGGCAGGTTTCGACAAACTACAGTGATCAAGATGCTGGAGGTCTATCAAATCAAGCAGAACAGCTTCAAGATCTCTCACTGGAGGAATCTGTGGAAGCTACAAATGTGCAAGACACCAGACATCCTTTGGAGAAACTATTTGATGTTCTGGTTGCTCCCGTTCAAAGTCGTCTTTCTCAAGAGGACATTGTCATCATTCCTCAAGGACCTTTGTACTTGGTACCATTTGCAGCCCTGAGAGACTCAAAGACGGGTCTTTATTTATCTGAGATGAAGTGTATACGACTTGCTCCTTCACTTGCAGGTTTGATGACTTTGCAAGAATGTCCAGCAGATTACCACAGCAAGTCAGGTGCATTGGTGATTGGAAATCCAAAGGTTGGGCAAGTCATGTTCAAAGGAGAAAAACTTGAGTTTCAGTCACTACCTTCAGCAGAAAGTGAGGCCAATATGTCAGCTACCGACTTGGAGTACCAGCTTTGACAGGATCTCAAGCCACAAAAGAGGAAGTCAAGAAGAGACTGACAAAGGGTGTTGCTGTCGTACACATTGCTGCTCATGGGGACTCAAGAAATGGAGAAATTGCACTTGCCCCATCTGATTCAGCCAAACAAAATGGCCGCATCCCAGAAGAGGATGATTATCTGTTAACCATGAAGGAAGTGCAAGAAATTGGTGTCCGTGCACAGTTGGTTGTTCTGAGTTGTTGTCACAGTGGTCGTGGTAAGATAGAAGCTGAAGGAGTAGTTGGGATGAGCCGAGCATTTCTTGCTGCAGGAGCTCGTGCTGTTATAGCATCACTGTGGGGCATAGATGACTACGTCACCTTGAGTTTTATGGTCAGCTTGTACAATAACTTGAAGATGGGCCATAGTGCTAGTAAAAGTCTTCAAAAATCCATGGCAGATATACGAAAAGAAAACCACACAGAGCCAAAGTACTGGGCTCCTTTCTTTCTTATCGGTGATGATGTCACCATAAGTGTATAACATGTCGTAATAGTTTAATCACTTCACATTCAAGTGAAAAGGAGATAAAGACGTTAACTCTATTTAGTTATATCTCCTGAATAAATATATACAGCAGCTATACATATTAGATAAAAAAACTATTCGATACTACAAAAAATGTCTTGTGAATTTAGAGCTTGTAGGTATTGTAAGTATATTCATGATCATTAGCTCCATCCACATAGAACTGAAGCTGTAGTACTTAAATATTATTTGATAATCTTGTCTCTCTATAAGAATAGGGGTGTCGAATGGTCCCTGCAAAAAGTCAGAGTCTCGCAAAATTTTTGGTCAAATTTCGGTCAAAGTCTCGTTTTTTCGCAAAACGCCATCTCAGTCTCAAATTTTGAAAGCAAAGGAAATCGGTGAAAAAGCATCTCGGGCTCGCAAAAATATGCCTGTCTCGGAGTCTTGCAAAGTCTCGCCTTGACCATTTGATACCCCTAAGAATGTAAACAATGATCAAGGTTGCTGAGTTTTGTCTTTCTTTATATACATTCTTTCTCATATACTGTAAATATTATTATTAGGATTTTTTGCATTGAGGTAACAGCATACACTGTACAAGTACTCAGTATTATTATGATCTGTATAGACCAAATTCATAAATGGTTATGCTAATATAAGTTTAGGTAATAGGACTAATGTACATGCTGTCCAATTTGGAAATAATTGGATGGAAACAATTCCGACGACTGCCAAAATTGGACGAGGCCAATAATTTGGCAGTCAGAGGAATTTTTTGAATTCAATTATTTCCAAATTGGACAGGCATGTAGTCCTGTTACTTGTTAATTATATCATTTCTGAGTCTTAATTTTCTTTAAAAAAGTCCATACAAAATATATCTTTAATTAATCTTTCATTTGGACAGCTTGGAAAATATGAAAATAATACTATAGGTACTTGTATGGGATTATAATGTTTGGACACAACACAGTGTATAAGTCTAAGAACGTTTTATTGCATATATACAGTCACACATAATCACAATAATTTATGCATGTTATTTGCATGTGTTTGTATGCTCATGTTCCTCCAAAGATGAATTCTAAAGCAGCCTGGACATTCCCTCCAGTAGCTCTAAGGGCTTGCAAGCTGACTTCATCATCCGTTATCCCCATGTCTCTTAACTGCTGGAGCTGGGTCTGAGGATTTAATACAAAATGTCTCTCTTTGATCAGTAATTATTATTGATTATTCATTTCATAATAGCCCCTTTGCAGTTTACAGTCACATGCCAATATATCGCTTGAATAATGAATGAACTGAGCCGAAGATTCCATGGGAACGGCTCTGCTGACTGGCAAACAAACTTTGAGACATTGATTGAGAAACATCGACAATCAACTGGAGGTTGAAAAAGATAGCTTTACTGTCACTACTGATATCATCATGTAAGATTCTTCAAATAAATAAAGTCAGATTTTTTTGCCAGTCAGTACAAACACGTGATCGTAATCCTGCAAAGGGCCTATTTGTATCAACTATGTAATATTTACAGTGGGTTTCATATCACTTTAGATTGAGCAGATTCCTAAAGTTTGTTCCAAAGTTGGCCTTGAACTTGGAAACTTAATTGCTCCTCTTTGCAAATTTTGCCAACAAATACAATAATAATAATTTTAAAATTACTTAATATACAGCGCTACATATACATGTTCATCAACCATGTGTCACAATACTGAAGAAATAGCAAATGTGTGCATGTGCTCTGTGCAGATACAGAGCATGCAGGGCTGATCAAAACATATCAGAGCGTGCGTTATATCATAGTTATTTTATAATAAAGCTTTACCAAGGTGAACTTTGCAACTCCCGGGAAAAAAAAACTTTTCTGACTTTTCACACTACTACAGACTTGACCAAATCCAAAATTCCTTTTACATCACAGTGAGAATGTCCCTGAAATAAGCAATCGTGAGCCTGCATATACCTCACTTTGAAACACCACAAAACTAGTCCCTTAAGTAAGGCAGTTGTATCTGCAGATCAACCAATCTTGTGCTAGGAAACTATCTTATTCACCTGAAGATTGGATGGATTTTGTTGTGTTCTAGTTGATGAGTCACTACTACTGCTGTCAGTTATGGCAGTCGCTATGGCATCAGTAAACATTTCTCTTGTGACCTGCTGTGTTGAATCTGTGCTCGTTGATGGTCCTATCAATCAAATACAATAATAAAAAACAGTTCTAGAAACATCCTGTTACATTTTGTATCTGTCTTCTTTGCACCTATATGAGGTGCATTTGGCCCATAGAAACAACATGATAGCTTAATTGAATAAAGAAGCACAGAATATAGACTGTGTCAGTCACTTTAATTTTTGATTGGTGAATAGAATCTACAATGTTTGTTCAATGGTAGAAATAAGTTCATCTCTTTTTTAATTAAACCTACATGTACACTCAATTGCAGAAACGTTGTAGTATACATTTATACAAATATCTAATGAGATGCAAAATGTTAGACATGCTAAAATACAACTGTTTAAGCACAAAATAGTGCTGAAAATTATTGTGTTGTCCTTCCTAGATGCGATACTAATCTAAAATTGATGATTCTGATATATTAGAAGAAAATAAGCGATGTTTCGCACTTTGTATCTCATTAGATATCTTGTATCTCATTAGATATTTGTATAAATGTATACTACAACATTTCTGAAATTGAGTGTACATAGTTACATATGCATGTATTAAAAAAGTGTGAAGGAAAACCAAACATCAAAACTGATATCAAATCTGCAATATGATCTAAACAATGTACATGCATGGCACACTAAAATCCAAACAGTAACAATGCACATGTTATCAAAGTACATGTACCTTCCCCAGCTGACGATGTTGGTAAGCCAGCACTTACAATAACAATACAACAACAATATGATGTACATGTATGTATCATATCAAAGTACCTTCCCCAGCTGACGATGTTGGTAAGCCAGCACTTACAATAACAATACAACAACAATATGATGTACATGTATCATATCAAAGTACCTTCCCCAGCTGACGATGTTGGTAAGCCAGCACTTACATTGTACAATAACAATACAACAACAATAGGATGTACATGTATCATATCAAAGTACCTTCCCCAGCTGACGATGTTGGTAAGCCAGCATTTGCAAGAGCAGATGCCAGCATTGATGGTGTTACTGCAGACTGTGTTCTGGTTGTCTGAGATGATTGAATACTTTCTTCTTGAGCAGCAATCATTTCTGCATGAGCCAACAACTATAAATGATATTGGGTTGAGTGGTTCAGATTAATTTTAATAGTCCTATTATTACATGTACATGTATTGATCAGGCCCCGGTTGCACGAAAGGTGAATCTAGCTAGCGAGCTATCCACCAGATAAGTCTTATCCAACGGATAAAATTTATTGGATAACTGCATCAATTTTATCCGTCGGATAGGACTTATCCGGTGGATAGCGCTATTCACCTTTCGTGCAACCGGGGCCTGATTGTTCATCTGCTTACATGTACTTACCCAAATCATTAATAATTCATGAGGAAATACAATAATATTACCGTAACCAATGATGGAGTGGTTTATGAATCTGATACAAAATCGTCCTTGTTTACATAAACTTTATTTTTCATTTTCTCAGTGGAAACTACTTAGAAGTAGACATCAAAATTATAGTAAAACATGAAATACAGTAGAACCCCACTTACTCGAACTTCCAAGGGAGACGAAAAATGGTTCGAGTTAGCTGGGTAAATTTGAGCGGGAGGAAAATAAAATTAGTTGAAGTTAGCGGGGCGTAACCAAGTTCGAGTTAGTGGGGTTCTACTGAAATACAATGTACATCTGTGTTGGATTATTCATTCCTTTCTGCAATGCACTTATAACTGTTTGCCTACAGTTTTCTGTTAACATTTGTCTGTCTGCATACATGTAGATGCTAAGCTACAAGATTATTATCACTTTTCAGACTAACCCCTGGTTCAACATCAGACATGTCTTCATCTGCGTCATTGCCAGCATGCAGGTTTCTTACATGTAGCCCTGATCTCCCCTCTCCACCCTCTGTTGCTGTGGC
This sequence comes from Actinostola sp. cb2023, assembly GCA_033675265.1. Classification (NCBI taxonomy): domain Eukaryota; kingdom Metazoa; phylum Cnidaria; class Anthozoa; order Actiniaria; family Actinostolidae; genus Actinostola; species Actinostola sp. cb2023. The sequence continues at coordinate 224,644 of JAUJYZ010000684.1, forward strand.
GGCAGCAATGTATGACGCTGCTTCTATTAGACATGGGTGTTGTTTTACTACTCTAAAAAACAATGATACCAACACTTTTATTGGTATGCCACGAGATGGACTCAAGTGGTGTGACTATTGTTCTCACTACATTTTGACGTCTTCTGTGCATCTATAAGACTACACAGATGCATGTGAAAAATCTATTTGTTTTATATAATATTTTGAAACTCGAGTACATGATTTTGTGACGTCATCTGTGCATCTGACCCCAGTTGCACGAAAGGTGAATAGCGCTATCCACTGGCCATGGATAAGTCTTATCCAACGGATAAAAATGATGCAGCTATCCAGTAAATTTTATCCATTGGATAAGACTTATCCGGTGGATAGCGCTATTCACCTTTCGTGCAACCTGGACCTGTACTCTAATAACAGACAGCCCTCCACCAATCAAAGCATGCATAATATACCAATAGAAATAAAAACAACAAGACAAGCTATAAATGAGGATTATGAAGTAAATATATCATTAACTTACTGCTCGATGTCTGCTGTTTCAATGACTTGTTGAAGGAGTTCTTGGTCTTGTAAAAGAGCTAATAAATACATTGATAAATATGATCATTAAAATAATCCAGGTTCCATCAGTAATACAATGTACACATATGCATGCATTGGTCTTAGCAAGCCCATATATTTATAGGGCCGGCCAGAAATATCATTTTTTATCCCCCTGACAGTACTATAAAAAATTATTATAGATATGTATTTTGTAGATGGAGGGCCACAGGTTTGTCAGTGAAAACTGTTACGTGTCACCATCTGTGAATAAAGTTGATTGATTTTTTTGATTGAATTTCATGTAAACTATCCAGAAGGGTCATTTGTAAACACAATCTATGTTTCCAAGCATCGTGGATGGCTCTACCTACAAATTTGAGTATCCTGGCTACAATGTCCCTGTATGTACAGTACTAGTGTACTGTAGATGGAAAATAAAGATCTAATATACAAAATCAAGTGGTACATGACTTTCTTTCTTACCCATAGCAGTAAGGTCTTCTGATAAACCAGGAGTGGCTGCTATAAGTTGCTCCATCATTTCTGGATTATTGAGGATCTTCTCGACCTGGACAATACCAATAGTGATAATGTATATGCTTGCATGTATAAATACATGTACTTTGTATACTGTCTGGTAATCTACTTACAGTTTTCCGATATGATGGACTTTTAATAGCAGCCTCGAGCATTTGCATGACATTTTCTACAGACGTAGTATTACTGTCTCGTTCTTGAAAACAAAAGAAGAAGAATGAATACACGTGTTACGAGGATAAATGCAATTTACAAATGCAGGCAGGGTTAAATGCAAACTGATAGCTTCTCTAGAGGAGGGTCTTGGGATAGATTCTTCGTTCTGGCTAGCAAGGTTGCACATTAGCTGGTAGCCTAGAGGGAGGTAGTGGTGTGCTCGTGGGTTGCTGCACTCTCCCTCTCCTGGTAACAACTATTAACTAACACTCCACAATGTAACTCTCCACTGATCACCTTGTATGTATTGTATTGTATTGTATTGTATTGTATATCAATGTGCCTGAGGAGTCTGGAGAACCAATATATTTAGATTGGCATAAGTTAACACCTACATGTAGTGACACTAAGGCAGACATCACAGTACATTAATAGATACTCACCTATTGGTTCAATTGTGGGACCTTTTCTGGTAACAAAAACAGTACAGCCATCTTTAACACCATAATTGCTAAGGACCATGTTGTCTTTCATTAACTGACCACAATAAATTAAATCTAAAGAGTAAAGATGATAACCTATAAGCTTAAGCTTAAGCTTATATAAAGCAGACAACCTCAAAAACTCAACTGAAATAAAATTATTATTATTATTATTATTATTAATATTATTATGGATGGTTTCCTAGGACAAGCTAGACAACACGTACACTGCAGTAATACATGAAGTTCGTACAGCATTTTCATGTGCAAACACAACAAGCTGTTTAAAAATAAATTCATGAAATGGAGACGAAATCGTCAGTGATGATGATGACTGACTGATGTCTCACTTTGTTCCGCTGCTGGAATATTTGTGATTTGAAATGCTCGGTCTTTGACATCAGAAACCTTGTGATTCCATTCTATATCCTCTAAACGATGCTTCGTAGGGCTGGATGGTTCCTTTAAGCGAATGTACGGCATCATAAAACCATGGATAAAACCCAGAAAAGTAAGAAGAAAATATGAAAAAAATTCTCAGTTCACAAAAATAAAAGGCCAAGCAACCACGCAGTATGATGACACGAGTGAGACTAAACCTAGCACGTGATTGGACAGATTGGACAGACAATCTTGATGAAGATGCGAGAGTAATGGCACTAGTTTCCTATTGGTTGAATTAGAACACGGCGCCATTTGATGCATCCCAGTGATCGAGGGTTCTTTTCAAGTTGTTGGAAGAGTCTTCGATCTCTTTGTCAGTTTTGTGCAAACATTCTGGCCCAGGGTAGAAGATTGTGAATGGAAGACGAGTATTCGTTACACGAAGTGGTATGGGCGAGAGCTCGAAAGCCAAAAACCGAGATTTTCTGGCCAGCTCAGGTATGTAAACTTATTTTAAGAAACTTACCATGTTTGAAGGCGAGCTGGAAATCTACAAATAATGATAATGATCGATGTTTCTTGTAGTTTTCTTAACGAATATAACTTAAGTCTTACATTTCATGTATTTTACTGCTTCTTGGGGTAACTGCATTTCGTTCATCATGATCTTCATTCTTCACTGTATCTGATCTGGCTCATAATAGTCATGTCATGATTCTCTAAGATAAACTAAATATCACTAGTAGAATTTAATAGTCTCATAATCTCTTAGTGAATGACGACTGATTGTGATACCTACAATGTATTTGAAATAGTATACTTTGTAGATGATAGTTCATGTACTAGTAATATATACTTGGAGATGATTTGGGTGATGATGATGATTAATGAGAATCACAGTGAAAAGATTGTCAAAATATGCTGTCAACACCCGTGTAGCACACATGACCGTAGCTACTCCCTCCAAACACTAGCTAATCTGAAAGCTACTGCACATCATGCATTGCCATGCATTTCAATGGTAGTTGAGCCACCTACTTTTTAGCTAGAGCTACAATGTATTTGCCATGTAATTTTGTATACACATTTTATAGGGTGCAGAATGATTTTTTTAAACCCTTTTGGTTTTTTTTTTCTGCACCCCCCAGTAGTATTATTGTTAATGTATTATTTTCTGGGAAATCATGATACCATATAGTTTTTTAATTTTTGTAAACATAATGTATCACTACTTCTTTCCTTTTCTGAAGGCATGGGTATACCAAAAAGATCAAAAAAAAAAAATTGCATCTTTTGGTGAAAAACAGAGTAAGCATGATACCATATACCGGTACATGTACAGTCACCTCAGCTACGAAATTTTTATATCAATATTTTGCATTATGGGTAATTAAATACATTGTAAACGGGTTAACACTGCAAACGGTAGAAAATTTAGTCAATGTTTATTTTAGTCTTACGTTTGTTGTTTTCAGTTTTGTTGTTAGGCATCAAAATAGGTATAACTAAAAAGATGCACCCGATAAAAAGATATAAAATCATTTCGTAGCGGCCAGAATTTTTTGCATCTGTTAGGTTTCTTGGTGCAAATACATAATTGAATCAAGTTTCCACAATACTAAATACAATAGTCTAATTTTGATACATATACATTTAATTTATTTTTATTATTATTTTTTTGCAATTATCATAATTGAATCAGTTTTTTCCTCAAAAGGTTTTCAAGTTTTAGAGGCTACAATAGTCTAATTTGTCAGAAAAAAAATAAATGGATGGCCTTCATCGGTTGTAAAGCGCATTGTGAAATTTTTATGGCCTCAGGGATATATGAACAATTTGTGCTATTTTTTGCAAGATTGCAGAAAAACTACAAAAACAGTAATTTTACAATTGATGTGATGGAAATTTAATACGGACATTGTCCTTTTTGAATGGTCAGACCTGTATAAATTACAGACGTGTGCAAAATGGAACTAATTTTCTGCAAATTTAAATGCAGGGTTGCCGAATTGAAACTCATACGAATGCCTATAAAGTATACCTGTTTAATCTGGACACCTACCCGGTTAATTACGGACACTGCGTCTTGTCCCGATGGTGTCGGTATTAACCAGGTTCCACTGTACTCAAGTCTAAGCACATTGTACATGTACATGTAGGTGTCATGTATGAAGTTTTGGGTGTAATGTCCAACGACTTGTTTTGAAGACATAAAGGGGTCACGGTTATTGTTTGGATACAACCTGATCACTTATATTTTCTTTCTTTCCAATAAAGCGATGATGTTAAAAATCCCTGTGACATAAAGAAGTGGGATTGTGAAGAGCAAATTGCCTTTATTAAAAAAGGAAGAAGTAAGTCCGCCTTCCAAAGATATAGTGAAAATAATAATAAAGTAAAATAAATAACTACCGTAATAATACCATTGCAAGATCTACAAAAATAATAATTGTTCAACTTTATTTTCAAGGGTTGCATGTCATGTATTCAGTAATATACTGTAACACGCTGGGGCCAAAAGGATCCAAAAGCGGACACTTAGGTGCAACTTCTTCAGTTTTCATCTAATTTAAATAAATCTTGGCAGTGTGATAGTATATGTCAAGCCTACAAATGGTATCATTTCAGTTTTTTTGATTTTTCGAATTTGTGGTGGGAAAATGACATCATGAACATGCCAAAAAATATTGAAATTCAAAAATACACTAATTTGATCATTTCATTCGAAAGAACATATCAAAATAAAGATATAACTGCAAAAATATATATGATATCGGCATTGAATCCAAAGATATGATTTTTTGAAATTTGAAAATTCCGCCATTTTGCTCTAAAAATAGCCAAATTTTCAAATTTCAAAAAATCATATATTTCGATTGAATTATGCTATTGGAGATATTTTTGTTGTTACCGGTATATCTTTATTTTTATATGTTATTTCGAATAAAATGATCAAATTAGTATATTTGTGAATTTCCATTTTTTTTGGCATGTTCATGACGTCATTTTCCCGCCAAAAATAAAAATACTGAAACGATACGATTTGTAGACTTGACATATACAAAATGTACTATCACACTGCCAAGTTTTATTTGAATTGAATGAAAACCGAAGAAGTTATACATCCAAGTGTCCTCTTTTGGATCCTTTTGGCCCCAGCGTGTAACAGAAATACCTGTGGCCCTCACAATGAACATCAGCAATAATATATCTTCCCATATTGTCAGTCATCCTGTGCCACTCATTGTTAATAATTTTGTTTATTGTTCATTCTGTCTGATAGATTCTTTGAATGTAAATATGAAAATAATGTTTAACAAGGGGATCAAGGAAGGTAGAAAACTAGTTGGTGAGTCATCAATCATATCTCACCTTTTTACAACACTTGTCAAATTTCTCGCATGCTGATTGGATAACAGCCATTGTCGATAAGACGACAGATGCATGGAATGACATTTTGCTTGCACACGGAACCAGTGTGCACACAGAACCAGTGCGCGCTTGAATCAGCTTTTCTTTCAAATTTATTTGTCGTTTTGGGAGCCTTTTCTGCTTTCCTGAGTAAATATTGTTGTAAAAAAGAAAAAAATCGAACATGGTTTTCCATTATATGTACTCTATCGACAACGGATGATGCCATAAAATGTTCAAAACTCAAGTGGAACAACAAGTGTATTAAATTAATAATAACTTATAGTAATAATATTGGGAATTTACATTGTATACATGTAGTCATGTATGTCTGGGCTACCTGTGGTAATTTACAAAGAGAGAGACAAAAGACCACAGGAAGCCCATCACAAGAGATTCCATATTGAAATAAAGATTATCATCAATGCCTTCTAATAATAATTAAGGTGCAACTTTGAGCTACATGAATGTTCATAATAAAACAAATGGGATTTCAATTCAGATTGTTATTTTACAGAAAAACTTGCCAAAGAAAGTGTAAGAGTGTCTTCTGGAAAAATGTCATGTGATTCGAAGGAAAGTATTAAAGACTCTGGCAACTGTGAGAAAACTATCACTTCAAAGAGTATTAAGTTTATTGATGACAATACAATTGCAAGTTGTGTCAATAAAGAAAGTTTTCATGAACAAAATATTGTTGAAAGTTCAAGAATTCAAAGCAATTCAAAACTAACTACTTGTACCAGGAAACTTAAAGAATCTAGTTCACGGAGAAGGTGCAGTAAGGGCAGGCCAACTGATGGTGATATTATGCATTCTAGTAAAGGTCAGACACATGGAAGAGTTTGTTTGGACAGTAAGGACACTCAGTATAATAAAAGGAAAAGTGTACAAAAATATGCTGCAAAAGTGAATGAAACAAATTCTGAATCTTTAAAGCATAACTCTGTGGAGCCTGTAGAAAATGATATTGGAGAAGGGGCTGGTGTCTCCAGAGACGGTAATGGACCAACTAGGAAGAGCCCACGAAAAGCTGCTGAAAAAATGAAGGAAACAAAGTCTGAATCTTTAAAGAGTAACTCTATGGAGCCTGTAGAAAATGATATTGGAGGAGGGACTGGTGTCTCCAGAGACGGTAATGGACCAACTAGGAAGAGCCCACGAAAAGCTGCTGCAAAAGAGAAGGAAACAAAGTCTGAATCTTTAAAGCGTAACTCTATGGAGCCTGTAGAAAATGGTATTAGAGAAAGGACTTTCTCCAGAGACAGTAATGGACCTAAGAGTCCAACTAGGAAAAGCCCACGAAAAGCTGCTGCAAAAGAGAAGGAAACAAAGTCTGAATCTTTAAAGCGTAACTCTATGGAGCCTGTAGAAAATGATATTAGAGAAAGGACTTTCTCCAGAGACAGTAATGGACCTAAGAGTCCAACTAGGAAAAGCCCACGAAAAGCTGCTGCAAAAGAGAAGGAAACAAAGTCTGAATCTTTAAAGCGTAACTCTATGGAGCCTGTAGAAAATGGTATTAGAGAAAGGACTTTCTCCAGAGATGGCAATGGACCTAAGAGTCCAACTAGGAAAAGCCCTCGAAAAACTACTGAAAATGCAATTGAAACAAAGATAGAATCTGCAAAGGGGAAAACTGAAAACAGGAAGAGAAAGCGAGAAGATTGCATCCAATTAAAGACAAAATTCGAAAAGAAGGAGAACAGGTCATTGTCAGAAGAAGACAAGAAAACTGTAGACGATTCAAGCCTCAACAACTCGAAAACAAATCCGAAATTAAAAAGACCCAACAAGCAAGGCAAAAAGCTTTCTCCAATACAAGAAGAGACACACCCAACAGCAACAGAAAATGCTACCAGTGTAAATTATGTAGAAAGTATACGGAATAAGTTAGAAGATGGTTCGGACTCTGATGAAAGTTCTGACAGAGATTTAATGGAAAATGCTCTCTCACCAAGCCAAACAATTAATTCGAAGTTTGGATTGAATGATGTTGTTTGGGCAAAGATGAACAGGGATCCTTACTGGCCAGCTCAGGTAAGTCATGGAAGATGGTGATTATTAGTCGGTGATGATAGAGTCATTTTGTTATGAGTATGTGAGAAACCTACAGTACTTACCATGACACTCAAATGGTTTCCTTTCTGAACCAATCAAAAAGCTTGTAGATGCATCTCATCCAATCAAACTCTTTCAATATGGCACGGTACCGTAACTTTTCCACTCTGTATGAAAATGACTCTATATTTATCATAAGGTAACTGACTTTGTGGCTGCTTGCCTGTGTCTTGATTATATGGTTATGTTTTTTCTATGCTATTGGTAGTATACATACCGGTGCATGCTGTATGTGCAATGTAATGTGCAAAATATTATTCACTTATCAAACTGTTTTTCTGTGCCATTTTCTTCCCTGAAAAATTCACCATTTTTTCCCCCCTGTCAAGTGCTAATAAATATTACACACTGTGCATTTGTATTTGTACATGCACCCAGTCTTCTCAGTAGAACCCGACAACATGTGTCATTTGTGAAAATTTGTCTCATAATTGCACCGACCAATCTTCTCAGTAGAACCCGAAATGACTATTGGCTCATCATTCAGCCATAAAGGATTCATTAACCTATAAAGACTGAATACAGTAAAAATAAGGTTCCTCCCTGATGAAAACCATGACAGGGAGGACGAAATCGCAAATTAGTTTTTCCTCGGCTAATTTATAATCCCAAATATATATTATTGTCAGTTGACCTCTACAAAAATGTCATCATTATACACACCAGTCAGTTCAAAGTTTTGAGCTGATTGTTCAAAAAACTGCTAACAACCCTGTGCACCTGTATTATGTGTTTTGTGCACTGTCTCTTTTTAAGGTTAAAAGAATACAAAAAAAAACAAAGAAGTACTATGTCATATTTCTTGGATATATTGAGAAAAGAAGGTAGGGATCCCAATTCCAGTACATGTGCATTGTAATGACGTACTGAACTCGCTAGTCCGAGTCCCTCAAGGAGGTAACCATGGCAACCATGCCACAGTCCAACCCCCTAGCACCCGTCACACTGACTTTGAAGCAGTTATATTAGACAGTGGAAAATTACCAGCATAAAAACTTACCATAAGCTGGGTGGGTAGGGTGGAATAAATTGATCCGCTACGATCAGCTTGAAATGAGCTACTTGCTTAGCTTGCTCAGTATTTGACCTGCAATGATCAAAAGGGGTGAGTGTACAGATGACCTGTGTATAATAAGTCCCTGCAAATGTCTCAGGGTCCCCCACACTGTGGGTACCCAAGACGTGACCGCTGGCCAGCATTGTCTTGATTTTAACCTTGCCTAAAATTACATTTAGCCTCATCTAATTATTATAATTGAAGGGGTCCCTGCAAGAATGCAAGAGTAAGTGACTTGTGATGACATCTGATGGAATTTAATCTTGTTTGATTCAATTTTTTAGCTATTCATGCAAGAGATTGCTACCCTTTGCATGTGATGCTGGCAAACGTGAAGAGTTAATGGTAAGGTACTGCAGAAACAAGAAAGAAGTTTGTAAAGTAAATATTTATTGCATTACGTCAAGAGTAAATAAAGACTCGGAAAGTCCCAGATGTGAATTGAACCCATGACCTCCAGGATCCTAGTCAAGCACACTGAGCCACTGGGAACTAATGTGATGAGTGAGGTGACTCTTGGGTCGTATGTACAGTATTTATTCCCAGGTCACATGAGGTTGACGAAACGCAACAAATTACTTTACAAACTATTACCAAGCGAGAAATTACTTCATAATAAAGAAGTTGTTTTTGCAAGCTTAGGCAAGTAAGCACATGTACATATATGCCGTAGATCTCAATTAGACACCAACTCATGTGCATGTGGAATTGCTGCACCTCTCTTTGAGCTAAAGTTTCTGTAGCCTCAATGCAAGTTAACAGTGTACTGTGTTGGTATTTTACATGTAGTTTACATTTGCAAGTGAACATACAACGTAGGATGTTGAGTCCGTATGGATTGTAAATCCATTGTCCTCCACATTGTCCGCATATGGAAACATTATGTACAACAGTCACTCTGGTCATTATATCCATTTTATATTATATAGCACAGTTACTGCATGCGCTCTTATTGGTCAATTAGTGGGCCGTAACTTCCCGTACGGCCCGCTGAAAACAGAAAAGTAAGGAAAAAGCTATATAATAAATATCTTATTAACCTTGCTTGCTCGGTCCATACGGGAAGTTATGGATCCTCGTTTCCCCCCACTTTTTATGGCCTGCGCGCTACGCTCTTGGGCCATAAGGCCGCACAAAAAAACTTGGTCCTTACCTTCCCATACGGACCTTGCACTCAGTTAATAAGAGGTATGTATCCACAAAACCATCATTTTGCTTTATTCAACATCAGAAAGAAGCATCACAGTTCGATGCATCATATTTCCAAAATGCTTTTACTGAAGCAGAAGACCTTGTAAGAAAGAAAGGTAAATCAGCTGTCTCACTTTGTTTGCTGTGTTTTAAGCTCACCTGATTGTTTGATTTCAAGTAACTTTCTTTTGTCTTTCTTCATTAGCCCTTGGCATTAGCATTGAACCAGACGAGGATGAAGGTACTACATTGTATTTATTATTACAAGTGTATAATAACTATTAGTATAATTTTAGCCTTGAATACAGAGTTTCATGCACTCTGATTGGTCGACCAACCAGTGATTTAATTATGAGACAATAATTTTCACTGCTTGAGTGGTGATTATGAGGTTCACTTTTAACCACAAACCAGAATCTAAAATTATACTAATAACAAAAAATTATTCGCCTCAGGCTTAGTGATTATTGCTGAATATTTAAATAAACAATAATTATTGTTAATTATTTATTAGTTAAATTTATAGCATATAGTTCCTAAGCATCTTAGTATTTTATTAGTAATTTAGCTTCCTAATTATTATTTTTTTCCTGCTAATTAATTTATAGCAGTTATTTTTTATTGATGCGCATGTGATCATACACACACGAAACTTGTGCAAATTATATAAGTCAATATTTTATATATTTTTTAATTTTTTTTTTTATTACTCAACTTTTTATTTTTATCTCCGTCATCTACCAAAGTCCAAAGTGTATAATGTTTTTTTTTAACTCATTGCTATCCTAGCCTCCTCATTGTACTATATGTCTATATTATCATCTCTTTTACTACAGATTATGAACTGGTTGATATTGAAGATATAAATGATACAAACCAAGAAAAGCAAGATGCTCCTGTAGTTGAAACACCTAAGCTTGATGAACCTACTGATGTGAGAAGATCTAAACGAGCAAAAAAGTATGAGCTCAAAAGTTGTACACTTTGGCACCTCTATTAAGTGGCCATCCTCGGGAAATTGGAAAGTGGCCACTAAATAGAGGTTGGCCACTTAATAGAGGTGTAAAACAATGCTAAAGCACTCTTTCAGACATTGACCACTGGCCGACAGTATTTAGTGTTATTTAATGTCATAGTCATCATCATCATTTTTATCGCAATTTTCATTCTTGAATATGTTTTTGGGGGCATATGGTTTGACGATAAATATCCTCATAAATTGCTATCAATATCATCATCGTTCATCAGAACGATAGATAACTAGTGTTTTCACAACCGCTGTGAGTTAAGCATCACATCCACTGAAGTAAAAGTTGCACTAAAGGCACTTATTTTTGTGCAGCAATTAATTGGAGAAGTTACCATTGGATACGATAACCAAAGACCTGTTTTGAAAACACTGTTTATGTAATTTTATAATTGCCATTGTTCTGGACTGACTAGCCTCTCATACAGATGAAAATGTTTTTTTGTTTCCATATGAACACGAGGTTAGTCAGTCCAGAACAATGCCAATTGAATTTGGACGCCATTATTGCATTTGGTCTATGATTAATTTAACTATTGTCTTGTTGCAGGCAATTTTCAAAATATAATCATGACATTTTGTCTTACATTCGAGAAGCTAAGGTTTGTACCTCTCCTTTGACAACATGATACAAACATGGTTATCTTGCTCTTTAATACTACATGTACATGTATTTATTTACCTTCATAGCCTATCCTAAAGGAAATATTAGCGGAAAAAAGGCCTTGTGAAAGACACAAAATCTTCACAACAGGAAATGCAAAAGCCAAAAGTGTCTTGAAACATCAATCTGGCTTTGGACCAATATCTGACTCTGATTTAGTAAGTATTTTACTTCACTTCCAGACTCAAGCTTTGCCTTCTTCAAGTTCTTCTCTTTGCTTTCTAACTTCCCTTTCCCTCTAACCACAGTTCTGTAGTTCCATATTTCTCCTTTCCCATTGTTCTTTGCACTGACATGTTTACATTCTGTACTTCCAATTTCCACTTTATGTTTCACTCACTTTCCCATTGACATCCTCTCTTCCTTCCTTCCTTCCTTCCTTCCTTCCTTCCTTCCTTCCTTCCTTCCTTCCTTCCTTCCTTCCTTCCTTCCTTCCTTCCTTCCTTCCTTCCTTCCTTCCTTCCTTCCTTCCTTCCTTGTAATGCGCATTAAATTGGTCATTGAATGGAAACTGCACATGTCTATAAGCAATAAATTATTCTTATGATGATGATGATGATAGAGAAGATATAAATTATTATTTTATAAGTTTGCAGTAAATATAATTGTAATCTTTTTCTCAGGAAATTGACATTGTAGAGATGTTGCAAGAATTCTATAATGAAGTTACAACTGACAAAGACAATTTATCAAGAGTAACTTATGTTGTTGATGTCTGGTTACCTGAAGTAAGTAATGAGATGTTTCTTTTCTTTTTGTTTCATTCATTCATTAATTTATTCTCATTTGCCTTTCTTTCATTCTTCATGTTCTTCTTTCTCTCTCTTTGTTTCTCTCTTCTTCCTTGCTTCCTCTCTTCCTAATGCTTCCTCTCTTCCTAATGCTTCCTCTCTTCCTTGCTTCCCTCTCTTTCTTGCTTCCTCTCTTCCTTGCTTCCTCTCTTCCTTGCTTCCTCTCTTCCTTGCTTCCTCTCTTCCTCCTTCCTCTCTTCCTTCCTTCCTTCCTTCCTTCCTCCTACCTTCCTTCCTTCCTACCTTCCTTCCTTCCTACCTTTCTTTTATAAGTTACTTCTTTTTTGTTCCAGGCTATGATATATGCTATACAGAAAATTGACCACATTGATCGAAAGAAAGCTGAATTAATATACCAAAAAGGGACAAGTGAAGTTTGTACTTTTAGCCATGCAGAATTAGTTCAGCAACTCAAAAGCAAAACACTTACTGATGAGGATAGAAATGCTGCTATTGAACGAGCTGAAAGACAATTTAAACTGTAGATTTCTGAGAACAATTCTCAGTACGATATTAATATTGTATATTGTAAATGTACAAATTCAGGAAAGAAATTGAATATCCATGTGTATATGTTTTTCTTTATCTGATAATTTTTTTGTGAATAGTTATAGAACTGGTTATAATTGTTAGAGCCTGTTGGCCTTTAGACCTGGTTGGTCAGATAACAAAGCTTTTGTCGGGCAGAAGAAAGCTACATTTAGATAGTCTTTCTTTCTTTCATTCTCACTTTCTTTCTCTCTCTTTCGACACTTTTTCTTTTCTTTCACTTTTAGCTCTCTTTCTTCCTTTCATCTCTTCATTTATTTCTATCCTTTTCCTTTTATCAGATATTTTTCGTCTTTCATTCCATTCTATCTCTGACTTTAGGAATGATTGTTGTATAATGACATATATAACAAATATACCTAAGTATCTTGCGGCTCAGAATTATGTTTAGCTGCTACAACATTCCATTATTCTGTGATACACCAGGGGCGTAGGCAGGGGGGTACCCAGGGTGACTGAGACCCCCCTTCCTCTGGGTTTACTCTTTTTTTAATTTATATGTTTGAGGGGAGGGAAGGGGGGATTTGGTGGTGAACGATTGAGTGTGAAACCCCCCCCCCCCCCCCCCCCCCCCCCAATGGAAAATCCTGGCTACGCCCCTGTACAGCTGGGATGTAGGAGATGGACAGCACCTCCACATTTTGGCTAATATTTTTGTAACTTCCTTTTGTTCTGTACAGTGTGAAAATATATATAAAATAAATTATAATGTGACCTGATGTCAGGGAATAATTTGCATGTCATTTCATTGCCAGTGATAGAATAAACCATGCATTTTTCAATACAGTCTTGTCGAAGTTATCAGCAGTTCTTCATTAAACAATTTTTATGTAAACTGAATATGGGTGAAATGTATTGAATAAAATGCAAATTATTTGTTATACTGTAGTTTGGTTTGTATTATTGAATGAAATGCAACTTCAACCTCCCCTCCCTTCCCAAAAATTAATTTGTACGTTAAACCGCTGTCCAAATGCACTGCTTTGGCTTCCAAAATGGCGGCAACTCTACCTTGACAACAAGAAGGGAAATACATTGAGAAAACTTGTCCTATTTCCGTTTTCAATGAGCCAAGAGCTCAGTTATGTGCAGCTTAAGACTGCTAGTGAAGCAAAACAAGCGGTAAGTGTTGTTACAAAGTCTTTTGACTTGAAAAATTGAGCTTCCGACTCTGACACTTCTTTATGGATCAAAACTCGCGAAGAAAAAGTTTTTGAAGATTGTTATTGTTGCTCGTAGGAGGAAGTGCGGTTGGAGCAAAGAAAGAGAACTCTGCTAGTTCTTATTCTTCATTATCTAAAAGAGGAAGGGTAAGCGAACATACTTCACTTGGACTTGTCACTCGGACTCGCAGAGAAAGACAGTCTCTTTGCCTTTGGCCTGCCTTCACCTGCTCGTAATTCAATTGTCCCATTCGCAATTTTTATAAATATGTATTACTGTCCACTGAAAAGTAATTAAAAAGTTGTACTCTATAATAAATTTGAAATATATATTTATCATACCAAATGCACCCTGCGAGGAGAGGTTGTTTTCTAAAAATCCCTCCGCGAAGCAAGGGGAAAAGTTTTTCCCTCGCTTGCTTGCTAGTAGAGGATTAGAAACAATCTCTGCTCGCAGGGTATCCAAATGCAAATAACCCTTATAATTATAAAGGTATGGATACACATTGCGCGCAATATTGCTGACATGCAATGTTGTCGCAATATGTGTCCACTTCTGCAATAATGTTGAGGCCAAGGTTATTGAAGTATAGTGCGATCCATCCTCGGGAACCCAGGGGTATATTCTGTCGCTCGTTAGTCACTCCCAGAGAAATACCCCTGGGAACGAAGTCAGTTGGAACTTGTTCCGGAAGTCAAAATTACTCTCGTTACTGATTGGTTGACCTAGGAAGGTTGACCAATCAGTATCAAGTATATTCTGGTTTGAGTAGGACAGCCGCCATTTTGAATTTTGACTTCCGGAACAAGTTCCAACATACTTCGTTCCCAGGGGTATTTCTCTGGGAGCGAGTAACGAGCGACAGAATATACCCCTGGGTTCCCGAGGATGAGTGCGATCCTACTTCTGCAACACTGTGCCCAACAAAATTTGCAAAGTTTAAACACCCAAAAATCCTCCATCCCTCTCCATCACGTGTAAACAGAGCAGCCCTGTACTTGTGTGCATGCATTGAAAGCCTTGGAATAACAGACCCCTTCATACATCATGCCCCTTCCTTGTCTACAGCCCCAAAATTCAAAAGTATGTAGACCATTTTGGTATAGCATAATTAAAATGCTAATCAACAACGTCCCAATATAGCTATTTAGATGCTGCGAAGGTGCTTGAAAGAGAGGGTGGAGCTGGTGTAATGAAATATGAAGTCTGCGATAATGTGGACTTGCCAACTATTTTACAGGTCAGTAAATGGTTTAAATGTGGCTAATAAATGGAATAATTAAAAAATGGAAGTTGAAATCGAGGCATTGCTGGCCAGCAGTCTCACCTGTGACTGATATATATGCAGGGTGCCCCCAGGCCTTGAGCAGCATCATATAGAAGCCGATAGGGGTCACACATTTCTTCCGAGTTGTCGCTTCCGAGTTGTTACTTCCGAGTTATCGCTGCCGAGTTATCACTAGTTCCAGGCTCTCTCGGATGCGAAAACTCAGAAATTTCCGACTTGTCGCATCCGAGAGAGCATGGAACTAGCGACAACTCAGCAGAAACAACTCGGAAGTGACAACTTGGAAGCGACAACTCGGAAGCGACAACTTGGACATTTCTGACTTGTCACTTCCGAGTTGTCGCTACCGAGTTGTTGTTAGTTCCAGGCTCTCTCGGATGCGACAACTCAGAAATTTCCGACTTTCAGGGACTTTCCAAAGCCCGTACTCAAATTAGCAAAAACATCCATATACAATGTATACAATTTATTACCACTTTCCCCCTGGGTACCAACAAATTGTTAGAGTAATCTAACGGAAAGCTGTATGGTGATTGGTGACTTGTGATTGACTGGTATTCAGTCCAGGGGGAGTAGAAATACTCCACATGTACATACAATTGTTGCCAAAATGCCGTTTTCTTGTATGTTCAGAAGTGTGCAGGGCTACTGGCATACAACCACCCCTCCCCCTGGAGCAATGTTGGGTGGAAATGTTTCTTTTAAGGTTTGACGTCATAATCTGTCAGATTACTGCAACATTGCTTCAGGGAGGAGGGGGGAGTGCCCCTAAAGTATTACAAATGTAGGAATGAAAATCACTGTTTTTTTAACGCAAAAAATAGTCAAGCATGCCAAGACATTTTGGCAACGATTGTAGATGCCTCATGTTACAGAAACATGGACCAGTTGGTCCTGGGATGACTTTACCTAAACTGATATATTTTTGCTTTCCAGGAATATGAGTCCTATTACTATGTAAAGTTCAACAAACAACCAAAGATTATCAAGAAAACCCTCAGTAGTGGTAAGCAAGAAGTTGATTTGGTACTTATTCAACTCATTAATAATTCATGAGGCGAACACAAAAGAAGTCTTAGCCATAATGAGTGTTGTAAGACTTGTAAGGGTGATATACCAAATCATCCTCATTTGCATAAACTTCAACAGCGATTTTCTCCTTGAAAATTACTTGTATTGACTACTTTCCATACATCAGCCCACTGGTCCCACAAAAAGTCCGGAATCGAGGTAGCAAGGCACAAATTTGAATAATGCTTAACATTACCTTGCAGCCTCAATCCAGTGCTTTGTGTTTGACCTGTAAGCTGATGTATGGAAAGTACAGTGTAGTCAATCTTTAAAATTTTGATAAAACAGGAAATTATTCGCCTGTGGATATGATAGGTCCGATACAATATTAGCGTCCATACTGCATGAGAGTTACAATGTCTGCCTGCGGCTCGACAATGTACATGTAATTCTCATGTAGCAGGGATCGTGGATACGGGGGGAGGTCCCCCCCCCCCACCCCACTTTCAAGGGTGCTCCGCAGTTCCTGTATAGTACGGCTGCTCATTTTATCTATTCAGCTATGTAATGGGATCAACTACAATTGTGTGCCGATATGTTGTTTGTCTACTTTACAGCTGATATCAACAAAAGTCTTCCTCCAAAGTTTAAGTCTTTATCAAAAGGGTATGTACTGTATGTTTACAAAATAATAATAATAATAAAATAATAATAAACAAAGGCTTATTAAACATGTAAGTTGTATTACATGTACATTGTACGCTGTAAGGTAATTTGTCGCTTAGTAAAATTATAGTCAGGCCATAAAGTAAGTGGTTCCATTTCATGAAGCATAAATAGTGACTTGGAAAAATTGCTATTAAAATTCATTTTATTCTCAAATAATCTAATTTAATTTGTACATGATTGCATTTCAAATATCTCTACAGTTCAAGAAATTCTGTATCACTACCAAGTATAAACAACACAATTGGAGAAAGCTCATCACATGCAACGGTTCCCTCCACGTCAAAGAGGCCTAGCAGTGATGGAAAGAGAAAAATGAGGTCTAAACAGGTATAAGAATGGGGTTTGTTACAACTGTTGTCTTCATTGCAGGGTACAAAATGTGTTTACATGTAATACACTGGGTTTCTTTTTCACAACCTCACAACAAGTAGACATGGTGTCCAGTGATGTAGGGCTTGCACGGCAGATTGCTTTGAAAACACTATCATTCCTGGATTCCTGAAAGGCTGATTAGTGCAGGTCAATTCTAATCCCTGCCTCCAAATTTCTTTTTCTTGAGAGTAGTAAATCACAGTCCGTTTTGGAGGTTAACTAAAGGCATGAGAAAAAGGAGGAAAAGACAGTGTCAACCAAGTTGAACATTGGCAGTATTGATGATGATGGTGGCGGTGATGGTGGCGGTGATGTTGGCAGTGAGTGGTGGGGGTGGCGATGGTGGTGGTGGTGGTGGGGTGGTGGTGATGATGATGGTGGCAGTGATGGTGGTGGTGGTGGGGTGGTGGTGATGATGGTGGAGGCAGTGATGGTGGTGGTTGGGTGGTGGTGATGATGATGGTGGCGGCAGTGATGGTGGTGGTGGGGTGGTGGTGATGATGATGGTGGCAGTGATGGTGGTGGTGGTGGTGATGATGATGATGACGATAGTGGTGGTGGTGGGGATGATGATGATGGTGGTGGTGGTGGTGATGATGATGATGACGATAGTGGTGGTGGTGGTGATGATGATGATGGTGGTGGTGTGGTGATTAGTGCAGGTCAATTCTAATCCCTGATGATGATGATGACGATAGTGTCAACCAAGTTGGTGGTGGTGCTGATTAGTGATGATGATGACTTTTAGTGGAGATGATGATAATGATGATGATGATGACGACAGCAAGAGTACTGGTACTCTGATTGAAAGTGTTTTGAAGATTCTCATGTTCTTCTTTCTTGAGAGTTCAATATCAACTGCAAGTTCTCCACCAGACAAAAACCCCACAAAACTCCTCATCCAACTTGAACTTAGCAGGAACTTCTATCATTAATCAAGGCAAAAACCCGCTTCCTAGCAATCAGTCTACACATGTGAAAGGTCAGTAATCCTTTCAGATTGTACTATACTGATCTTAAAGTGCCTATGATGATGAAAAAAACAGACCCCGTGGTTTTATGATTGCTACTACGAAAGTTTACGTGACGTTA
Source organism: Actinostola sp. cb2023 (assembly GCA_033675265.1). Taxonomy (NCBI): domain Eukaryota; kingdom Metazoa; phylum Cnidaria; class Anthozoa; order Actiniaria; family Actinostolidae; genus Actinostola; species Actinostola sp. cb2023. The sequence continues at coordinate 243,213 of JAUJYZ010000684.1, forward strand.
ATAAAAAGTGAATTGAGCTACGGGAACATTTTTACTCTGATTCGTGCACGAAGTTGGGCATTTTGGGTTTCAAAGTGCGACAATTCCTGCTCGGTCAAACTATAGAAATGTGACGTCAAGAGTCGTGCAAACAAAGGCATGCACCCAACCTCTTGCAACGTCACCGAGCCATTGTCAAGGGATCCAGTCTCTTGTCGCACATTTTAATTTCAAAAATGACAATTTTCAAACCGCGAAAAGTAAAAATGTGTTCGCACGCTCAAAATTGATGAATTTTCAAAAATACAGTATGAAAAATGTTCAGAGAAAGACCAAACAACAATAAATTACAATAAAACAAGGATCGACATTTTCGTTTCATAGGCACTTTAATCTAATGTCGATTTGTAGGTTGGATTATTCATGACAACCTGAGGCATTCTGTGTCTGCTAGTGGTCAGCGGATTTAACAATCTATCCCATAACCATACTTGACAGGATAGTGACCATGGCGTCGCCGGTGCGTTCCATTCAATGACCGGCGATGTTGTCGCAGACATCACAGGCGTGTCGTCGACATAACGGAACCAGGCTTTACTTGATGCTCAAAAATTGTATTGTGTACTTTGTTCCTCATTTTAGCGGGTAATCATAGATATGAAAGCAATGCTGAACAATGCTATCAAAGGAGATTACATGTCTGCAGACAATGATCATTCAGTAAGTACATATCTAATAGCTGTCAGTGGTAAGTTTATCCCTGTGTACATTCCATATTCTTCCATTTTTTAAGTAGATTTTATTTCAGCAGGGTAGCCCAATCAGCAATGAGGCTGATATCCAGAGGGGCCCATTTAATATCCTTAGCCCTTCGTACAGGTTGTCAAACAAGCCAGTCACTGGTGCATTTGACTGGCCACTCTGAACATGGTGCCAGCTATTCCGAATGCAGAAGCATATATACTTTAATTATAACTTACCATTTTGATTGGTTTTGATACTAGTTGAATTGCTTACTTTCTAGCTAGGGGAGCATGTTACTCAAAAATCTGCATGTGTCCCAGATAGCTTATCATTCAAGTTGATGTTGATGTCATTCTTGGTAACCCAGCTACTCAGTAGTCTACTTAGTCTGCACCCCCCTTGTACACCATGTGCCTTTCCATCAGCCCCAGTGAGTAGTCAGCCCCTGGGAAGGGGATGTACATGTATGGGCGACCCTGTCTAAATAAATGTAGCGACGGCGATGACGATGGTGACGATGACTGTATTTACATTGTATTAGACAAGTTGTGTTTAAAAGTTTGGTTGTTGTTGTATTCAGGACCGACTTGTCAAGCCTCTTGGAGGGTTTGCAGGACTGACAGGTGAATGGAGGGACCTTGCATCAGTGATTAGCAGAGTAAGTACTACACAGTCCTGTATATATGCCTCACTAATCATGCTTTAATCACATTCTTCCTGTGCACTGAACGTTTTAAGGCCAAGTACATCAGGCAACAAAATTGTGCAACTCATTGCTTTCTGAGTCGTTTGGCATTGTATGCACAACTTGCAATGCAATATTTTTCATTGTTGGAAGTGAATGTGTTGCACAACAGAGACTGGACTTCTACTCTCTGCAACAACATTTTGTTTTGTGCTCTGCAATGCAACATAATTCTCAATGTTGTGGAAATACATGTACATGTATGAGCAATTAATTGAACAATTTTATTATTATATTCTCATTGCCCCACTTCGCATAAGGTTGAAACACTCCTTTTCCATGCCAGTCCAGTCTGTCTTCCAATCACTCCAACCAGCTTTCTTCCTCTCTATTTCCACTGTTCTTCTCTCTGTTGTTCTTGGTCTCACTACCAATCTTTTCCCTTCTGGCAGAATTGAACAATGCAGCTGTACAACTTGCAACAAGTTGCACGATTTTGTTGCCCAATTTACTAGACCTTTAGTGATCATTTCTGTATTGTCTTACCCAAGGATATTTACCTGCATGACCCTGATGTCAGATGGGATGACATTATAGGCCTTGATGCTGCCAAGAGACTGGTCAAAGAGGCTGTGGTCTACCCTATCAAGGTAGTTCTGATTTGTAGGTAGTATACCTGTACATGTATATGGAATTCCACATGTAGGAACTGTAGGTAACATGCAATAGACCTGTGGGTATAAATGGGGTGGGGGATTGGAAGGTGTCCACTTATGGGAAGTGTACACTTATGGAAGGTGTCCACTTATGGGAGGTGTCTGCTTATGGGAGGTGTTCACTTTCCATTTATGGGAGGTGTCCATTTATGGGAGTTGTCCACTTATGGGAGGTGTCCACTTTGATGTGTCTGCTTATGGGAGGTGTCCACTTATGGGAGGTGTTCATTTATGGGAGTTGTCTACTTATGGGAATTGTCCACTTATGGGAGCTGTCCACTTATGGGAGTTGTCCATTTATGGGAGTTGTCCACTTATGGGAGTTGTCCATTTATGGGAGTTGTCCATTTATGGGAGTTGTCCACTTATGGGAGTTGTCCATTTATGGGAGTTGTCCACTTATGGGAGTTGTCCACTTATGGGAGGTGTCCATTTATGGGAGTTGTCCACTTATGGGAGTTGTCCACTTATGGGAGTTGTCCAATTATGGGAGTTGTCCACTTATGGGAGGTGTCCATTTATGGGAGTTGTCCATTTATGGGAGTTGTCCACTTATGGGAGGTGTCCACTTATGGGAGGTGTCCACTTATGGGAGTTGTCCACTTATGGGAGGTGTCCACTTATGGGAGGTGTCCACTTATGGGAGTTGTCCACTTATGGGAGTTGTCCACTTATGGGATGTCCACTTATGGAGTTGTCCACTTATGGGAGTTGTCCACTTATGGGAGTTGTCCACTTATGGGAGTTGTCCACTTATGGGAGTTGTCCACTTATGGGAGTTGTCCACTTATGGGAGGTGTCCACTTATTGTCCACTTATGTGGAGTTGTCCACTTATGGGAGTTGTCCACTTATGGGAGGTGTCCACTTATGGGAGGTGTCCACTTATGGGAGGTGTCCACTTATGGGAGGTGTCCACTTATGGGAGGTGTCCACTTATGGGAGGTGTCCACTTATGGGAGGTGTCCACTTATGGGAATTGTCCACTTATGGGAGTTGTCCACTTATGGGAGGTGTCCACTTATGGGAGGTGTCCACTTATGGGAGGTGTCCACTTATGGGAGGTGTCCACTTATGGGAGTTGTCCATTTATGGGAGTTGTCCACTTATGGGAGTTGTCCACTTATGGGAGTTGTCCACTTATGGGAAGTGTCCATTACCAGAGGTTCGACTATATTTATTTTATGGGCTCCTTGTTTACACCCAATTTCTTTGTTTCAGTATCCTCAGTTGTTTAGTGGTATTTTATCACCATGGAAAGGTCTTCTCCTCTATGGACCACCCGGTGTGTACATTGTGCAATAACTATGGCATTCCTCTCTCTATTGTGTTTATACTAAATCGTGTGAAATACTAAAGTAAACCTGAAATCCTGAAATCGTGAATCAATAAACATTACTGCTTGCTGGTGCATGTTGGAAGCCTTTGAGTCTGTCTGTCTGTTTTTAAATCTTCTTTTGTAACCCATCTTTCTAGGTACAGGCAAGACATTGCTGGCCAAAGCAGTAGCTACAGAATGTAACACAACATTTTTCAACATTTCTGCATCGTCCATTGTTAGTAAATGGAGAGGGGACTCGGAAAAACTAGTCAGGGTACGAAAATACTCCAAACATGGAGTAACACTGCGCGTGTTCATAGAGCGTTCATAGAGTCGTTTTCGTACGAGTGGGTAGTAATTACGGTACGTTTTGTGCCGTGCGGTCACCGTACCATGCCTTGTCCGAAGTGGTACGGTACTGTAGCACAGAATACGATGTTGTGCTGTGTATCTATATACGAATCTAACTATTACGATGGCGTTCCACTACGGTCAACATGCGATATTGTGCGCAACATTTGCAGGGAAGATCACACATCGCGAGAATATCTATTAATGTGAATTAATGTTGTTTTTAGGTTTTGTTTGAATTAGCTCGATTTCATGCCCCCTCGACAATATTCTTAGATGAACTTGAATCCCTGATGAGCCAAAGAGGATCAGGAGGGGGAGGGTAAGGAAGATTTTTGTTTTGTAGATTTATAAATCACTAAAGGCCCAGGCACCAGACAACACGAGTTGCAGAAGTAGGAAGTTCTTTCTGCAACCGTTGCACGCAACGTTGCGCGCAACACTCTTGTTGCAACAGAAGTAGGATCGAGTTCTACTTCTGCAACCGTTGCGCGCAAAAGAAAAAAAAAACGTTGCGTGTGACACCCCAAAAAACGTTTGCATCGTGTGACAACCCCAAAAAAAAACTTGCACGTAACGTGCATTGCGCGCCAAAAAACGTTGCAACGTTGCAAGAAAAGTTGCATCCTGTGTCTGGGCCTTAACAATGGAACTCTGATATCACATCTCATAGTTAAAACATCGAATAGACCGTCATGCTTTGCGCGCGTCTGTTTAGTCTGTTTTGTCTGAATGGTCAATTAGTATAGAAACAAAATACATAAATAAAACTTGTAATAACCTGGGACTTAAATAATGACAGTTTGGGAAACATCGCTTATAATTTTGTACGATTCAAACGGATTGTGAAGTACAATCGAAATCTCGAATTTCCAACTGCGGCAAATGGCGGACACGAAGCACGCAAAGCATCATGGTCTATTATGGTGCTTTAATGACCATTTTCCGCGCAAAGTTTACGGTGGTGTTACAAGAACACGATCTCGTTGAACACCATTCAAAAACCAACAACATGTTGCCTCAATAAAGATTGTACTCAAAATCTCTCAGCGCTCCATGTTAAACAAGACGCTCTATAAGCGTTCACTCTGTCGGCTTCAGAAATGAGCCTTCGGTTTCCTCAGCGACACAGAGCGCATGCGCCTTCAGGGTACCCAGTTGGCGATTTGTGGCCATATAAAAAAAAGAAAGCCATCATTTTCAACTCGGCGTGCCACAGGGAGCCCGCCGAGTAATAATGTGGACCTTTGATCGAACATCGTGGTTAAAAGTCGTTCCGTGTAACATATATCGTCTTTAGATCCTTTGTGTTTCGTTGGTTATAGGTCGGAGCACGAGGGTAGCCGGCGTATGAAAACAGAACTGCTGGTTCAAATGGATGGTCTTGCACGATCTGATGATCTAGTTTTCTTGCTAGCTGCTTCAAACCTTCCATGGTAACTTGATAAATATCGATAGAATTAGTGCAATGGATAAATCCAGTCTTTGTTACTGACGTGGTGGTGGTGATGAAATGATAGGTTTACGAGACGTTGGCGCATGTATATACGGCTAGATGTGTGGGTGAGGTCGATAATGATTGTCCATAGTGGTCACAGGTGGTGATCAGATCATTTGCCATGATGCAAGTATACAGCGCAGGTATACGGCGATGTAACTGACAGAGCTGTCATCATCATCATCATGAATGTCCATGTCAAGCTCAGTCATGATAATCATTTCCAGCCATGGCTGATTATGATATATGATGGTGGTGGTAACTAAGATGAGCTTGTCATGATCATCATGTCAATCCATCCATGTCACAGCTCAGTGATGATAGCCATCATTTTGGCGATGATGATTGTGATGATGATGAATGCTTAGTAAGCGATGATGATTGCCGCCATCTCCACGAATGTTGGCGATGCAACATTCCCCTGTGCAAGCAAAGATGCCGTTGGCGATGATGAGTTGTTGATGATGATGAATCGTTATAAATGATGATTGTGATGATGCATGAATGTTGGCGATGATTATAATCATCATCGTATGATGATCAACGTGACATATGATAAGTCCCTTCCTGTGGTTTTGGTGTTTAGGGATGATGATTGTATAAAGTAAACATAAATGATGGTATTTTAAGCATTTGTTGGTGGTAATTTTCCCTACGTAGTTTTTGGATGGGTTCCCTGTGGTAACCAACAACATCCAGTTATAACATTCATATTCAATAAATGAAAAGGGTCTATCGATGTATTGTTCATTCAGGGAAAAAACGTGCTCTTCACGAAATGCTACGAAGGCTTGGGAATTCAGAAATCCATTGGAATCCTTGTGGAATCCTATCGCTGAGGCCATTGGAAATCCATGTTAAAGCAGTACATTGGACCGCCAGTCATTTGGATAACTGACGAAAATGGAGTAGATATCAGAAACAGAGATAGATTACGAGACCTTGGCGCAGGTATATGGCTACATGGAAAACAACAGAGCTCGAAATTCATCATCATCATCATGTCAATCCATCCATGTCACAGCTCAGTCATCATAATCATTTCCAGCCGTGGCTACACACGCGATGTTGTGCTTGCTTAGTAGGCGAGATTTACATGTACAATTGTATAGCCGCCATCTCCACGCACTTGCGATGCAACATTCCCCTGAGCAAGCAAAACAATCAGCCGTTCCTGCTGCGACTTAAAAGTTGTTACTATCTCCACAACCACAATCGTTGCAAAAGTATTATGAGAAAATCTATGCACCGGCGTCATTACACCATCATAATCATCATCGTATACCTATCATCAACGTAGACATATCATAAGTTCCTTCCTGTGTAGTTTTGAATAATTGTTTAGGGGAATCCCCATAATTTTTAACTCTGCATTCACCTTCATCCCTTTATTTTCCCCCTGAGCACTCGTTTTATTGATTGGGTTCCCTGTGGTAACCACCAACATAAACATATAGCGTCCAAAATTAGGAGGAGAGCCACGAAAACGTAAAAAAGGGGAGAAACAAGTAATCATCATCATATTCTTCATATTCACTGTAAAAAACTTGCGCTCTTCAAACCTCGGCGGGCTGCCCGGGAATCCATTGGGAATCCATTGGGAATTCATTGGAAATTCATTGGAAATTAGTTGGTAAATTCATTGGAAATTCATTGGAAATTAGTTGGAAATTCATGAATGGAAATTCGATTGGAAATTCATTGGAAATTCATTGGAAATTCATTGGAAATTCATTGGAAATTCATTGGAAAATTCATTGGGAATTCATTGGGAATTCATTGGGAATCAAAGACCAGTGACAAACAAATGACGTTCATTGACGAAGCGTTTTGGAAATTCATTGGAAATTCAAAGAGTTTAACTGGAAATTCATTGGAAATTAGTTGGAAATTCATTGGAAATTCATTGGACTAATTCATATGGAAATTCATTTTGGAAATTCATTGGAAATTCATCGGAAATTAGTCGGGCTTGGAAATTCATTGGAAATTCATTGGAAATTCATTGGAAATTCATTGGAAATTCATTGGAAATTCATCGGAAATTCATTGGAAATTCATTGGAAATTAGTTGGAAATTCATTGGAAATCCATTGGAAATTCATTGGAAATCCATTGGAAATTAGTTGGAAATTCGTTGGAAATTCATTGGGAATTAGTTTTTTTCGAGATAGATTATAAAGATAACAATTTCCAAGGTTTTGTACATTTCCAACGAATTTCCAAGGATGACTGAGCTCGATAGAGCGCCCGTTTTTTCCCAGTGAATATCGTTGCTACTTCACGCTACAATCATTGTCATCATCAGATTTCAGAAATCATCATATTTTGGCCCCATCCGGGTTCCTGTCAGTGCTTTCTAATCTTTCTTTGATAACGTCTGCTTCTCTTGTATTTAATACGAAAACGTCTGGCTATTCAGGCTCTGATATCAAACTTCTTTGCAAAGAAGCAGCCATGAGAAAAGTGCGTAAGATGATTTGACATTCTAGAAGGACACCAATCAGGTAAATAGAGACTCCTCAAAGTCATAAATATATCCATCAATACAAAACTGATTACAGAGACCTGTGAACAGTTGCGCTCTGTTCAGTTGCTTTTTTGTTTGTGTTGTAATCAGGAGGAACATCCCAGGCGCATGCCCTGTCACCCCCCTTCACCTCCCATCCCTTCACCTCCCATCCCCTCCCTTCCCCCAAGATCTGAGACAATTTATTTTCTCTTTCTTGCATTATGGGGATTATTACACGGTCGAAATGAGTTGATATCACAGACAGCCCAACTATTTCTCATGGGGCTAAGTGTAATAAATAATAAGGTATTTGTATGCGCCACGATCCCGTAAAAACACAGGGAGCCCACAAGGTCAATCAATACACCCGCAGATTCTACCACAGGGAACCCGTAAAAAGACGTGCGCAATAATATACTTTTACCTCGGCGGGCTGCCCGTGGCTCGCCAAGTTGTAAATTGGCTATTTTTTCTTATGGCCACCAATTCAACTGGGTACCAAGGCGCATGCGCTCTGTGCCGCTGAGGAAACCGAAGGCTCATTGCTCATGCCCGCCGAGTGACGGTTATAGAGCGTCTTGTTAACAATAGCCTCAAGAAATAGCAGGGGTGCCTGTGTGTGGAGAGAAGGAGTGTTGCACTACTGCTATTTGTTACTGGCATCAATTATGATGCTATTTATTTTTTTCCCAGTTGCCGAGGATGGTCGTGCTACACCGCTACCAAAGCTAGAAATCGAACCTGTGACGACCGATGACGTGGAGGCAGCGCTGGCTCACACAAAACCCTCTGCTCGTCAGTTACAGGATAAGTATAAGGAATGGCAGAAAGAATACGAGTCTGTATGATTGTCATGGCAACATGACAACGTCATGATGAACAATTGTGCTCTGCTCTTCATGCTTTCTTATCCAATCACTGCCGACCACTTTCATTGAATGGATCGAAAATCGGGAATTGGATCAAAAAGAGTTTGGGAGTGTTGGAGTTCCTTCATGCTTATTCAATCACTGCCGATAACTTTCGATTCATTGATGGATTGAACATTAGGAATTGGATCGAAAAGAGTTTGGGAGTGTTGGAGTTCCTTCATGCTTATTCAATCACTGCCGATAACTTTCGATTCATTGAATGGATTGAAAATTAAGAATTGGATCGAAAAGAGCTTGGGAGCGTCGGAGTCAAGAACACTTGCTCACAACACAACACCAGAAGCGGCGTGTTTGAGAACAGTGTTTGAAATTGAGAAATTCGATCGTTTAGAAAATACGGGGATTCAGTACTCGAAGTTCGTTTTCGTTCTTCTTTTATGCACGCGTGCATATTACCTGCCGTCCACTCGAAATATGTATATACTTTTAAATTATTAAATAATACTCTAAGAGCATCTCAAAACTACTGACAACAATTTTATTTCTTTATTTATGTCTTTCCCTCCCCATTGCTATAAACAAAGTGTAAAGTACTGCATTGACTGTGTATGTTTACTGGGCATCAACAGTTTGAGTTGGCGAGGGAGTGGATTTCATTTTGGTCCCTTAGTGAAATCCTTTCCTGCCTTTCTTTCTTCGTCCCTTCTTTCCTCCCATCCACTTGTCGTTTCGTTCTTCTGATTTCTTTGTTATCCCTTTCTACCTTCTATTCTTTCATTCCCACTTGTCCGTTTAGTTTCCCCTCCTTGCGTTTCTCTTTAGAAATTTCATGTATAAACTGCTTGCATTTCTAGCTGTCTAATGAGGGTTTATCATGTAATTTCAAAACTCATAGGACAAAAAATGATTATCATAGCTGGAAAGAGCTCGTTGAAATTAGTAAAAAGTGTGAAGTTTGGAAAAGATCGCTCCACAAATTGCGAAGATATGAATTTTCAAAAATCGAAATTTTGTATGAAAACCTTTTGGAAATTACTGCTTGGAGGCAACTCTTGGCTCTGACTTATAAACCTTGCAAGTTTCCATAGAACTCAAACTACATCCGATACAAAATAGCTGTTTTTGTGAATTTACGTTGATTTTTTTAGTACTGACCCAAAGTTTCTCAATGTGTATAGCGATATGTTCCTGCATGTCAGCTTTCTCCATTGAGCTGTGTTACTGCGGCATAACTACTGGATCCATAACCAGACATGTTCGGTACGTGTTCATAATCCGCCGCCATGTCCCAATCGTTTAACGGATCGTCTAGATATTCATCAGGTTCCTCGAGCGCCATGATTTTCTCACTCATCTTTTTCCTGAAATACTTCACATAGGATATCTCATTCTTTTTCATGTTTTCACAGCGTGTTTTTAAAGTCTGTGGTAGGTCAGTCCTGAGTGAGTATCCCTTGACGTACACCCCTGTGTATGCCTCGTCCAGAAAACTACCGTCCTGAAGGCACTTCATTGAAGTCCTGGCGTTTATACGTCGAAATATTTCTAGTTCTCTAACGAAGGCTTTTCCCTGAGCTTTTATTTTCCTCCAAAGCGTCTGATTAAAGTATTGGTATAATAAATTATCCGCGTAGTTCCAGCTTCGAATGTTATCCTTTACTGTCTGTTCGAGGGCGTCTCTCTTGTGCTTGTCCTGGCGCTCGTTTAGCTTGAAGTACAAGATGTCCTCGAAGGACCAGCACATGAGTTGCTTGAGAAGTATCAAGGACTCGTCGAAGTGTTCCAGTATCATTACAAGGTTGAATTCATTGTCTGTATAATCGATGTAATTCTCTATGGCGGACTGGTTTTGGAAATACCTAAAGTCAAGACCCAAGTCGAACAACATTGGGTTACGCAGTAAATGCAACGCTAAGGTCTTCTTCATAAGTGGGTGGGTGTCTTTAAACGAGGGTGGGTACTTCAGGAACGTGCCCAGTGGATCTTTCTCCCCTCCGAATCCCAGAGGGGTAGCAAAGTGCATGAAGTTGAACACTGACTCGAACTGCTTCAAAGGATCGCGTAAGATCGTGATGTACTTGGCCTTGTGTTTGGGGAACAGCCAGTGCATTGGTTTACGGTTGTACCTGGCGTGGTTACATAGGATGTTCACGTCGAATTTATAAAGCGGCGCCGTGTATGACAGTCGAAATCGTGTCGGCCATAAGAACGTGAAGAGATGTCCTTGCCTCGGAAGGGCGAATGTTAGATTCCATTTATCACCAAATCGGTTGAGTATGTTCGTTATTGTGCTGCCACCAGTTTTGTGAGTCTTTAAGAACAACACGTGTTTGACCCTACTGCACTTCTTGATTTTATGTTTTCGTTTTTGCGTCTCTACACTTTGATGTTTTACCCCACGAAACATCCCACGACTGGCCGCGTCTCTTGATGGCGGGACTTGGAGTGGAAGTTCCCGCTTTTTTTCTTCTACTAGTTGCCATGGTAATATCGTGTCAGGTGTTATCCTGCAGCAAAAATGTAAACGCATTTTAATAGAGAGCTATAAAAAAAAAAAGAAAGCTAAGTGTCATTACATGAAAATTTTCTCAATGAATCCCTCTTCTGGACAATCATACAAATTAAAGTAAGCGTACATGTATTTTAACAGTTAACTGCACAGGTTTAGAACATTATCTATACAAACGCTATAAAACCTTTGGTGCAAAACTGGGTGTAAACTCAGGTGCTGTGTAAAGCCTATGGCTTGGTCAGCTGTATCTGACATATGCTTTCAAATTAACCACAAACTCTTCCGCGACCCAGGGCTTAGGGGAGGAGAATAGCCTGGGAACAAGGCCAGTCAAATGGCATTTTTAAAAATCAGGAGATCCTCTTTGTTACCATCGACTTCAAAGTCCTGGGTAACTCAGTAGTTGGTACTGAATACTTGGTCGCATAACCATGTTAGTTACCCTGTTAGTTGTGTATCAAATTATTGAAAAGCATTGAGATTTATTTATGTGTAATGCGCGCGAAATAAATGATGATGATGATGATGACAGAGGCTGATATGTTGAATGTTGTATAGAATGGATACACTAAATTGCAGAATCGTTGTCGGGTTCAAAATCATAGAACATAGAAGCTAAGACCGCAAGGGATACCTGGAAAAGCGGTAAATGAGTCAAATAAGCAATTATTGGACGAGGTTGAGCAAAATATCGTGATTTGTCAATGGCGAGCAGATTAATTATTTGCCGATGCCGAAGGCAGAGGCAAATAATTAATCTGCGAGACACTGACAAAATCACGATATTTTGCGATAACCGAGTTCAATAATTGTTTTATCATTCAACTCATTTCTATCAATAAGGAATTTATTGAATATAAACATCAAGAAAAAATATTGTAAAACGAGCTGCCATGTTTACACTGTGAATGATCGATTAAGTGCGCATGCTCGGACCGTTATTTGCATCGAACATTGCTTAATCTTCACTGCGCATGCTCAGACCGTTATTTGTACGCAGTTATTTGCAGGTCTTTCAGCCAATCAGAACTGCGGATAGAAATGAGTCGAATGATAACGTCGCTTATACACCGAATCGAAATATGGCGACCAATTTGAATAACTATTGTTCTGGACTGACCAACCTCTCATTCATGTGAAAACGCTTTTGTGTTTCAACGTGAACACGAGGTTGGTCAGTCAAAGAACAATGGTTATTCAAATTGGACGCCATATTTCGATTCGGTGTATTCGTAATTTATTTCCCGAATATGTGTAGAATTTTGCTTAGAGAGATCAATTCTTTCAATAAACACCACAATGAGGGTTTATCATGTAATTTCAAAATTCATAGGACAAAAAATGATTATCATAGCTGGAAAGAGCTCGTTGAAATTAGCAAAAATGTGAAGTTTGGAAAAGATCGCTTCACAAATTGCGAAGATATCAATTTTCAAAAATCGAAATTTGCCTCCAAGCGTAAATTTCCAAAGGTTTGCATATAAAATTTCGATTTTTGAAAATTTATATCTTCGCAATTTGTGAAGCGATCTTTTCCAAACTTCACATTTTTGCTAATTTCAACGAGCTCTTTCCAGTTATGATAATCATTTTTTGTCCTATGAGTTTTGAAATTACATGATAAACCCTCATTGTCCTCTGACTACATAAAACTTAGAGCTGATTTACCGCTTACCCAGGTATCCCTTGCGGTCTCAGCTTCAATGGTCTACGATTTTGAACCCGACAACGATTGTTCAATTTAGTGTATACACTGGAAAAACAAGCTCTTGGCTGCTGTACATTCCGTGCAGATTAAATTTATATGGTTTTGGACATTTGCACTAAAGTTACGGCCAGCCAAGAGTGCGGGTTTTTTTCCAGTGATACAGCGATTTGCAAAAATTCTGTAAAAATCAATATATATCGATATATCAATATATCGGGTGCATTGTGGGTAATTTTCATCATAAAATGGCTGAATAAGCCCTCGTAAGGTTTTTTTTTTCAATTGTTTTTTCACATACATACTACAAAGGTTAATTGGGTTTAGATTCAGGTTTAATAATAGCTAAAATCAAAGAATTAGGATTATGCAAATTACTATATATCGATATATCGATATATTAGATTTTACAGAATTTTTGCAAATCGCTGTATATACTCTTCAATAAAAGAAACGCACAGTTCATTTACTGGCGTAGTTTGCATGTATTAGGAAAGGAAACTCCGTCAAACCTGGTGTGCAGCTGGTAACATTGTAACACGTAAACAACTTACTATCTGCCAATTCAATGTGTTCGGATCGTAAAACTATCTGAAAAAGTGTCTTATAACAAAAGTAGGGATAGTTTATATGCGGCGATACTATGGAAGACGGGTACAAATATTTAATGCCATTTCATAGGAGATCCTCGTATACTAACGGTTGATTGAATAATAATTTAGGTGATCGGTCGGACGCAGCAGAAATTGCTCCAATAACATCGGGAGTTATTGATTGGTTGGTTTGTTAATGGAAACTCCTGTAAGGCTAGCTGTGTTACCACTAGGTTGGGATACCGTAGATTCTCGAATCTGATTTGGTATTTACGAATGTCATTTTTATTTAGAGTTTGGCGATCGCTGGCTCATTAGTGGTCGAGACATAGAGTGAAGTTCTTTGACTCAATTAGTATCCGCTTAATTAACTTACCTTTCGTTTAGAAGACAATTTCTAAAAGAGAGATTCTCAGGAGCGTAGTTCACCACAGCGTACAGCACGAAAGTCAAGCAAAGTAGAAACGCTAGAATTGATCTGGTTTGGATAAACATTGTTGTTCGACCAACATGTCCTCACGAGTCTTCTCTCTCTTCACGGACAATCCGCTCTAATGTGATCTACTTGGTTAACGTTGCATTCTGAGACCCCTTTCTATACAACCTGGCTGTCCTCATCTGAAAGAATTCTTTATAACTCGCTAACCCATCTGAACTTGCTTTGTTCAAGTTTACAGTCGTGAATAATTAAAGCTTTTGCATTTCTGATGTGTCCGTGCAACATCGTCCACCTGTTAACTATAGAACTGACCCCTAGGAATTCTTCCCGAAGTACGTAGCGAATTCAATCTCTTAAGCAAAATCATCTTATCGATTTACTAAAAATTTTTCATCCTTTTCTATGTATATATTATTTATTGTTTGTTGTTGTGCATAAGAATACGTTTTGTTGTGGATAGTGTGGTGAGAGGATTTGGCGAAGTAGAATGATAGCGGGTAGTAAGGTGTTTAAGTAGCCGGCTTTGTAGCTAGTGGTAAATTGTTAGTTAATGGTTTTCACGATGATTTTGTCTCGAATTTCCACCCACGTCCTTGCGACCACCAATAGACCAGCGCAGGTTTTTCCTTTCACTAGTACTTGACTAGTGAATGTACGTTATAGTAGCAAAACAATTAGGTTAAGATAGGTTATTTATTGCTATCGTTATTGTGCAATAAGTGAGCCATTGTTTCAGGTTTGTAAACAATAAACAACTTTATAGGCCTAGTTCTACGCTGTACTTTTAATTACTTGAAAAGTAGCCGCCTCCGGTATTATCATAATAATATTGTTATGTAATAATAGTATTGTATTGTTTGAAATGAGAACGGTCCATGATTTCTGAGGCTAGTAGGGGTGGCGAATGGTCATTGCTAGACGTGCGTTTTTCACTGCGAGTACGAGACTTAACGTAGACTAAAATAGAAAAAAATCGAGACCCCGATACGATGAAAACACTGAAACAATGCAAGACTGTGAGACCCTTGTATTTGAGGTTCAGGAACTGTGCGACTCGTAATTTTCGAGGGACGATTCGTCACCCCTAGTACTTCAGGTCTGATTCCCATTTCCTTCAGTTCTATTTTTTCTCAGTTTCCTTTTTGTAAAATACCGGCTTAAGTTTGTTTTTTTCGATTATTATCTGATCGTACGTTTTTTACTGCTTTTCTCTGTCTTACTGAACCAAGAAACATAGCCGGTATGTCAGCACTGAGGAGAATATTATGTAAAACTATACGATTAAAGGGGAACTGAAGACAAACTTTATTTTCTCAAGAAAGTTAGATATCTCTTATATTTGCATTATTTGAGTAATATTTTTTTTAATCGTTCTTAGATATCAACATAATTAATTTACGTTCAATATGGAATGTCATCCGCCATTTTGCCGTTTTACCGTCGGCTCAGATCTTTTTGTTTGTGACGTCGTTTATGGGGAATAGTAAAAATCCGTTCACAACATTCTCTCGGGTTCAAGAAAATACAATGCACTTATAATTACTCTATATTGTGACTGCACTTTCCCTTGGGATAGGTGACGTCTATTATGGGGAATAATTACTGAAGTGAGCCGCGATCATTTCAGCGGTAATCTTTGTCTTTTTACAATTCAAACTCAAGTTTCTTCTCCATAAAAATATAAACACTTGAAAATTATATCAAAAAATGAATGTATATCTTTGTTTTAATCGAAAGATAGATTTAGGCTACAGTTCTCCTTTAATGATAATGTCTATATAGCTAATTGCATAATCGTTGTCGGGTCAAAAATCATGAGAACTATGACCAAATGGAATTCTGGGAAATTAAAGCCCTCAAATAACACCGTCAAATGATCGACCTTTTTATCCAGACTTGTAGGATCTTAGTTAAATAGCTCATATACCTTCAAAACTACGAGAACATTGAATATATCTGTATGTAATGTGGCTCATGAACTGATTTCCCATCCATCCTTGCCGTCTCAACTTCTATGATTTATGATTTTCGACCCGACAACGATCATGCAATTAGCTATATACACCTAATTGCAGAAAGGTTGTCCACCTCGGAAAAGCACATTTACACATTTACACATTTGCACATTTACACATTTGCACTTTTACAAGCGCTGAAATACAACTATCCACCTGAAATCTTCTGTATAAGGCCGCAGCATTCTTATGGCAGTATACTTCTACTGAATCTATTGACTCTGGGTTCCACTTGCGCAAAACAAATATACACGTGATGTTGCGAATGTGCAAATGTGCAAATGTGTAAATGTGCTTTTCCGGGACAACCTTTCTGCAATTAGGTGTATCCAACTCCGCTATTGTTGTGCTGAAATTAAGAGTTATGTAATTTCTTCTTTTTTTCTGTCTGTCTTTCTTCCGTTTGTGTTGTCAATCCATTTTGCTTTATTTCTACGATACTATTCCACTCCGGCCTCTTTTTATCAACATTATTTGGAATGTTAACCATATTTTGACGTAGTTTTCAGGAGGGTCTGAATGGGGTTAACTGACAAATAAAACTTAACTGTCAACTGACAATCGAAGCATCAAACACGTTCAATTGTTCAAAACATGATATGGCCAGTTAATAGTTAACTAACGTTTAACTGACAAGGTAAAAAATTAACTGACAAATGACCAAATATTTGACTGACAACTGACATACAGACCCCCCCCATTCAGACCCTCTTTCATGCAGTCTAGGAAGCAATATCCAAGTTATTTCCATCCAAAATGTCTGTTTACTCATTCTCACCTGGTATAAACAAGCGAACACATTTTTCCATATGGCTCCCGTGGTCTCCAGCACGACTCCATGCTGTCTGAGTACATATCATACATACTTTATTGGTAATAATGTCAGAGATAGGCAGCTTTCGCCGATGTGGACCTCCTGTTTACTAATATACATTCTAATATATTTAAAACTATTAAAAAAAACTACCCCTAACCTTGATTACTTATTAAAATAATAACTTAATTTAATTATTAAATTCAAGATACAAGAAGCTTTATTTGTACCATAACTTTTTTTTTCTACAAATATCATATAAAACCAATCTACAGCAAAAACCCAAATTCAATTGTCTTCGTTGCTTCTCAGATGAGTTGATAAAATCCAAGGCAGCCGAGTCATCATTCTAGTCGTAGTGGAAAGATAACGAGATGTAACCCCCAATACGTTTAGCTTACATTTAATTACCATATCCGTCTGCAGGGCATTGTCTGATGATGCGTAATAATTCAGTAGATTGTAAAGCCGTGCTTTGTTTAATTAGATTGGATGATGGTTGGTTCTCGGGGTTAGAATGACATTTGCTTTTTCCTACTTTTAAACCACCGAAGTCTAGCTAGCATTTTGGTGAAATGTCAACTGGCTAGAAACTGAGCATCGTTATCTTCAGGAATCAGCGAGGTCTTCCGCTGGATGAATAATCACCAATGTTGCTATACTTCAGCATCTTTACCGTTGTAATTATACTATATGCGGTTTTTATTCAGAATAGTTTTGCTCTGAATTACTCGTACTTGGTCTTACCAAGTCCACGAAGGCCGACATCCTCGAGGACAGACACCATGGGACACAATTTGTCTACCAAGAGAGCCTCTCCTAGACTAATTTCATCAACCTCTCCTAACTCGGCACCTCTCAACAGTGGTGTAGTAAGTGATTATATTAATCAAGATACAATTCTTCCCAGTGGAATTCTAACTACTGGAAAAGTTGAGCATGCGTCCACGATTCTGGAAAGTCTATTTTCATTGCGGTCGTGTTCTCATGATGGTGTTGCAAGTGGTTGTAGAATGATGTCTGGAACTGTGGTGATTATAAGCCCTACAGGAGGCTACAGAAATGCTAATTCCTCTGCTTTTGTGAGCAAAAGCTATGGACTGCTGGACATAAACTCATCAAAGTCATTGTCGCTTCTGAATTACACTATTACAAAACCGTCTACAGGTTGTGATGAATATGAGTGTTCTCGGTATGGAGCGCGATGGGTGGACTTTTACATGGATGTAAGTAAAGACACAGGCCATGGTTTATTTTATTTATTTATTCATTTTATTTATTCATTCACCTCACAATATAATGATAACGTTTTATTAGCACTACTCCAGTAAACAAATGCTTGGAGTATTTACATAGATATGATTAAAGCCAGTTGACAATGTTCTAAAAGTCGCTTTTCTTGACTAAATGCGGTGTTCGATTCGGCAATGCCGTTCAGTTTTGCTTCGAATATTTCACATTCGCCTTACATTTTTTAGGAAACTCTATTACTTTAGGCGACGGATGGATATTTCATTTTTGAGGAAACTCTATTACTTTAGGCGACGGACGGATATTTCTTTATCCTAGCTACCAATTTTCCATTTGCAAATTGATATATATAATAAAGGTATTATTATTTTTTAATTACAAATTTAAAAGATGCTGCGATGTAAATAAGCCGCCTACATGTAGGATGTGTTTGCACATAGTTAATAGAGGGAATGGTTAGGAAGCCTTTTGTTATATTTCTTTGTTCTAGTCCTAATGTCATTATGATGTTGAACGGGTCCTGACCGTGCACATTGTTTCTTCAAATTCATTAGAAAATGGCTAAACGACTGAACCCAAATGTTTTCTATTGGATTACTTATTTAAATATTCTAATATATTTAATTTTGAATTGGAATATATCGCACAAGCAGCCAAAAGAAACGTTTGGGTTCAGTTGCTCAACCATAGCAAATTAAGGCAAAACAATGACAAAACAAAAGATTTGTGCACGGTCACGGTTGAAAAAAACGAACAAAAACATATAACAAAAGGTTTCCCAACCAGTCCCCTCTACTAACTATGGTTTGCACAACTATAGGCATCGCCTATCTACTTCAATTATTCGTGCTGATATTACATGCGAGTAGATGAGTGCTTGAACACCGACAAAAACTGATATTTGCCCGTGTGCTTTTGAGACGTTGCGTTGCTATAACAGAGACATTGACAAGCAAATTAGTGATAAATGTCCAAGGTCGGTTGTTCAAAGAGTAGATAGCATCATACGCTGAACAAAGCCTCGTCCAATGAACAAGCACTAAGATATGGTGACGCTACTATCGCCGGAAAACCCATCAGTCGAATTGGATAATGACTTGTAGAAGGGAAATAGCATTTTCAACATTTTCAACCACCGAAGCCTGCATGGAGCAGCAGTAGGGAATAGTTTTCGCTCTTGCTAGCATAACGACGGTCGTTTATAATGAATACGTCCACAACAAAACCAGGATTATCTGGTCGTTATCTGGTTGTCCAAGGTGTTTGGTACCTTTGTATGCGCAAAGGAGGTTATCATAATCGTTCCATTGTCTGGAGAAAGAGTAATTTGACGTTGGCGGTCGTTAATAAAATAGATGGGCATTAATTAATTACATGTGGGAACAACTGGGTTTTCCTTTATGTTAAACCGGCAAATAAAACCATTTTTACAGTAGTAAGTACTCGAGGGTACGCGACGATCGAAAAGGAGCATTGGGACTGACCGGTCTGCGACAAATGTTGGAAGACTGGGTACGAGTGTTTTAATTGGCTGAATTATCAGAATTAATTACAATTTTTTCGAGGTGTTTGTCTTTGATTAGTGGGAAAGGACCGCAGGGAAGTGGAACTAGCCTGCGTCACATCCGGATGTGACGCAGGCTAGAGTGGAACGAGACTAAAAACGGCTGCTAAGGAGACTAGCCCTCGATAAAAGACTAGTGGAAATATCACTTGAATGGATTCAACGTTCTTGCTCCAGCACATTGGATAGGCTATACAGTTTTTAAATTAGAGATAATATTGTTAAAATATAATTTGACTACTACGATCTCAATGATCATAACATTCGTACCCAGCCTTCCAATGTATTTGCCCGGTTGGAAGTGTTTTGAAATATCTTCTCTGGTCAGTTATGATCAGTGGTACTTGTGACTGCTTGCAGTGCTTCAGCAAAGACGTAGTTCGCCTTCTTTGTGTCGAAAGCCTAACAGCAGCAAACGATCAGTACCATGCTCCTTTTCGGTCCGTGATGCATAGTCTAGAACTATTTCTAAAGACAACATTTTTGAAGTAGCTGTAAACTGCAGATTGAAACCATAACAAGAACAATATTTTCCCCCAACCCCTTCCCTCTTAGTGGTCTTTTCGTAGGCTCTGTTAAGGAATGGGGAGGCAGTACTTTATGTAGTTGAGGTAGTTGTCAGTGTGGTCTTGAGGGGTCAAACCCAGTCCCTCACTACATTATGAAGTACAGGTATCCCATATTAGTATATACCAAATAAGTGAATGGTACTTTTCGCGCGCTCTGATTGGCTACTCAATCTCGGAATATCCTTGGCTATTCACCTCCGAGCAAAACAATATGGCGTCGCGTTTCGCGAGCGTGTCTCTTCATTTCGTGAAAGTAAATTTTAAATATTTGGCTGGCTATTGTGTGGTATATACTAAAACAATTATTCTCCTCAGTGTCGGTGAGTGGTGGTAGATATTTACCTCGCCGGCTGACTCGGCCGTAAATATCCACCCAGTTCGGTGAATACTGCTAACTATGACAGGCTCAACTGTACTCAGTGTCATCACTTTCTCTATCTTTCAGATTGGTGGCTGGATCATGCTTGCAGTAGTTCTATGTGGGATTACTACACTTATTATTACTCACATTCTTGGACGTAGACAAGTCAAATATAATGACTTTACGGGTCTCAGGAATAGAGACATAAGCGGGCGATATCGAGGGCACTTGATCTAGCCTTAATAGCATGGCAGTCGAAAAGAATACAACAAGTCAAATATAATGACTTTACGAGTCACAGGAATAGAGACATAAGCGGGCGATATCGAGGGCACTTGATCTAGTCTTAATAGCATGGCAGTCGAAAAGAATACAACAAGTCAAATATAATGACTTTACGAGTCACAGGAATAGAGACATAAGCGTGCAATATCGAGGACACTTGATCTAGTCTTAATAGCATGGCAGTCGAAAAGAATACAACAAGTCAAATATAATGACTTTACGAGTCACAAGAATAGAGACATAAGCGTGCGATATCAAGGACACTTGATCTAGTCTTAATAGCATGGCAGTCGAAAAGAATGCAACGAGTCAAATATAATGACTTTACGAGTCACAGGAATAGAGACATAAGCGTGCGATATCAAGGACACTTGATCTAGCCTTAATAGCATGGCAGTCGAAAAGAATGCAACAAGTCAAATATAATGACTTTACGAGACATAGGAATAGAGACATAAGCGTGCGATATGGGGACACTTGATCTAGCCTTAATAGCATGGCAGTCGAAAAGAATGCAACAAGTCAAATATAATGACTTTACGAGACATAGGAATAGAGACATAAGCGTGCGATATTGGGGACACTTGATCTAGCCTTAATAGCATGGCAGTCGAAAAGAATGCAACAAGTCAAATATAATGACTTTACGGGTCACAGGAATAGAGACATAAGCGGGCGATATCAAGGACACTTGATCTAGCCTTAATAGCATGGCAGTCGAAAAGAATACAACAAGTCAAATATAATGACTTTACGAGTCACAGGAATAGAGACATAAGCGTGCGATATCAAGGACACTTGATCTAGCCTTAATAGCATGGCAGTCGAAAAGAATACAACAAGTCAAATATAATGACTTTACGAGTCACAGGAATAGAGACATAAGCGTGCGATATCAAGGACACTTGATCTAGCCTTAATAGCATGGCAGTCGAAAAGAATACAACAAATCGAGCCAACGTGAACCGAGTTCCAAATGTATGGAACCCTTTGTGGAATCTATTCGCGTGTACCTCCCAGTTTCTCACTATATAGGATAGAGATCGGAGGGCATTTTCATTTGGGTATCAGAATGCTTCTCAAATCCACCAGTTCAGCCTTGAGTTACTAAGCACAAACTATAATAACTGCATTTAGCATAAACCATCCAGTGGTCTATCGCAAATCCTGCAATCTGATTGGTTCGCTACTAGTGGTCTATCAGCTCATAGACCCCGAGTAGAGGTAAACAAACAAAATGGCCGCTTCGTCGTCGCGTTTTGCTAATGATTCTGAGGAGTTTCTCGACGAATTATTGTCTGTTGCTTGTTTCTGTCATTTTCTACTGACCTACTGTTTTATGCTAAAACAATTAGACTACTCGTTCTCGTTTTACTATGAGGATAGTCAACTCGTAGCGCCTCGTTGACTATTTCGGGCCTCATAGAAACCTCGAACTCGTAGTCTAATTGTTAAATAGTACCCGCGTCTATCTGCCAGTTATATACACCTCTAGTCATCCATTTGTGTACTGTCAATCACTAGCAAATTAACATGATCTATTGAGGTCACAGGCCGTTATGAGTAAGGCGTTTTGGACGCAGTAAATGCTGCAGTAGTAAAGGACTAATAATAATACTAGGAGACATTGCCGGTGTCAGTTAACGTTACGCATTGCCGTTCGTGGGGATTAGAAGGTGACCGGGGCACAGTCAGTATACAGTCGTGGGTTGCTTCCCTCTTCCACCAAGATGAAAACACTCCATGCTCGATCAACCGAAAATAACTGTAGTTTGAATGAGGTTTATCACGTAATTTCAAAACTTATAGGAGACATAGGACAAAAATGATTATCATAGCTGGAAAGAGCTCGTTCAAATGAGTAAATATGTGAAGTTTGGAAAAGATCGCTTCACAAATTGCGAAGATATGAATTTTCAAAAATCGAAATTTTGTATGAAAACCTTTGTTGGAGGCAAGAGTTGCCTCCAAGCGTAAATTTCCAAAGGTTTTCATATAAAATTTTGATTTTTGAAAATTCATACTTCGCAATTTGTGAGGCGATCTTTTCCAAACTTCACATTTTTACTTATTCCAGCTATGATAATCATATTTTTGTCCTATGAGTTTTGAAATTACACGATAAACCCTCGTTATCTTTTGTTTTGTATTCGAGTTTTCAGTCGAGCATCTCATGAACTACTTATGTGTGCACGATCACGTGCCGGCAGGATAAAGGAATACCTTTCCGCTAAGGAATTGAATTCTTTCTCATTCAAAATTAATAATAATAATAATAATATCAACTTTATTGGATAGGGTGTCACCGTTACCAAAAATGATAATTTTCAGGTGGCCCTCGTATACTATAAAATACTATATACAGTCGTTTTCGTACGAGTGGGAAGTAGTTACGGTACGGTTAGTGCCATATCGCGCCATCATCATGCAGTATCCAAGCATTCTCATTGGTTGAGAAATGATTTTGCGCGCTGTGATTGGTTGAATACAATGTCTTCGATTCCGTACCGTGACCGTAACTCCGTGCCGTAGGTTTCCCACTGTTACGCAAATGACTCTATACAAATTGCACAAAGTGAAACTATATTATAAAATTGACTGGATATCATATATACAGTGGAACCCGGTTAATACGGACACCATCGGGACGAGACGCAGTGTCCGTATTAACCGGGTGTCCGTATAAACCGGGTTAATCAATTAATGTCACTTACATTTTTAGCGCAAACACTGAATGCATGTAATTAGCGATCAGTTTACAAGTTCAACGTGAGAAAGCACGGAAAAACGCAATTCTATTAAAAAGCGATCAATTTACACATTGTCGTTGTCTTAAGAAAATAAAGTGTCCATATTAACCGGGTAGGCTTTGTATGAAAATGAGCATATTGGGACAGGAAAAAGTGTCCGTTGTCCGTATTATCCGGTGTCCGTATTAAACGGGTATATTTTTTAGACATTTGTATGAGTTTCGGCCGGGACAGAACAACATGTCCGTAATAACCGGGTGTCCGTATTAACCGGGTGTCCGTAAGGCCGGGTTCCACTGTACTATAGAAAAAATGAGTAAAAGTAGGATTAAATCATATATCTAAGCAAAACTTTATTGTTCCTGCCCCCTCTCATGGCTGCCGGCACGTGATCGTGCAAACCCTCTATATAGCGCATACAGCTGTATATACAACATCCTCGGCGAGCAGGAGTATATTCTGTCGCCCGTTACTCGCTCCCAGAGAAATACCCCTGGGAACGAAGTCTGTTGGAACTTGTTCCGGAAGTCAAAATTATTCTCGTTTCTGATTGGTCGACCAAGGAAGGTCGACCAATCAGTATCAAGTATATTCTGGTTTGAGTAGGACAGCCGCCATTTTGAATTTTGACTTCCGGAACAAGTTCCAACAGACTTCGTTCCCAGGGGTATTTCTCTGGGAGTGATCGGAGTAACGAGCGACAGAATATACCCCTGGGTTCCCGAGGATGTATATACAATGTCTGTTCCATGCGCTCAGTTTACAATTGTTAATTTAATCATCATTCGTCTTCATTAATTCGTATCTTTTGTCATCTACATCGTCGTCATCACCCGGCCATCCCAGCTCCTCAACCTCGACAGTTTTATTTTGAAAGTAGTCCACATAGTGAATTTCGTTCAGCAGCATTTTTGTACATCGGGGTTTCATCTCTGGAGGTATAGTGTGCTTTAGTTGATATCCCATGACATATCTCCCGGTATAGGCGAGTGTCTTCTTGCTTTGCTTAAGTAGGCATGCATTCTTGGTTCGGTGTAATTCCTGACGGAACAGCTTTAAATCCTCGTAGAACCCAGGACCTTCCATCTCGATTTTCTTCCACAAAGTCGCGTTAAAATAGTCGTAGAGCATGACGTCCGCTTCGTTCCATCTTCTGATTTTTCTCTTTAATTCGTTTGTTAGATATTCTTTATTCTTGTCTATCGTAAGTCTTTCCATTTGCTTGAAGTACAGGATGTCCTTGATCTCCCAGCAGAACATGCGTTTCATAAGAACAAGCGACTCGTCAAAGTGTTCTAAAACCAGAACCAAATCGAACTCTTGATCGAGGAAACGAGTGTACGCTTTGATCGCAGTGCGGTTTTCGTAGTCCTTGAGAGCTAAACCAAGATCGAACATAAGAGGATTCCTGGATAGAGCAAATGTACCAATCCTCTTTTGAATGTCTTGCCATTCCAGGTACGACGGCCGGACATTCAGAAATTCATCGATTCCGTTGAGACCCTTGAAGTAATAGTCGAACTTAAAGAAATAGAAAACCGATTCATAGTGAGACACGGGTTCTCTTATAAGTGTCACGTACTTGGAACTCTCTTTCGGAAACAAAATATTTAGAGGTAGCTTGTTGAATCGAGCGTGATTGCAAAGGATTCTGGGACCTCCATTTAAAGACCCAACGTCCTGCAATTGGAATTTATTAGGCCACGAGAAGGTGTAGTGTTCTGATCTCGGCAGTACCACAGTAAGGTTTCTTTCGTCTGCGAATCTGTTTAGGACGTTGGTAAGGGTGCTGCTACCAGTTTTGTGGGTTTTTAGAAACATAATGTTTAGATGTGGTTGTGGCTTACACTTGTTGACGACGCGACTGTAAAACATTAAAAAACAATAAAAAATGAATTGAAAAAGACACCCGTTGGTCAACTCGTGGATTACCACCCCCTCCCCAAAGTTGTGAGCCTGCGATGTACTTCAGCGGCAACGTAATGGGAGTTTACAGCGTGGAATATGTATTCCACGAACTCTCGGAGGGACTCCCATATAAATTACGCCCGGGGGAGGGGAGGGGGGAAGGTGTTGATTGATTAAAACCATACACAAAGTCAGTCTCCTCGCATTTATGGTAGTTAAAGTGTGAAGCTGTTATCAGCTTTATTTGTGGGTACCGGTGTCAGTTTGTTACTAATTTGATTCACAAAGGATTGTGGTAACATCCACAGCCGCCATCTTGTTTCTGTACAATGGATTACAGTTGAAGGGATATTTTCTAATATTTTACTAAGCTTGAGATTTTCGATAGAAAAGATAGATTTTAACTATTTTGATTCGTAAAGGATTGTGGTAACATCCACAGCCGCCATCTTGTTTCTGTACAATGGATTACAGTCGAAGGGATATTTTCTAATATTTTACTATTTTAAGCTATCGATAGAAACGCTAGAATTTCACAGACAGCTGATAAGACAGACAGACAGCTGTGTCATCTCACGTAGACATGAAAACCCTTGCTAAAAGCATTGGTAAACCGTTGGATTGACTTTTCAGTCGGGATATTTGCACAGCAGTATAGCTGTATCAGACACTCGCGGGATATCATTTACGTTTCAGATGAAAGTGTGTCCAGTCAGAGGGTTTATTTCATGGAAAATGATGCATCATGTTTATACTCTAGATTTCTATACTCTAGATTTTATAGTTTTTCTTTTAATATCCTGAGGGTAGTACCTCGCCCCGTTCGTACCTCCTCCCCCTTTGGGTTACCTTGTCATTGATATTATGTTCCTTTTTTTTACTGTAATATTGTATATTACATTTCATAACTTGAAATATTGCCCAATAAATCAGTTTAAAAAACATACACCGCCCTGCACACGAACGCCACTTTGTCCGTGGAATTGTTGAAATGGTAGCCCTTTTTAGGGTTCTGTCTTTAATCAGGCATCCCGAAGACAAAAGTCAAACTTTAAAGATCTTTAAACGTGAAATTTCACTCAAAATACCTAAATTTAGATGAGTGTTTTCGCATAGATACGTCAGTTTTCGCTGTCCACATCGACGTGTTCACAAATCTCAATTTTGGGAAGCGTTTTTGAAAAACTCGATCCGATTTTTGTCCGGCGACTACATGTAAACACGTGATGAAATACGGCTTCAAAAAACGTGTAGACGGCTGGTGGACTTTGTGCACACTTTAATGACTGACGGTCCTGACACGTGTGTTGTCTCTTCGGTGTGCTAACTTCAAGTTGTTTTCATCATTTTCTCAGTTTTCCTTTTCCATTCATCAATTATTATTATTATTATTATTATTATTTTAATCGAGATAAAAGCGATAAGAATGAATAAGTACACCATTAGTATTATTATCCAAACTACTGCTATGTGTATATATTTACATGTAATATAGCGCCATTTCTAATGCTGTCCAATTTAAGTCGGTACTATGTACACTTTATGAGCGGCCGATCTGTATGGGATTTGCGGTTTTTAAATCCCATACAGATCGGACGCGAATATTGTACATTTAATACTTATCAAATCCAACGATGTATAACTGGATATTTTACTATAATTTTTTAATGATAAGAAGCATTTTGACCGAGAAAATTCAACTTAAAGTTGAATGCAAATGAGAACGAATCTGTATCCGATTTACAGATGTCCGTCCACGGTAGTGATTTCTATCGATACTGAAATATATTAAAGATGTTAACAATAATATTTTGAAAAAATGAATTAAAGCAACCTTCAAATACACTTGAAATAGACGATGAAATGGAGATTACAGTCACAAAAAGGCACGAGAAAAAAATGACTAAAGTAAGCGAAGCAAACACTTAATTATGAAAATTAATTTTTCGAATTTCAAGTATGTTTTCTTCGTTTTCCTTCCTTTTCTCCTCCTACATTTGGCGAATTAATTAAACCATTTTAATCTCGAGGAAGGTATTCGTACCACGTCGTCATGAGACTTAGCCTGATATACATGATATTACTCAGTATAGAATTGGCCATAGTTACAATTGTCCCGTTCCCGCTCTGTTTATTATTATTTCAATGAGGGTTTAATATCTTGTAATTTCAAAACTCATTGGACAAAAAATGATTATCATAGCTGGAAAGAGCTCGTTGAAATTAGTAAAAATGTGAAGTTTGGAAAAGATCGCTCCACAAATTGCGAAGATATGAATTTTCAAATATCGACATTTTTATATGGGGAAAACCTTTTAATTTACGCTTGGAGGCAACTTTTGCCTCCTTCGCAATTTGTGAAGCGATCTTTTCCAAACTTCACATTTTTACTAATTTCAACGAGCTCTTTCCAGCTATGATAATCATTTTTTGTCCTATGAGTTTTGAAATTACATGATAAACCCCCATTGTTTCTCTATTTCCTCAGTTCTATATACATTAATAATAATTATACATCTTTGTTGAAAACATTTATAGACAAAGATAGGATGGATATATATATTTGGTAACATATAGAATATTAACAACATTTTCGTTGTACATTTTGTAACTCGTTAGTTAATCTCTTGGCCTGTAATCTATTTTTAATGAGGATTGTATTCAATTGTATATTACTATTCCTTTCCAAAGCTATTTTCTGTCTATTTACTGTTTTTCTTCATTATTAGGGATTTAAATGACAAAGCAAAGTGTCCATTTGTGAGCAGTTGGATTGAAGTGCCTCGGGACTCTTACAATTGCCTCTTATCGCCTAACAATCGTCAAAAAGCCTAAAAGCTGTCTTCACTGCTCTCTTGCTTTTGCTAATGTATCGATTCCGGTTTGATTTTTGGGGTCGAGACTTAAACCATATTTAATATAATTATTGTTTTATAATAATGAAAGGTTATTAGTTGTTAGTAGTTTTTAACAAGACCACAGTTACTATAGGCGGACTATTGTTTTTCTTCCCGGGGTTTTATAGATGGAGGTTCATATATTATAACTGTGATATTCATTGCTTGTAGTTTTTGTAGTGTTCCGCGTCAGTTACATCGGTAGTCACCAAGAGACCAGATCATGCGGTATCTTGGTAGTTACACTGACAAAAAAATAGCTCTTCGCAAGTGTAAATTCTGTGTAATTATCCAACACGTGTAAATTTAATTTAACACGGATTTTACACGGAATTTACACACACCATACGCGCGGTTGCTCTTGGCTAGTGTAAATTCCGTGTAAATTCCGTGTAAATTCCGTGTAAATTCCGTGTAAATTCTGTGTAAATTCCGTGTAAATTCCGTGTAAATTCTGTGCAAATTCTGTGTAAATGAAATTTACATGTGTTGGACAATTTACACATAATTTACACTAGCCAAGACAGGGCCGGTTGGACCGGACCACTTTTCGAATAAAACAGTTTCAATTAAATTTACATTTTTAATTTTTCGATATTTTTTTATGAAAAACAAAGTTTAAAAACCAGACTACTCAAACACTGGCGGCTGCGGCCCTGCAAGAACGAGCGTTTTTCTTACAGGGTCATACACTACTGTACCCAGGGTATGTTCATTATTTGGGGTTCCATGTTATATAATAATATAAGTATTTTACTTACGAATGTCGGAGTAATGTTCTGGGATTCTCCATCCATATTAAGTTAACCAGCACCACTGTGACACTACACAAAGCAATAATTCCTATCAAAAGAACATGGCTTTTTCTTGTCACACTTCGTGGAAAGACCATAGTTACGGCTGTAGATGTAGTAGATTGTAATCATAGCATGCACGTGTTATCATAGTGTGTGGCGCGCGTGGCATTATGGGAACTATAACTCCTTCCCGCAGTTTGCCATCATTCTCAAGGATCCCGCGGGCGAAAGCGAGGGACGACAATTGAGGCGAAATAAAGAATATCAGTGGCGAACAAATGTATAAATTAGATGGACAAAATCAAATCGTACTTTTTCCAGTACCCGATTACAATCTGTTTTCCAGAAGCGTGATCATTGACGTCATCGACGTCATCGACGTCATCTGTGCACGCGTAATCCTACGATGAGGACATTTACGATACGCATGCGCATTCATAATGATAATAAGGAAATTGCCCTTGAACGAAGAAGAGCATGTAATCCTCAACGTCCAGGTTGCTTCTACACTTAACCGATGAGAGTGGGCAAACCAAATTGCTGCCTCACTCATGGAATGATGTTAGAGCAGACTACCGCCTGTTCTGACAACAAAAAAGTATTTGACGACTTTGATGAAAAGTCAAAAGTGAGCGAAGAAAATCTTCTCAACTTTCTCGAACATTTTACAAATTTTAACTACAAAACTTCAATAAATGATTTTACCAAGTTATCCTTTGTGGATTTGACTGAAATTATTGTGAATTTGGGACACTTGAGACGATTCTAACTTGAGGAAAACAGCTTCAGTTTGCCATGTGCTTCGACAGAGAAAACCGATCGGATGAGTTCAAGGAGTTTTGTTGTAGTTTGTAGAACGGCGGAAGATGGAGATGCTTGCCCTTGAATCAGTTATTAAAAAAATATCAGCGTAGCCATCCCATGATTTTAAGTAGGTTTTTGATATATATATATGTATTTTAGTCAAAATGATCAGAATTTCTGCATATTGCTGTATGATATGATATTATATGATATGATATAATGAAATATATATACTGATACTTAAAAATATTATATTGACATATATCGAATCGACCATCAGTAATCGTGTATCTAAACAATGGCATGTATTGAAATGGACGTCATGTATCGAAACGACTGTAGCTGAAACCATGCGGATGGCAAGCCCTAGTTTGCCCAGTGATGTTTTTAAACAACTCAACTATTAAAAATACTGATATTTTCCAATTCAGTGGCACTTTAAACCGCATGCATGCTCCATCCCCATAACCCCTCCCCCTGGGACTTAATTTTACCAACACGATTCTACTTTGACAATTCGGGCTGGCTGAGATAGACGTAAGTGCCACAAATGCAGTTCCTTGATTTTGCGGAAAATTGTTTGTATAAAAACTGTGTGTTTACATACCTTTTGTACTGGAATACACGGTTGAATGAAAACTTCACCAACCATCAATACGCCACCAAACAACGGTGAGTGTAGAGTACGCAAAGTACAATAAATACATGACATAGCTTCTTCGTAAGGTTATGCATATTGTGTCGTTCGGTTGGAAGGTAAATTCGTCGTCAAACGTTCAACAAATCCCAACTGCAGGTAGAGCCAGTTGGTTTCATTGATTCATCCGGCAAAAATGCAGACTAAACTGCACCATAACTGTCTGTTTTTCTTTATACATTCTATATATACTCCTGTACTCAATTTCATCTTTCTTTAGCTAACACATGCAGGACTTTTCTCCATTACTTTTTTTTTCTGACGGGCTGATCACGTGTTATATGTATGCATGTTTCAACGTATTTAGGAAATCGGTACTGGAGTGGGACTGATAGGCTGGTCTCTGTAACAGGTATGACCTACGTATTGCATACGCAATCGAAATTGAAGGTTTCAAGGTCGTACCGTTGCAGAATGACCAGTCCCTCTCACCACTGAAGTACCTAGGCATGACAGTTAGTCAAGTACACTAGTAATTGTAGGGAATAACAAATTTGACTATTTAGAGATTTTGTGAAAAAGTTAGTTGTCACGTGGTCAGCCCGCATTTATTCTACTGGTTGATAAACTTGTAGTACGAGGTACACTGCAACCATGCAGGAACGCATCCCTGGCTAACGGCTTGCCTATTGCCTAAATTCAGACAAAATATGCCAGTAAAAATTAGTAAAGGGAAAACCTTATTAGGATAGATTAAAAGGTCCTTCAATTGTCAGAAAAGTAAACTGACTAGACTTTCTCAAAGTCCGTTTTCCCTCAAGTCGGACTACTTCGTCCGGCGCTCGCTATCAGAAAAAAAAGTACTTGTGGCAAGTCTAGTAACTGACTAGTGGCCTGAGTACGGTCTGGTTGTATGCATAGCATAAAAAGCCACGAGAAAGACTTATGGGCTCCTGAGAGAAGTCGGAGAAGAACTAGGACATCGAAGTACTGATAAACACTGTTGGGTGAAGCGCTGTTAGAAGTGGAACCGGCCTAACACGTATAACTATAAACTGACAAGAAGTAACATGGTTTTATCTTGGCGCTCGCGCCACGCGAGTCTCCGCCATACTCCAGTCAAGTTCTGACAGTTTTTCTTTGACAAAAAATGTTTACTTCAGCTACACATTTCAACTCATCATCAGGGGCCGCTGGGGGGGAGGGGCTGGTGGTTTTGTCCACAGGTAGTAAATTTTTCAAAGAAATTGAAAAAGATGGTATCGTCATTGCGACCCTTTTACGGAAGAACATTTGTAGTCCCACCACTTTTAAGCTTGCTCCGCGGGCCCTGATATGACATACATGTATACATCCGATTATAATTAGATAGATATTCCTACCTTCTTAATTCGTTAAACAAGTAGACCTCTCAAGATTCTCCAAACACGAATATTGGCTTACAAAACACATCCACTTGAGTCAAGGTGTATATCTCGGTGAACTTCAATCATTCCGTTTCCATGACAATCAAAATGTCCGGTCTGAGCGCATGGCTTATCTTGCAATGAGATTGAATATAAGCCAACTAGTAAAACTTATTTCATTTCGATCGAATTTAATTGTCGATTTTTGCATGGCTAAAATAATATCAATTAAAAGTCCCATCTCGCTGCACAGATAGACCGAGAAGAAATAGAAAACGAGGCAGCGTGCTCTATCCAGTTAAAAAGCACGCGGGAATTGGAAGAAGACGAGAGAAGTGTTAGGAGAAGCACGAGGCGTAGCCGAGGCCGTTGCCTTCGAGCGGCTCTCCGTCATCGCAGTAGACGAACATGTCATGGAAACGAAGTGATTGACGTCCGCCAATAGTCGCCGACTTTTATTAAAGACATACGCAGTGTTTTTTTTCCTTTCTCTCAAATCTAAATATCTGCACATTTTCCAGTTTACTTGAACAAAAACATGCATTGGGCTACCTGTGGTATTTTATATTTCACAAAACATTGCGAGACTACATCGGTATATTTTGGAAATATCAAAATAAAGCATTAGTTTTCTTGATCCTTTATGTGTCCCTGCCCCTTTTACATTAGTTTGCACGTAGTTTGTGCTGAGATTTGTTTGTAAACGTTAGAAAACATAAGTACGAAAGGGTTCAGTTTTGTAGTCTTTTTATGGTTATCACAATACAATACAATACATGAATTTGGGATCCCTGTGTCCCCTGTCTCCTCACCTCGACAGTGAATCAGAGACTGGATGGTGTACAAGGTCTTTCGCTTTATCCCAATCATTTTCTTCGTCAAATATGTCTTCAAACTCTCCTGGATCATCGATCTTCTGTTGTCTTTTTTTCCGAGCTATAATATTCTCTTCGATGAAAGTTAATTCACTCTTGATGATATTTCCACAAAATATCTCCTCCTTCTCTGTGAGATCTTTCCTTAGGCGATATCCTTTGACAAATTTCCCCGTGTATGCCTTAGTTAGTGCAGTCGAACCGACGCACATGGCAAAAACTTCTTTCTGACGCTTACGAAAATGGAGCAAATCCTGGTGGAATTCTGGACCCTCTGCAGCAATCTTCCTCCACAGCGTTTTGTTAAAATGACTGTACAGCATAAAATCTGCTTGATTCCAACTTCTGATGTTGAACGCGATTTGGGCTGAAATAGTTCGCTTGTCCTTGTCCTGGCGCTCGTTCAACTTGAAGTAAACGATGTCGTCAAAGTCCCAGCACAAAAGTCTTTTCAGAAGGACGACAGACTCGTCGAAGTGTTCCATGATTAGTACTAGTTCAAACTCTCTCTCTAAGAACTGGAGATAATTGAAGACTGCTTTTATGTCCTGGTAATAGCGAAAGTCCAGCCCTAGATCAAACAGCATGGGATTTCTTAACAGGCGTGAGCCAGTTTTAGCGTCGAGTTTGGCAGACTTAATTGTCGTTACGTTGAGGAGATATTTGCCTAAAATTTCCACGTTGCTTTCGCCGCTGATGTCCAGACCCTGCCACAACTTCATATAGTTAAAAATCGACTCGTAGTGGGTTATTGGGTGACGAAGTATAGTTATGTACGCGCTTTGATCCTTGGGGAAAAGATGGTGCATGGAGGGCTTACTGTACCTGGCGTGGTTGCATAAAATGTGTGGGTTACTATATAGAGGCATCATAGTGTTGGTCTTAAAGCGGTTGGGCCAACCGAATGACATTCTATTTATTGGCAAAGCAAAAGATAAGCCTCTCTTGTTTCCATATCTGTTTAAAATGTTCGTAACGGTGCTGCTCCCAGTTTTGTGTGTTTTGAGAAACATGATCCTGTCTTTAGGTGAGCACGTTGGCGTTGTGGCCGTGGCTTCATTTAATGACACATTATTCTCCAACATCATGACTTTGTCTTCTTCGGGATATCTGCATGGAAAGACAGAGTGATTGCATGAAATTATAAACGTAATCAACCAAGGTTTATCTAGCTCGGCTACTCGGCGCATCATTTCATCATCATCATATTATTGACGCTCTCATTTTCGTTTTGGTGCGAAATTACATCAACTCTTTGTTACCAAGCAATACGATTCTCTTTCAGAACCAAAATAACCATAGCAATTAATCGATTATGGATTCATCGACCTACTAATTAACAACCTAATTAACAGCCGAAGCAGCCTGATTTTACCAGATATTATAAATTGAAGATGTTATCCATTATTAGTATAAATACCACACAAGTGAATAGTACTTTTCGCGCGCTCTGATTGGCTACTCAATCTCGGAATATCCTTGGCTATTCACCTCCGAGCAAAACAAGATGGTTTCGCGAGCGTGTCTTTCTTCTTGAAAATAAATGTGATATATTTGGCTGGCTATTCACTTGTGTGGTATATACTAAAACGATAATGATATATCCAATGGATAGCGCTAACCACAGTGAACCGGCAATATAGATATAGTAAGAGACAAGAAACATTCTAGGTTGACTTGGAAAAATGCAGGTTTTTTATCAGCAGGTTTTACTGTAGTTTTGTACGTTACAGTTGCCGATGGCTCTTGTCGTCATATTTCCTAAAACATTGTACATCATTAGCAAGTGTTAAAATGGTAGTCGGTCCTAGCTGTTTTGTTTTTATCTCATTCACTTTATACTGGTTAAATTATACGGCGATGAATGTGACTTGTTGTGTAAAGTATATATTAGTAGTCGAGCTTTTTCAGCTGCTTGCAAGTTCGCGTCCGTTTTCAGTCTTGTGGGCTTCCTTTGCCTCGGTAATCAATATTTAACTAAATGGAGTTTCAAATGTAACGCACTCCACAACAACATCATTTTATCGTGTTCAAATAACACGTTCTCCCTCTATTGATCTGTGGTTAAATAACAACAAAACTGAATTGATAAAACCACAGCCAGTTTAAACATAAACTACAATCAACCGATTGATTAAAACAATCTCTGAAGAACGACTAAAATCAGCCTTGAATCCTTATTTGTCGAATTCCACAGAGATCCAAATAAGATCGTCAAAAGAAATGCCCAAATATCTACAGATACGCAATGGTTTCCTCTGTGTAAAACGGTTACATGTAAAGCCAACCATCTAGAATCTTTTGGGCCTCGTTTGACGGCCAATTGACTGGTGCTTGGCTAGATATTTGCTGAAGGTCATACACACGCAATGAACTCGGTGTTCGGTCAAATAAAAACAAATAAGAGAACAGAGAGAGAGTCGATCTGCCTGTTGAACCAGTTTAGTCAATCTTTACATACCTGTTGTACCAGTTTATATGGTTGAATGAAAAGTTATGGACACAAATTTGCCACAATGTCACAGCGGCTGATGCTATCGACACTACGAGGAATGCATACAATAGCTTCCCAGTAAAACCAGACATATCTGAATGATTTCCCCTCCAAATATCCGTGGCTCTCACGAAGTCATAACATTGTGTAGTTGTTGGGGAAGTCCAACATCGACGGGTCTCGTTGTAACAAGGATTTACGCCTGCGTCCCATTTCGGAGGACGCTTGGGACCTAGCCAACACTCCAAACTACACAGGTAACCCAACTAATAACCTGTAGCGTGGCAGACTTGTCCTCCGTGGTAGTAGACTCTTCCACAGTCCCCGCTCGGCCGTTGCACTCTCTCGCCATTCTCGTACCCAGAGCCCGCTCGTCATTTGGTTTGTCGCTGGCTCTGGGAATCCCTGAAATTTTAGCGAATTTCATTGGCTGTTGAAATCAACAATGAATGATCGTATTTGATTGGTCCATGAGATAAACAAAGATTCAAACTTGCAAAGCGAACGAAGCGAATGACAGCGACGGTTGTAGTAATTTCATACAATATTATTTTCAAAAACTATATACCTTTTTTGAATAATAAATCAATGGAAACTGTGTAGACATAAATTCGTGAAGGGAGATCTAACAATACATAAATTATAAAAGTAACGGCTACAGACACAATCTGGACACAATCGATCGTACTCGCTTTGAGCATTCAAAGGAATATTTTTATAATTCGAGAGAAACTGGCAATAACAAAGCGGAAGACAGGAAGGCTCACATGCAAGATTATATTAGAACATGTATTTATCGTCCAGTCTTTATCGCAACAGAGCCAGAGAAGAACCGGTGATGAACGTCGAAGGGCTTTTAAACGGTTACACGAAGATAAATGCACAAACTTGTGTACTTGTTACATTGTTTGAATATTCAAACCAACGTGAACACTACGTCGCCAGTAGACTCTTCCACAGTACCCGCTCTCAGCGGTCTTTAGTTTGAGCATGCGCTCTGACGACTTGGTCGTCAAAATTTGACGACCGAGCAACAGGGTTTCCCAGAGCCAGCGACAAACCAAATGACGAGCGGGCTCTGGGTACGAGAATGCTCTCTCGCATAGTGCAACGGCCGAGCGGGGACTGTGGAAGAGTCTAGAGTCTACCGTGGTAGAACTGTCCTCTGACGTAGGCACTATCATATAGCCAATCAAAACACTCGATAGAATGCATCAAGCTCGACCTAAGAACTGGGAACGAATGTCCATGGCAGTTTGGTCCTGATCGACAAAACACTTTGGGGGGAGGTAGACTGTTTTATATTTTGTGTTCCGCCATTTTACGATATACATACCGACAGTTTATATGTAATTGTACTTTGATTCTTACTTATTTAACTGTGTGAATCACCTAGATGTCTATTTCCCTTGATATTTGTATCTGTTAAAGCTTTAAGTTATTGATTTCCCGGTAAGTATCACGGAAAGAAAGAAGCTAAATGCCTTTTAAAATGCTTAAGTTTTAAGCTTAACTTAATTGACTCTGATTAAAGTTAGCAATGTTGTTCTATCGACTATCGTCAAACTGTAGAGTGCTTACAGTTATAATAATTAGTATTCTGTATGATACAGTACCGTAACTTTGTATGGTACAAATAGCTGATATTTTAATCAATTGGTGCTTGATACAACTAAGCTTACTAATTAAAACAATGCAATGTTTTGCCCCACTAGACTATAAGAATACACCAAACAACACAACAATATTTTATATTTCTAACTACAAGAGCATAATAAAGCATTGCAGTTTATATATAAGCTTATACTGATTTAGTTTAATATAATACATATAAGTGAATGATAACATTGGACTCTGAGATAAATAATGTACAATATGCTGTCACTCGATCTACATAGGAGGTACATGTACGGGACAGACTATTGGGTCTAGGATCGAAAAACACATTCGCATGATAATTAAGACAAGCTGTCTATTGCCATCTAATCATTCATAATGCTACCCCTACCTTACAAGATATCATGTGGAAAATTCTACATCCCAATATCAAAGGTTATAATGAAAGAAAGATCATTGAAGTGCTCCAAATTAGAGATGTAGTAATAAATGGATGTGTGGGATCGAGATTCCTTTTTATAGTTGGTTTCTACTAAAACAATTAGACTGGTACTCATTCTCGCTTTCTATGAGTTCAAATAGTCAACTCAACGCTATTTAATGCGCCTCGTTGACTATTGACTCATAGAAAACTCGAACTTGTAGTCTAATTGTTAAATATTATTGCACATTACTACTATACTGCATAAATTATCTCAAGAGTCCAATGTTATCATTGACTGATGAAGCCCTATACCGGCAAAACGTCTGAATAAATTCAAGACTACATTTATTTCTGGGAAGGCATGGCCTCAATCTTTGTTACTTCATATATTTATATTTATAATTTTGGATAGACAAAGAGCCACTTTGTTGGAAATGCTATCAATATACTGTTATTATTATTATAGTTATTAGTATTATTGTTATTAGTATTATTATTATATCAATAATTGCAGTAAATAATTGCTCAAGCAATTTTCAAGGTTAAATAGTAGTGCATGATTAACCAGCACTTCTAAACCTGTGAAATAGATTTTAGTGTAATAGACACTTTTATAAACCATGCCATTTCATTTTCTTCTTTTGTTCCATTTTGACTTTAAACTAGCCTGCGAAAGCAGCCGCCTACATTGTAGCTCTTATGTGCTCGCCAAACGGCTGCTTTCGCAGGCTAACTTTACCAGTTGTGTTAGGAATTGTCAAATTATTCTTTTATGGGTTGAATGCCATCATGCACTACTAAAAATAGAAATTAAACAAGAAAAATGTTCATATATAGTATAGTACTATTTATAAAAAATGATAATATACGGTAATAACAGTTGGATTTTTAAAGTACCATTTCCCAAGGTTCAATGGCACTATATATCTCACAAGGTTTCTGTGTTTCTATTATTTTTGATGTGGCCATATAGTTTGAGTATAAATAATCCAGTCTATATTCCCATCAATTAATCCCACCTCAGCAATGCTGATAGCAACAGTTAGTGTGCAAGAGTCAAATAAAGAGAAAAGAAGGTAATGGAAATAAGATCTACTAGTGTTTATTAGTCTACTTTAGCTATTTTATGGGTACATTGGTAACTACATTTAAGCAAATCATTTGCAGTTTGCTTTTTGTTTTCTATGTCAAAACCATTTTAATGACCATTAATATTAAATTTGTTTTCCAGAAATAAACATTTCCACTCAGTTCCTGACCCTAAGTTCACAACTCAGAACAGGGAAATATGATACACTCGATAGTATATTATATTTGTATGATAACCCCTGGGCCGAGAGAAAACTATCAATCTTTCTTCAATCAACTGAAAATGGCGTCAAGATATACATGAGACGAACAAAAAAACATGTTTCACATTGTGACTGGCCATGCCCTAGTCGATTTGACATGATACCCATGACATCATCTCTTGTGTATCATGTGGTGGGTATCATGTCTTGGGTACCATATCGTGGGTATCATGTGGTGGGTATCATGTGGTGGGTATCATGTCTTGGGTACCATGTCGTGGGTATCATGTGGTGGGTATCATCTTGTGGGTATCGTGGTGGGTGTCATGTCTTGGGTACCATGTGGTGGGTATTATGTGGTGGGTATCATGTGGTGGGTATCATGTCGTGGGTATCATGCCGTGGGTATCATGCCGTGGGTATCATGTCTTGGGTACCATGTGTTGGGTATCATGTCGTGTGTATCATGCCGTGGCTACCATGTGGTGGGTATCATGTGATGGGTATCATGTGTCGTGGTTATCATGTCGTGGGTATCATGTCGTGGCTATCATGTGGTGGGTATCGTGGTGGGTATCATGTCGTGGGTATCATGTCGTGGCTATCATGTGGTGGGTATCATGTGGTGGGTATCATGCCGTGGGTATCATGTGGTGGGTATAATGTCGTGTGTACCATGTGGTGGGTATCATGTCGTGGCTATCATGTGATGGGTATCATGCCATGGGTATCATGTCGTGGGTATCATTTCGTGGGTATCATGTGGTGGGTGTCATGTCTTGGGTACCATGCCGTGGGTATCATGCGGTGGGTATCATGTCTTGGGTACCATGTGTTGGGTATCATGTCGTGTGTATCATGCCGTGGCTACCATGTGGTGGGTATCATGTGATGGGTATCATGTGTCGTGGTTATCATGTCGTGGGTATCATGTCGTGGCTATCATGTGGTGGGTATCATGTGGTGGGTATCATGTCGTGGGTATCATGTTGTGGCTATCATGTGGTGGGTATCATGTGGTGGGTATCATGCCGTGGGTATCATGTGGTGGGTATCGTGGTGGGTATAATGTCGTGTGTACCATGTGGTGGGTATCATGTCGTGGCTATCATGTGATGGGTATCATGCCGTGGGTATCATGTCGTGGGTATCATTTCGTGGGTATCATGTGGTGGGTATCATGTGGTGGGTATCATGTCTTGGGTACCATGTCGTGGGTATCATGTGGTGGGTATCATCTTGTGGGTATCGTGGTGGGTGTCATGTCTTGGGTACCATGTGGTGGGTATTATGTGGTGGGTATCATGCCGTGGGTATCATGTCTTGGGTACCATGTGTTGGGTATCATGTTGTGTGTATCATGCCGTGGCTACCATGTGGTGGGTATCATGTGATGGGTATCATGTGTCGTGGTTATCATGTCGTGGGTATCATGTCGTGGCTATCATGTGGTGGGTATCATGTGGTGGGTATCATGTCGTGGGTATCATGTCGTGGCTATCATGTGGTGGGTATCATGTGGTGGGTATCATGCCGTGGGTATCATGTGGTGGGTATAATGTCTGTGTACCATGTGGTGGGTATCATGTCGTGGCTATCATGTGATGGGTATCATGCCATGGGTATCATGTCGTGGGTATCATTTCGTGGGTATCATGTGGTGGGTGTCATGTCTTGGGTACCATGCCGTGGGTATCATGCGGTGGGTATCATGTCTTGGGTACCATGTGTTGGGTATCATGTCGTGTGTATCATGCCGTGGCTACCATGTGGTGGGTATCATGTGATGGGTATCATGTGTCGTGGTTATCATGTCGTGGGTATCATGTCGTGGCTATCATGTGGTGGGTATCATGTGGTGGGTATCATGTCGTGGGTATCATGTTGTGGCTATCATGTGGTGGGTATCATGTGGTGGGTATCATGCCGTGGGTATCATGTGGTGGGTATCGTGGTGGGTATAATGTCGTGTGTACCATGTGGTGGGTATCATGTCGTGGCTATCATGTGATGGGTATCATGCCGTGGGTATCATGTCGTGGGTATCATTTCGTGGGTATCATGTGGTGGGTGTCATGTCTTGGGTACCATGCCATGGGTACCATGTCGTGGGTATCATGTGGTGGGTATCATGTCGTGGGTATCATGTGGTGGGTATCATGTGGTGGGTATCATGTGGTGGGTATCATGTGGTGGGTATCATTTCGTGGGTATCATTTCGTGGGTATCATGTGGTGGGTACCATGTGGTGGGTATCATGTCGTGGGTATCATGCCGTGGCTATAATGTGGTGGGTATCATGTCGTGGGTATCATGCCGTGGGTATCATGTGGTGGGTATCATCTTGTGGGTATCATGCCGTGGCTATAATGTGGTGGGTATCATGTGGTGGGTATCATCTTGTGGGTATCATGCCGTGGCTATAATGTGGTGGGTATCATGTCGTGGGTATCATGCCGTGGGTATCATGTGGTGGGTATCATGTCGTGGGTATCATGTCGTGGGTATCATGTGGTGGGTATCATGTCGTGGATATCACTGTCATGGGTATCATGCCATGGGTATCAAGTCTTGGGTACCTTGTCGTGGGTATCATATCTTGGGTATCATGTCGTGGGTACCATGTCGTGGGTACGCACGACATGGTACCCACGACATGATACCCACCACATGATACCCACCACATGATACCCACCACACGATACCCACCACATGATACCCACGACATGGTACCCACGACATGATACCCACCACATGATACCCACGACATGATACCCACGACATGGTACCCACCACATGATACCCACACCATGGTACCCACCACATGGTACCCACCACATGATACCCACCACATGATACCCACCACATGATACCCACCACATGATACCCACGACATGGTACCCACGATATGATACCCACCACATGATACCCACATGGTACCCACGATATGATACCCACCACATGATACCCACCACATGATACCCACCACATGATACCCACCACATGATACCCACAACATGGTACCCACGATATGATACCCACCACATGATACCCACGACATGGTACCCACGATATGATACCCACCACATGATACCCACGACATGGTACCCACGACATGATACCCACCACATGATACCCACCACATGATACCCACCACATGATACCCACCACATGATACCCACGGCATGATACCCACGACATGGTACTCACGACATGGTACCCAAGAAATGATACCCACGACATGATACCCACCACATGATACCCACCACATGATACCCACCACATGATACCCACCACATGATACCCACGACATGGTACCCACGATATGATACCCACCACATGATACCCACGACATGGTACCCACGATATGATACCCACCACATGATACCCACCACATGATACCCACGACATGGTACCCACCACATGGTACCCAAGACATGATACTCACGACATGATACACACGACATGATACCCACCACATGATACCCACCACATGATACCCACGACATGATACCCACGACATGATACCAACGACATGATACCCACGACATGGACC
This sequence comes from Actinostola sp. cb2023, assembly GCA_033675265.1. Lineage (NCBI taxonomy): Eukaryota > Metazoa > Cnidaria > Anthozoa > Actiniaria > Actinostolidae > Actinostola > Actinostola sp. cb2023. Next base: position 285,455 of record JAUJYZ010000684.1, read on the forward strand.
ATGACCCATGACCCATGATATGATACCCACGCAATAAGGCTAGGAGTTTGTTTCATGTTACAAAGAGTGAAATAAGAAAGATGGGAGACGCAATAAGAAGTTTGTTTCATGTTACATAGAGTGAAATGAGAAAGATGGGAGACGCAATAAGGAGTTTTGAAGAGTTAGACCAAAGCATTGTTAACGAGTTCAGATGCAATAATTGCATGTTCGAATGCAATTCATTTTCTTCAAAGAAACGTGGCATAAAATGGATAATTCCCTTAGGAAGCGTTCATAATATTTTTATAATAGATAGCAGTGATTTTAATAAACCCTAGTCTCCTTTGGAGCCGTCAGGGATTGGAAAGGGGATTATATAAATACTGAAACCCGTGAAATAGTTAGTAGACTAACAGACACTAGTATCACGCACCATATTTCTATTATTTTCTTTTGTGACTATTACACACTAACATTTAATTTTATAGCCCACCGTTTCAATGCCACAGTTTGCGTCAACGCGAACTGTGGTTTATGCAGTGTAGCTTATAGCCCACCATTTCAATGCCACAGTTTGCGTCAACGCGAACTGTGGTTTATGCAGTGTAGCTTATATCCCACCATTTCAATGCCACAGTTTGCGAGCCCACTCTTTTAATTTACACATGTCTTGTTTCAATGTACAAGTCTTGTCTATAGCCCACCGTTTCAATGCCGCAATTTTCTAAAACAAACATTTTTATGAAGGAAAAAACGTTTGATAATTTAACTTACAATCGACAACTTTCGCTTGTACATACACCACACTTTACACTGTATAATACGATGCTACCTGATGGAATATGGTGGATAAAATTGAGCTGTTTTTCAATACAGAATTGAAGTACATATTATGATAAAACCCAATCTGAAAATAAGTTTGAAAAGGCGTCAGTCTAAAAATAGATAGACTGATCCGGTCTCACAACCCCAGTATGCTAGATGGAGGCCACTCTTTTTTAGTATAATTGATGGCATTCACCTGTACTTTAGCCCCCTCCCCTCTCCGATCGTGGCTACGCAACTGAGTCTTAATTATAATAGTAAGACATGGACCTGGTGTTTGATTTAAAACTTGACACAAATTTGCTATTTATTTTTGAAAAATACAAAAACGTTTGCAATGAAATACAGTCATTTGCAAAAATTCTGGCCGCCACGATATATCAATATATCAATATATCGGGTGCATTATGGGTAATTAAATAATACTATTTTGAGTTTCCTAACTTATTAAATGAAGCAAAACTTACAAACAACAAACCTAAGACTAAGATAAACATTATACTGTACTAAATATTTCTACCAACTTTGCTGGCGTTAGCCCGCTTTAAGGGGAATTTTCGATTATTTAATTACCCAGAATGCACCCGATATATTGATATATTGATAGTTCGTAGCGGCCAGAATTTTTGCAAATGACTGTACATATGAAATATATCAATGTTCTGTGCACACATTTGGATAGCAGCCAAATATATGTTCACACTTACATACATGTCAAATTTTTTTTTGTAGAAACAAGTTTGTACAGTTTTCCTGGCTTTACTTCTAAGTGCAGTTCTTTTACTTTGTTTTCATCGAAGTAGCAATTCTTGAAAATCATGTAAATCTTCTTTCTTTGGTTGAAGATTGAAGAATGACTTCTATGACTTCCCTTGAAGGTTCTCATCTTGGGAGTCCATTCTGACAATGGGGGGCAGTTCTTGGAACCCAGTTCCCAAATACGCTTTACATCATTCAACGACTCCACATTTCTTGGGATTTTCAACTCTCCAAGCCACTCCTCCACTGTTTGATTGGCTTTGTGATATGCAAGGTACGTGTCAGGATTCCATGTGATGGTAGGTGGTAGAGTGGTGGTGGATGATGGCGGCTGAGTGGCGATGGATGATGGTGGCAGAGTGGCAGAGTGGTGGTGGATGATGGTGGCAGAGTGGTGTGGATTGTGGTGGCAGAGTGGTGGTGGATGATGGCGGCTGAGTGGCGATGGATGATGGTGGCAGAGTGGTGGTGGATTGTGGTGGCAGAGTGGTGGTGGATGATGGTGGCAGAGTGGTGGTGGATGATGGTGGCAGAGTGGTGGTGGATTGTGGTGGCAGAGTGGTGGTGGATGATGGTGGCAGAGTGGTGGTGGATGATGGTGGCAGAGTGGTGGTGGATGATGGTGGCAGAGTGGTGGTGGATGATAATTGGTTATTTATTGTGTTGACACATGGATACAAATAGTGATGACTAATATGCAATTTGTCAGGCAGCATGTGATGCAGACTCATGACTGGTGTGATCAGCCAAACTAGTGGGAATATGTGATGAGAACTGTTCAAGGAGTGATGAGATGTTGGAAAGAGCATTTATAAAGTCAATGCTATTTGATGATGATGACGACGATGTTGTCGATGGAAGGAGTGGCTTGTGGACATAGTGCTGCAGTTATGGAAGTGAAGTCTTCCACCAAACTTGTAATTGATGGCTTCTCCTCTCTCTTTTTGGATTGAATATCTCTTTCTGCCACCTTTTTAAGGCTTTCTGTGACATCAGTATCCTGTACAGCAAGGTAGAACATAAAATTAAAAATAGCAACAACAACAACAAACTACTTTGTTATATGAAAGTGTCAAAGTCCATTTTTCTTGGTATGACGAAACAGTATAACGCGAGAGTCATCACATTTGACTGTTTCTCAGCAACAGCTCTAGGGAAAGCTGACGCAACTATTCTGCTTATGTAAAACAATCATGGTTGCACTCCCTTAACACTAGATAAATGAATTTATTATACTGGCCAAAAGTGCACTGTCATAGATTATCAAAATAATTTCAGTTCTTTGGTAATACAGTCTAACATACTGTAAATCAAATTATCTCATTACTTGTTCAAAACTTCTTATGATGGTCTGACATGCATTGCCATAGTAGTAACCCATGATTCCAATCCCTGTGGGATTGTATCTGACTGCTTTAGCTTTCATCCAATCAGAGTTTATTTTCTACTTATAATTAACACAATAGTTGTGTCTCCTTTCTCTTACACCTCTCTGCTTGTACTTTCTTACGAAACATTTGGGAAAATAACTAACATACATACATGACTATTACTCACCTCATGTTCACTCTCACTACTTGAGTATTCCCCCAAGCTGTTTGAATCAGAATCAGAGCACTAAAGAATAATGAACGCTACAAATGTAGATGTGAAACTCTGACAGTATATTATATACTACATTTTGATACTGTTTTGTGGTTAAATAACAAGTATAATGTAACATACAGTAACAAATTGATAATATTTTATGAGTTCTATTTGGCATAAATTAGATATACATGTATGATGTTTACAGAGCCCCTGTCAACATTGTACCTGAATCTCACGAGAACTGCTATCAGCACCAGAATCCTAAAAGAAGAAGACAAAGGTTTCAAATACAATAAACATTTAAATGTAGCATTGCAGATAAGCTTAAAGGAGCCGACCCACCCAAACTGCTTTGCGCGCGTGTCCACCATTTTGTATGCCATCGAAATTCAAGAGTTTTATCACAGTTGTATTCAATCCTTTATATCTCAGGGCACATAAACTTATGTGCTTTAGCCTACACATATAGTACATTTATATCTCAGGGCACATAAACTTATGTGCATTAGCCTACACATATAGTACATTTATATCTCAGGGCACATAAACTTATGTGCTTTAGCCTACACATATAGTACATTTATATCTCAGGGCACATAAACTTATGTGCTTTAACCTACACATATAGTACATGTACATTTATATCTCAGGGCACATAAACTTATGTGCTTTAGCCTACACATATAGTACATTTATATCTCAGGGCACATAAACTTATGTGCTTTAGCCTACACATATAGTACATTTATATCTCAGGGCACATAAACTTATGTGCTTTAGCCTACACATATAGTACATTTATATCTCAGGGCACATTTTAGCCTACACATATAGTACATTTATATCTCAAGACACATAAAGTTATGTGTTTTAGCCTACACATATAGTACATATTTATATCTCAGGACACATAAATTTATGTGTTTTAGCCTATATTTTTGTAAGTGTTTTAGCCTACAAACAAAAACTTGAATGGTCCTTTTCAGTAGAAAGATATGCATAAATTCTTACTTACATGTATGAACAGATTTCGCCAACAAATTATAATATGCAAAAATGCAAATTTAAATGCAGGGTTGTTTTCATGTTTTATCGGTTGATGCGCCGTGTACGACGCACAGTCTACGTCATTACATGGCTTATATATGTTCTGACTATGTTATAACTTACATCTATACAATGGAATACGGTTATATTTGTATATGCTGTAACGCATAGATTATTTCTATAGATTGTTCCTACAAATGTATATACAGTTAAAGTACCCCTTTCAGTGTTGTATCTGGGCCAACTGGGCCAGTGGTGACACTGGACCAATGGGTCAACTGGGCTAGTAGTGACACTGGCACAGTGTCACCACTAGCCCAGTGTTACTACTGGCCCAGTGTCACCACTAGCCCAGTGTTACTACTGGCCCAGTGTCACCACTAGCCCAGTGTTACTACTGGCCCAGAGTCACCACTAGCCCAGTGTTACTACTAGCCAGGTGTCACCACTAGCCCAGTGTTACTACTGGCCAGGTGTCACCACTAGCCCAGTGTTACTACTGGCCCAGTGTCACCACTAGCCCAGTGTTACTACTGGCCAGGTGTCACCACTAGCCCAGTGTTACTACTGGCCCAGTGTCACCACTAGCCCAGTGGCCCAGTGTCACTATACTGGCCCAGTGTCATATCAAGAAATCTGTGCTTTTTTCGTAGACCAGCTACGGGGACTGGGCACGAGTTTACCGGTCCCCCTGTGTTAGGTTTTCCAGTCTTTTTGGCCGTGTTACAAAATGGAGGACAATGTTTACATTCATTTACTCGATTTGCTGTAAGTTTGGATGGATTTTTCGATAAAAATCGTACTTTTAAGCGAAAAATATTTACAGGGTTTCCAAATATGGTAAGTACAATGCCCAAATATGGACATAGGAAAGCTGGCCGAGCAACAGCACACTTTAATGGGGGATTTCTTGATATGCACCACTAGCCCAGTGTTACTACTGGCCAGGTGTCACCACTAGCCCAGTGTTACTACTGGCCCAGTGTCACCACTAGCCCAGTGGCCCAGTGTCACTATACTGGCCCAGTGTCACCACTAGCCCAGTGTTACTACTGGCCAGGTGTCACCACTAGCCCAGTGTTACTACTGGCCCAGTGTCACCACTAGCCCAGTGTTACTACTGGCCCAGTGTCACCACTAGCCCAATGTTACTACTGGCCCAGTGTCACCACTAGCCCAGTGGCCCAGTGTCACTATACTGGCCCAGTGTCACCACTAGCCCAGTGGCCCAGTGTTACTACTGGCCCAGTTGTTCCAGATACTCGTAGCCCAGCTACTCAGTAGATAGCAGTTGCCACCAACCAGGTAAATGTATTACAGTGATTGGGAAGGCTGAAAACAGTGGTGGGCCAATGGCCCATCAATTGCTACATTTATGGGCCATAAATTTTCTAAAGGGGCCATCGCTCTTAAAACCGGAAGTCAAAATGACCCAAAAAACTTTTTTTTCGAAATAGTATCCATGTTTTCCCTTTTTGATATCTAAAATAGCTTTCTGAACATGTTTTCGATTTTCAACTGCTTTTTGATGTTGAAAAGCGCAAAAAATAGCGGTTTTTAAAGAAACGAACTCTCATTATAGTACCCAGTCTCCCCTGGGAATTCAAAATGGCGGCCAAATTTTCGATTTTTACGGCAAAATATCTCCGAAACGAAGACGTGGACCCACGTTGTTTTGAAATTGTAATGCGTCCCTAAGGCCCCAAAGAAAATATTTTTTTGCGCCGTACGATCTAAAAACGTGCCAATGGCGCATGGCGCACGTCCTTCCCTATCACTGGTATTAGTAATAGCTATACGTTACTGTATCAACCATATACGGTACTTCAGACAGATACATGTACATGTACAATGTTGCGTGATGATGTGTGCGTCATACACAGTGCATCAACCGTTTTATCGGGGTTTTATCACTCGGCAGAAAGCCACGTGTCGCCAATTTGAAGCACAGGAAGCCCAAACATACAATTGTATAAGTGGTGCACAGTAACCTGCAAATAATTCAACTCGCAGCACTTCACTTTCTATTAGAAACAACTAGCCATAATGTTTTAATATTAATATTTTAAGTAAACACCACATTAAAAATATAGATTATAATTATGATATCATCAAAGTTGGAAAGTTTGAGGTAGAAATATTAAATTCTTGAGAAGTTAAGTAACAGTTCGCCTAAGAGGTAGGCAGTCGAACCTCAAAAGTAAATAAACGATCTGTCAACAATTTATCCAATTAGGACCAATAATCCAATTAAATCCGGCTTTCCTATTGGATAAAACACGAAAAAATCGACAAAAATACGACGTAGAACCGATTTTACCACGATAACTTGACGTTGGCTTGATTCCGGGCCATATAAGGCTCTATACGCCAAATATGGTCAAAATCGTATGCGCCAAAGAGGACCTACGAACAAAAACACGCTCGCACGTGACGGACGCTTCGATCTTGGAGGTCGAAGGTCGCTTTCTACTATGAGACAACAACGATTGCAAGGATGAGTTATCGTAGTCAAACTAAATATCAATACCCGTATATCGAAATACAACGCAATTACATACATATTTGATTGTAGCATATCAAAATAGTCTTATGGATAGTTCTATGAAAGGCAACAAACGTGGGCTTGTACGCTAGCGAAGCATCCTATTTTTATAGGTGTCATAAAGACCAAGGCGAACCAATCGGTATCAAAGCACCTCTGTTGACCTGTCAATAATATGTTGTAACATGTCGCAGACCTTTTACTTACAAAGAAAATAGAAATCTTTTGAAATTCGGTCCGTTTTGCTAGCGAGTATATACTACTTTTTTGTAATGATAAATCAAAAACCAGATTGAATTGAGCACTAATTTATTGTCACAAGAAAACTTTTCCTATGGCGTTCTGTCGTTTTGCAGTGTTGTGGTTCACGGCAGCGTATCATGAGAATAGGTAGCGCTTCAGAAGCTTTTCAGAGCAACTACAACCCAGAAACCTTGTGAAATTCACGAAATAAACAATAAATATGACATTTCTTCAATGACATCACTGCCGATAATTGATATGTTCCGGCCCCAAAGTTCGTGAATATATATATTCTGCTCCTATTCAGAGCTTTGGCACATACGATTTTGGCAAAATTCGAGTATGTTTCAACAAAAGGTACTGGTAAGCCATAGCAATAAACAAAATACGGTCAAATACTTTGAAAGAGCATGATAATTATGAAACAAATTCAAATTTCACGCTTTTTGGCCTCTCGTCCAATCACAGGGAGCCCAAGCATAAATTCAGTAAAAGAATAAAATTCGAAATAAAGTATTTTTTTCTGCTATACACCTTTGTTGTCTGTTAACTTAACCTGCCCGGTGATTTTTTTTCAGAATTTTTTATTTTCTCGGACCAGTAAGGAAAAATGAAAAGGGTGGACACTCCACTTCGATTATCGATTCGAAATGCCCAAATAGCTCGGGGAAATACGATTTTTTTGCTATAAATACTCAACTTATCGGCTGCAAACTCCCACAACATATAATCAGATACCTATTCTTCTATCTCGTACCCATTGAAGAGCGAATTTCAGATTAGTTGGGAAATAAATCGCCAGCGAATTCGAAACTACTTTCAAAACTAATGCGTACCGAGGCGAATCCGTGCCGTTGGCGCAGCCGGCCCTGGAACCGAGGACAATAAAAGACGCTACGGGGAGGATGTTGACTGTGACAAACCGATTCCCCGACCTTCCCACTCTCGTCAAAATTGCAGTCTTCAGCAATCTACAAATGTTCTATAATGTAATACTCAAAATCCTTTACTTTTCCTTGCCTTTTTATACGATGTTGACAGCCGAGCAGGAATCGGTTTGTCAGGTCAACAGCCACGCTCGTCCTCCCCGTAGCGTCTTTTATTGTCCTCGGTTCCAGGGCCGGCTGCGCCAACGGCACGGATTCGCCTCGGTACGCATTAGTTTTGAAAATAGTTTCGAATTCGCTGGCGATTTATTTCCCAACTAATCTGAAATTCGCTCTTCAATGAGTACGAGATAGAAGAATAGGTATCTGATTATATGTTGTGGGAGTTTGCAGCCGATAAGTTGAGTATTTATAGCAAAAAAATCGTATTTCCCCGAGCGATTTGGGCATTTCGAATCGATAATCGAAGTGGAGTGTCCACCCTTTTCATTTTTCCTTACTGGTCCGAGAAAAAAAAAATTCTGAAAAAAAATCACCGGGCAGGTTAAGTTAACAGACAACAAAGGTGTATAGCAGAAAAAAATACTTTATTTCGAATTTTATTCTTTTACTGAATTTATGCTTGGGCTCCCTGTGGTCCAATAGCAAAGTTCACCAACGTACCAGACTGATGCGGCCTATTGTTATTCTGCCTACCTCTTAGACGGATCATTACTTAATGTGAAAAACACCAGAATGAGGTTAGTCAGTCCTCAGCTGACTGTAATTTTGGTTCCAAATAACTTCACTGCCAGAATTATATTTATAGCAATAACATTTTCCAGAATGACATATTTCTGCTTGCTCTTTCTGATGGTGGTGCTTATTTTTTAAGATTAGTTTAATATTTCTGAAAGTCAATGGCGGCCATTTTATTAAGCTTAATAACTTATTGCAATCGGTCTATAATTTACAGAGGATTTACCTGAACAGAACAAGTTCATTCACTGTTTCAGAAAAAAAAACTCTTGCAAAGACCTAAAACACAATATTGAATAAACAACGAACACTCAAAATATTGATAAGAAACTTAAGTATTTGTATAAGCTTATAAGTTACATACAATTTAACGACAGCAATAAATTTGTGCATTTCACCAACAAAGTTCTGAGCTGCTCGATTTCCCCTAGATTTGAGCAATCTTCAAGCAAAAGCGACACGTACATCACATGCACATAATCATATTTTCAACCAAATATACTAAGATGAACGAGAAGATGATCAGAGAACGAAAACAAAGTTTTAACAACAACGGAAAAAGCCAAAATTTGATGTCTTGAGGTGACATCGCGAGCTGCATGCACTAAATGGAGTCTCGTTCATCGTGAAGCTTATTATTAAAGTCTTAACTTACCTTCACAGTTGCTAAAACAGAGCTTTGATTGTCTTTAAGATTGAAAACCAGAATAGTACTTTCTACTAATTCTAAAGAACGTAGACTCGATCGACTCGAGCAAAATATTGCAGGTTCTGACAACTAACGTACTGACGAGTACTCCCACAGGAAATTTTGGGCCAGGACAGCTTCACCACGTAAAATGATTGGTGGATAAAAGCGTGCCTTTAATTGGTTGATATGACGGAAGACCAGTCTGCCATGCAGGACCGTTTCACCACGCTACAATAACCCACTTCCAAATTACTGGAAACTAGACGCTTTAATAAGCGTTCACTCGTGCCCTACCCTGCTAGCAGAGTTTCCTCTTTGGTCAATGGTTTTGTATTTATCTTTTGCTGTATAGGCTTTTGCTTCTGTTTCGGACGATCAAGAAACAGAAGCAAAAGCCTATACAGCAAAAGATAAATACAAAACCATTGACCAAAGAGGAAACTCTGCTAGCAGGGTACTCGTGCCCTGGTGCGATTGAGCACTGGGATGCATTGTAGCATGAAAGAAGTATACTGTATATGGGCCTCCACCTTCCAATCGGTGAGGGATTGAGCTGTGAAGAACGAAGAGATCAGAAACGAACTGAACTGACCGAGACACACGTTTTCATTCTCAGCGCAGACAATGTTCTTTGAACCACTTTAATTATAAAGGTGTTATTGGAAAAAGGACAATGCTGGCAAGGAAACTCAAGCCATTCAGAATTAGCTCGTTGATTGGATAGGCCGGGAATATTCCGTCCCTCCAATTACGAGATGTGTAAAACCTGTCTAGCAAGAGTTGCTTTAGTGTTTATCATTCTCGTTCACAGTCATACTCGATTGCATATTGTGCTTAGTCATCATAGCTGTATTCACGACTTAAACATTTCTCAATGTTTAGATCTGAGATAACGATTGTAGTCGGCATTTGATATTTCGATTTTGATATGATATTTTCAGATTTTTCAAATATGATTTTGAGTCCGCCGAACGACCTGGTCCGAAAACGCTTGAAGGTCTACAGTGTGTGCATTTGTATGTGAGATAAGCGTATTATTAGACATACTTCCTTCAAATCGTTTTTTCTGACGATCACAAGACGACATAACCTTCCCCGAACAAGGTTTGTGAAGAAAGAGGTCGACTGTCGATAAAACCTCACAGATCAGCTTTTAGTGATCTCGTTCCCAGACCCACTCAATTGCCCTATACCACTATGACGTCAAATCAAAACAATCTATTGTTTAAACGCTAAGGATCATGGTCGCTAGAGGGGGACAAAACAGCAACAACACAAAGGATTTCCCAAATAAATGTATTTTACAGACGGTCTGAAAGCGATAAAAGTCACCAAACACAGTAAATATTGTGGGAAAAGCATCGATGAACATAATATCTGGAAACTAGCCAATTTGAAATCTAGCGAACCTCAGCAGAGCAGATTTAGTTCAAATTTCTATTGTTCTTCACGATTCTGTCCCCCTCATAAATAAGCCGTTACGTCATAGTGGTATAGGGCAATTGCAGATTGTGCTTAGTCATCAAAGCTGTATTCACTGCTTACACATTTCTCTATGTTTAGATCTGAGACTGGACGATTACAGTTATCAACTCAGTGTTTGGCTACTTGTTCGGTGACTCGGCACTCGACAACATAATAGCGGCCAGCTCAGAATTTGTATAAACGGCTGGTTAACAGAGTCAGTAACAGGGCTAGCAAAATCGAGAATACATATTCAGATTTTGGGAAACTACCTTGACCTCCGATGCCTCCTGATTGGCTTGTGATTTGTAATCTCTCTTGCGGTCAGACTTCTTGTCGCCTTGTTCCATTTTGCGTTGACTACCAACAAGAATTAAAAAAGACGGTCTGCAATCTATTAAGACTCCTGCCCCGGCCTTCGGCCCGGGCACGAGTAATTATATAAAGTTGCGCGCGCTCTGATTGGTCAATAATTACCTCATATGATTCAGAAATCACCGCGCAGTGAACGTAAAAGGCTAAAATTGATCTACGAAAATGGCCGTGTGTCGCTTTATCGATGTTTCGCGAGCATTTCCAACAAATGAAAGGAAAATGCATTTCATATAAACAATCCCAAAGGAGAAACAAAATTCGGTTTGAAGATATTTAGATGTCTGCAATGAATTTATCGTTTATTATAACCATTATCATGGAAGTGCGACCTTCAAAACGGCTTGTCAGGTTTGAAAATAGCTGGACGTCAATCAAACAACATAAGCGTGTCCAGACTTTAACCAATCATAGCAAAGCTATAATTTGATTGATGGCCGTCTAGACTGTAGGCTCGATTTCCAGCCGTGGTGGTTTCGGCGCGGAAAATCGACACCCTAACGGGCTGAAAACCGAGCCTATCTAGACTGGAGTTTGTCTGAAAGCGTTGGAGTTTTTAGGGTCGCACTTCAACGATAATGGTTGTAACATTTTCCAAGGAAGCATTTATTCAACTGAACACGTTAAAATGGCGGCCGAATGTAAAACTACTCGTTTAGAATTATGACTACTGTCGTTACTTTTGCAAATTTCTCTGATATTCACCTGTGTGATTCTACTAAAAGAATGAATGATTATTCTATCGATGATTTGTTCAAATATATACGTGTACTCGAACTGGCTGATGGGCGTGACGTGGCGTGCGCTACACCAAAAACGGTTGCAAACACTCCTCTGTGCATGCGGCGGAATGAGGCTGCTCTGGGTCCGATTTTCTGAATGTCTTGTCAAAATATGATTTTGAGCCTCTTAACCAATGAATCTAATACCCCGTTCACACCAAACCTTGTTTAGTTAAACTGAGTTTATTCTCGCTTCTCTAATTCGAGGGCATTTGATTTCACAAGAATCAAACTACCTGGAATTTCTACAGTGCAACAGAAAGGACAGTTTAACAGCAGTTTTGTGCCAAAGGTTGCATGGCATTTGTAGATAATTTCCTAAACCCGTTTAGTTAAACCACCTTAAACCATGTTTAAGCCTTGGTGTGAACGAGGTATAAGTCATGAAATGGCTAAGTGTAACCATACTATGGTGTAACCGAGGTCCGAAGTAGTAAATAGAGAATATCCGTCCATTTTTGAAGTCATCGAACATGTCATATAATAATGCATGAAAACTGTAAGAGTAAAGTAGCCCGAGTGAACGTTGGTTGAGCGTCTTCAGCTGCCGTGCTTGTGGTCAAACCAAACGACACCGAGTTTTTTGTTTTCGACTGAGTTGTGTTTTTTATCAGAAAAAGATCCAAGTTACGGATGTAACGCAATCAACCAATAGATAATTAAGAAATCTTAATTTTGGACCAATCCGCGCCCCATATTTGCATGTGTTAATTCATGGATTCATGTAAAAAGCCTTTCATTGTAGGCTATGGGAAAATTGTGTAAAATAATAATCAAGAAACACATGACCACTTTCTTAGAACATCCGTCTTTAATAAATCAACTATAAAGCTTACCTACGTTTTACAGTTAACAAAAAGACATCTATTTTGGAAGTAAACATTTCTAATATCGAGTTAATGGGCTACTTGGACGAAAATCAGTCAAAATTTAAAATGAGCTGTAATTTTGCTGAAGTAATTTTGAACGACCTATTAATAACTGTTTGACATTAAGTTAAAATGTTGCTTTCATATTCCAATGAGAAGTACTGTTTTACTTACGATTTAAGGATGGATTGGGTTGAGTAAATGACGTCACTTACTCAATCCATCCTTAAATCGTAAGAAAAACAGTACTTCTCATTGGAATATGAAAGCAACATTTTAACATAATGCCAAACAGTTATTAATATGTCGTTCAAAATTACTTCAGCAAAATTACAGCTAATTTTAAATTTTGACTGATTTTCGTCCAAGTAGCACTTTAAGGTTGAACAACTTCAGCTTTGGGCTCTACACAACATTCTTTTAAATAACCCCTTCCACAAACCCCATACGTTAGATCGTATTTCCTTGCTTATGAACCCATACAAGAATGGATGGAGGACAGAATTCAGTACGGCAAGAAAACGACAAATTACTAAAGCTTTCGTAGGAACAGCTTCGGGAGTTAGAACAAACCAACTCTTAACAACGAAAGGAGGACCACAACACAAAACGAACGAAATAAACATTGCTATAACAAGAACAGTTAATCTGTACTCCCTCGAGGCTGATTTTTCTAACATATTTCCTTTCGAGTGGCGCTGATTCTGTCTTGACTTCGTGTATTTATTTCCTTCATTGGATGTGCTAGTTATTGATCATGATGTCAATTTAGTTGAAGTGTGTTCATCAGCTTCATCTACTAAACTATGATTGACTTTTCCAGTTTTTTCGATTTCTTTATCGTTCTCAGTTTCGACTCCCTGAATTTCATTGACATACTGTAAATGAACTACGTCTTCTATGCTGGTTTTCGCATTTCCTTTCGAGTGGCGCTGATTCTGTCTTGACTTAGTGTATTTATTTCCTTCATTGGATGTGCTAGGTATTGATGTCAATTTAGTTGAAGTGTGTTCATCAGCTTCTTCTACTAAACTATGATTGACTTTTCCAGTTTTTTCGATTTCTTTATCGTTCTCAGTTTCGACTCCCTGAATTTCATCGACATACTCTATATGAACTACGTCTTCTATGTTGGCTTTCTGATCTAGGTTGCATGGTTGTTTGGGACGGGTATTCTTGTAAATGATTGATCGATTTTCTTGAGAATTCAGATCTCTTGATTCTACTTGTTCAACCGAACTGTGAACATCAACTTCCACTTTAAACGTAACGCTTCTTTTACCTCGTGGAGTTTCATTTTCTTCAATCATCTGATTCACGTCTTCCACATCTGTTTTCCTTGCGTACGTACCATGTATACCGACTTCAGGAACTTCAGAGTTTTTTCCTTCTGCCTTCGAGAATGTCAACTTGCCTGACGGCTGAGATGCTAGCTTGGCTTCAACTGTCTGTTTTCTCTTTTCTTCTCGACGACTGATCTTCTTACGGCTAATCAAAAACTTCATTGTGCTTGTAAAAACTATTATATTCACCAACATTGGTAGTGCAAAGGCGAGGGAGAAAAACGTGAACCAATTGCATTTGTATTTACTGGACTGATTTAAACCACACCAACACTGCCCATCAATATATCACCTCGAACTTAACCCAGCCGAAGAAGGACGTCAATAAGAGAATCAAGCACACAAACCAAGGCATATTCGATTTACAATGGACGGGAAAACGTTTGCGCGATAGTGAAATGGCTTCAGTACGCTGTAGCAACGAGTAATTGCCATGATAGTTATCAAATACATGTAGAAGACCATTGTAAATTGACTGAAAAATCCAATCAATTGGCAGAGGAAGGGCTTGAAGACTAGCGGACTCCCAAGCGCCAAAAGGAAAAGGTAAGGAACTGGTGTTACTAAAAGCAAGAAATCTCCAACAGCCAAATGAAGGATCAACAAATTGCCGACTGACAGGCGACCACGTTTACGAACCAATACGATGATGATGGACCCGTTTAGTAAAAGTCCCAACACTACAATTATTATAGCTAATACCACCCTATCGTACTTTGGATTATTGCAGTGGTTGAGGCTTAGTGATGGTGCAGACGTCGAGTTTGCCGACATCGCGACGAAGTTGTTTCTCACGGACGTTGATTGAGAAACGTCCTGTTTGGTCCGATATAAATATTGAAAATGATTTGGACAAATGGAGAGGACTGTTTGCAGCTTTGTTAGCCATTTCAAAACGGGAAACAAGAAGGGTGTTCCTTGCATGTGATCTTTATTTCCGTTTCTTTCTTTACAACCAAGATAATTACGCCAACTTCAAGGGTTCAAAAACGTGTCTATGAACTTGATTCTTTGCAGTGTTTTAGAGAATTGTGATATGAATAAGCCACTTCACGCTGTAGTCCGCCATTTTGAATTGGGACAAACTCGGCAAAATTTATACTGAGAAATCTGGATCACTTTGACTTGCCGTAACTCCGCTCGATTTTGTTGGATTTTCAAAATAACAAAGAAAACATATTTTCTAAAATGGTAAGTTTTTAAAAATCCAACGAAATCGAGCAGAATTACGGCAAATCAGTCTTAGTTTTTCACTGTCCAGTCTTAGTTTTTCACTGTCCAGTCTTAATTTTTCACTGTCCAATCTTAGTTTTTCACTGTCCAATCTTAGTTTTTCACTGTTCAGTCTTAGTTTTTCACTGTCCAGTCTTAATTTTTCACTGTCCAATCTTAGTTTTTCACTGTCCAGTCTTAGTTTTTCACTGTCCAATGCAATCTTAGTTTTTCACTGTCCAATCTTAGTTTTTCACTGTCCAGTCTTAGTTTTTCACTGTCCAGTCTTAGTTCTTCACTGTCCAGTCTTAGTTTTTTCACTGTCCAGTCTTAGTTTTTCACTGTCCAATCTTAGTTTTTCACTGTCCAGTCTTAGTTTTTTCACTGTCCAGTCTTAGTTTTTCACTGTCCAGTCTTAGTTTTTCACTGTCCAGTCTTAGTTTTTCACTGTCCAATCTTAGTTTTTCACTGTCCAGTCTTAGTTTTTCACTGTCCAGTCTTAGTTTTTCACTGTCCAATCTTAGTTTTTCACTGTCCAGTCTTAGTTTTTCACTAGCTGTCCAATCTTAGTTTTTCACTGTCCAGTCTTAGATTTTCACTGTCCAGTCTTAGTTTTTCACTATCCAGTCTTAGTTTTTTCACTGTCCAGTCTTAGTTTTTTTTCACTGTCCAGTCTTAGTTTTTCACTGTCCAGTCTTAGTTTTTCACTGTCCAGTCTTAGTTTTTCACTGTCCAGTCTTAGTTTCTCACTGTCCAATCTTAGTTTTTCACTGTCCGATCTTAGTTTTTCACTGTCCAGTCTTAGTTTCTCACTGTCCAGTCTTAGTTTTTCAGATTCAAAGACTTTTAACAACTGACTGAAACCAAGCAATAGTCTTTTACGATTTGGATAAAATCGTAGACGAAAAAAATAATCTATAATTTATAATATTATTAATGATTCATGAAGAAAATACAATAGGAATCATTACAGATAAATGACCACCGGGGGAGGGGGGGGGGGGGGGGGAGGGAGACCGGGGGGGCGGGGGGGGGGGGGGGGGGGGACTCCCATATAAATAGTAGTGGGGTGCTCGTCGGACATTTTGAAAACAACCCGGCCCTAAAAGGTACCAATTCTATATGAAAATTAGTTTCCTGACAAGTAAGCCATAATTTCATTTACAGGCAAATTCCCTAAAAAGTACCGGGATAACTCTAACAGTGGTCGTTTTAGGTTTATAATAGCATCCTCCCCTCAAAAACCAATGGTTTTAAACCCTGAAAGATATGGCAAGCGGATTCTCCACCACTTTTATATGGGTTCTCCCCCTGGAACGGTCCATCATCTCTCAACAAGACGGTGTGATTCGCATTCACAGGTTAGAATTCTTGATGTAATCGATTGTATTGGTTACTCAAGGGACATATTCGTCCGTTTATTTACACGGGAAAATTAATTTAAAAAATATATATTATCAATCAACAAATCATTCAAAATATTTTAACGTAACATTTTTTATCTATTATTTTTTGGCACTTGACCTGAACAAAAAATCGTCCACCTTAATTCCTGTGACTTAGCGGACTTTATAGGCGTATTGCAGAGGGAGGGTGACGGCAAAAGTTCTACTGACTGATTGAGAAAGATTATGCCAGTCTTCCCTCGTCTATCCGAAAAAAAGCAAGCACTCCCTAGCCTCGATCCAACGCAGACAACTCCTTTCGGGCTACCTGTGGCTAGTAGAGAGGAGATTGGGAAGGAGGTAACTATGGAGACGAAGGGGGAGAGGGAGAACAAGAAGTGCCTTTTTCGTCTCTCATTACCTCGTTCCAGACCTTCCTGTTCCCTTCTGTTACCACAGGATACCCATTTACTAGAGTCCAGTCCATCTACAAATTATCTGTCTTGGACTGGACTCTAGTAAATGGGTATCCTGTGGTAACGAAGGGGGAGAGGAACTCTGGAACGAGGTAACGTTTATTACTCTCCCCATCCCCTCTTCGTCTCTCATTACCTCCTTTCCAATCCCCTCTCTCCTAGCCCGAATAGAGTTGTCTGTGAGAAAGCTAATAGGACGCACTTTAACCGACATATGATTACAGTAATCCTGGGTATTTGCGTTCACGTCAATGCACGTAGATTCTGCTTTGCAGACGACACCAACTGAATGAATCTCCTTCACAGATTATGTTCTTCAAAATGTCATATTATTTTTTTGAGCTTCAGCTATTCTTATTCTTGCGTCAATAT
>JAUJYZ010000359.1:0-31537 GCA_033675265.1 Actinostola sp. cb2023
TCTACGCAGAGAAAAAAGCACGCATGAGCAGTGTACTATGTACTGTGATACAGCTATTTCAAAAAAGGTTGGTGAAGGTTTTGTTGCATCTTGCATGTTGCATCTTGCATACCAAGCCCGAAATGTATTGTGGATCATAGATAAATAATGTCAGCATGCACATACAGAAGAAAATATGCCTGCTCCATATTGCGAAGACAAAGTTTGGGAAAATTCCCAGATTCCATAATTGTTGTGACCTTTCACTGACTCCATTCACATCGCCCATAGTGCATTTCGGGCTTGGTATGCAACATGCAACATGCAAGATGCAACAAAACCTTCACCAATCTTTTTGAATTAGCTGTATACCATCTTCCCATGCGTCTGTACTCTTATAGATGAACAGATGACGTCAAAATGTGGCGAGAGAACAAAAACGTACGCCACGAGACGAATATGTGCGTCTGTACTCTAATAACACACGGCCATCTGTCCGTGCGTCCATTCGTGAATCGGCGCGTTCGTTCGTGCGTCTGTCCGTGCGTTCGTCCGTGAAAAGGCACGTTCGTCCGTGCATGCGTTCGTTCGTGATGACATTATTACCTCGAGAGAGTGACAGGAACACCAAGGTGGACCATATTTAGAATAATCGTTCTAGAAAACAAAATTAATTAATAACAGCAAGGTGACATGGCGCGGAAAGTGCAGAAGTACTAGTAAAATGCTCGTTATGTATGTATGTCGCTTACTTGTCTTCTATAGACATGCTTCCATGTCCACAGAACTTCTCCAGACTTTCTTCATTGATACCTTGGAATGAGCGTTATTGGTACCATTGAAAGAGCCGGAAAAAAAGAATCAACCAAGTGAATAAATAAATAAAAATAAATAAATAATTAATTAATTATTCAGTCAAACAAACAAATAACTTTACCAAAAACAACAACAACAACGAACGAACATACAACCAAAACAAAGCAAATCAAACAAACAAATATTTAACGTAGAACTAATGAACGAATAAACAAACAATGAAAGAATGTGATAAATAAAACAACGGGAGATGGAAGAGGACTTGGTTTAGGAATGAACTACTAATGAACGAATAAACAAACAATGAAAGAATGTGATAAATAAAACAACGGGAGATGGAAGAGGACTTGGTTTAGGAATGAACTACTAATGAACGAATAAACAAACAATGAAAGAATGTGATAAATAAAACAACGGGAGATGGAAGAGGACTTGGTTTAGGAATGAACTACTAATGAACGAATAAACAAACCATGAAAGAATGTGACAAATAAAACAACGGGAGATGGAAGAGGACTTGGTTTAGGAATGAACTACTAATGAACGAATAAACAAACAATGATAGAATGTGATAAATAAAACAACGGGAGATGGAAGAGGACTTGGTTTAGGAATGAACTACTAATGAACGAATAAACAAACAATGAAAGAATGTGATAAATAAAACAACGGGAGATGGAAGAGGACTTGGTTTAGGAATGAACTACTAATGAACGAATAAACAAACCATGAAAGAATGTGATAAATAAAACAACGGGAGATGGAAGAGGACTTGGTTTAGGAATGAACTACTAATGAACGAATAAATAAACAATGAAAGAATGTGATAAATAAAACAACGGGAGATGGAAGAGGACTTGGTTTAGGAATGAACTACTAATGAACGAATAAACAAACAATGAAAGAATGTGATAAATAAAACAACGGGAGATGGAAGAGGACTTGGTTTAGGAATGAACTACTAATGAACGAATAAATAAACAATGAAAGAATGTGATAAATAAAACAACGGGAGATGGAAGAGGACTTGGTTTAGGAATGAACTACTAATAAACGAATAAACAAACGATGAAAGAATGTGATAAATAAAAGAACGGGAGATGGAAGAGGACTTGGTTTAGGAATGAACTACTAATGAACGAATAAACAAACAATGAAAGAATGTGATAAACTGAAAACAACGGGAGATGGAAGAGGACTTGGTTTAGGAATGAGAGAAGATATACAATGAAAAAAAAAAATCAAATTAGTAAAAGGATAAGGAAGTATTCTGTGATGAGACTGAACACTATCTATAGTAGTAGCAGTATCTAGTTATTTCACGACCACATCAGCATTCATGCTGCACTAAGCTAATCGTGAGTAAATCAACGCAATTGAATTGAATTACATACCATGCTTAAACAATATGTAGAGTAGAATAACTCGTATTTATGTACATACCATGCTTAAACAATATGTAGAGTAGAATAACTCGTATTTTATCGTTCTTGCTGTTGAAAGACAAATTCACATGTCTGAAGTCAAACTGTGTGTGTAACGATTTCCAATTCACGTGTAACTCACAGGGATACGAATACGACACCAAACTGGAAATGACAATTCCTGCAGAAAAATTAACTGAATGCTGACGTACCTGACATTAGGGTCAAGCAACATTGGTACGATATGTCTGACTGTCTCTTTCACCGAGGAGCCTTCTTTATCTTCACCTGTGGCCATATCCTGTACAGAAATAACATCGTGACGTCATTGCAATTGATCATGACGTCACCGACATTCGTGACTTCATTATACTTAATCATGACGTCACGGATATATGGAATGGGAATAGGCCTTGACACAAATATCTCGAAAAATGGCCTAAATATGTTTCCGGAAATTCTCGAAAAAATCACTAAATATCCCAAAAAAATTCCTAAATATCTCAAAAATGTCTCTAAATATCCCCATATATACATATTATTATTATTTTCACCGGCTTCTATTGTAGTAAAAGATCAAATAATGAGAAGGGAAGTAAACAGCCTTGAGTTATTAAATCGGTCGAAACGGCTCTAAAAACATGGACGACTGCAAATTGGCGACTGGAAGTATTTGAGAGCCCTGAAAATATGCGGGGCGGCCCCCAACCTCGATCCCAGGATCACAGGGATCCCGTAGCGCCGATTTGGTTGGATTTCACTAGTTTTCAGTGATGATTGGTCGTTTTTAGTAGTCATTTGGGGTTTTAGACCCAAGATTAAGTCCCAAATATCCAAAAATATCATATTTTTTTCTAAATATCTCGTGTTTTTCTAAATATCCCAGGAGCTTCTAAATATCTCAAAAAATATCCGGATATTTGTGTCAAGGCCTAAATGGGAAGAAATACAAAAGAAAAACATCGTGACGTCATTACACTTAATCATGACGTCACCGACATTCGTGACTTCATCATGACGCCACCGATATATGGAATGGAAGACATACAAAAGAAAAACATCGTGACGTCATTACACTTAATCATGACGTCACCGATATCTAAAATATAACGGCGTCACACAAAAGAAAAACTCGTGACGTCACTATACTTAATCATGACGGGAGTATAGTAAGCCAATTCTATGTATACAAATATTATTTCGTAAGGTTCGTTACTTGTTCCACTGTACAAAGCTTATCCGCGATATCTTTGTATTCTTTCATGCAACTCTCAGCCAGACTGAAGTGAACCAAAAACTAGAAAAGTAAACAGACATATTGGTGATGATGATGATGATGATTGTAACGAGGATTTGTAAGACAATTGAAACTAACCTTTTTCACTTGTTGTTTATATTCGGGAGCTTTCTTTAAAAGAACCTGCAAGTCCTTCATCTACAAGAACAAATGATATACGAATAATACATATACACCTATATTCCAAAAATCGTTGTCCGGGCCGAAAGCAACAAGCTGACGACCTCAAAGGACTTTGGGACTTTCTCCTTATTCATTTATTCATCCGTAGACATTTTGACAACATGCATTTTCAAATTGCCGAATAGTTCCAAATGATTGCTATTCAACGCTCGTAGGGATAACTTCTCAAATACCACGGATAAATTAATTAATTAGGAGATTCCCAAAGTCCTTTGCGGTCGTCAGCTTCTTGCTTATTGCTTTCGGGCCGGACAACGATATTTGGAATAGGTGTATATATATTGTTGGATTGAAGGTATTTAACTTCGTCAGGCAAATGAAATAGACGACAAACGCGTATTCAGACGTTTCGCCGGTGAAGGCTTCATCAGTGGTATATTTAAACTGAAAATCACTAACTTAAATACAATATATATTGTTGTTGTTGTTGTTGTTTATTTATTTATTATTATTATTTATTTACATGTATATAACATATATAAAATATATTACAGTCATTTGCAAAAAAATTGGCCGCTACAAAATATCAATATATCCGGCAATATATCGGGTGCATTATGGGCAATTAAATAATCGAAAATTCCCCTTAAAAGCGGGCTAACGCCAGCAAAGTTGGTAGAAATATTTAGTATAATGTTTATTTTAGTCATACGTTTGTTGTTTGTAAATTTTGCTTCATTTAATAGTATTAGTGATGCAGCCGATATATTGATATATTGATATATCGTGGCGGCCAGAATTTTTGCAAATGACTGTATATACGCGATATATGCATAATATTCAGTTAACACTTCTAATGAAAAAGCGCAATCTTGAAACCAAGACACACGGTGCAACATTGCGCGCAATATTGCCAGCAATCGCCACGTTCACGGTGTGTGTCTGTACCTTGTTGTCTGACATTGGCAGGTGCTCTTTCTCAGTGAAGTTCTTTATATCGTCAGCAATTTTCCTGTAGATGAAATAGAGTAGTTTTATAGAACCTTGAACAAATCCCCCACACTCCTCCCCTGCCCTCCCCTGTCCTCCCCTCTCAGAAAACAAAATAAACAAATAAAACCCCTGCATCTTTCACTCTACTAAAAAATATGCTGGGCAAAATTTTAATCCCCCAAAACTGAACCAAAATCACTAATTTGAAACCCGCAAATATCCTTCCTGCATCTCCCCATCACTCCAATCTCCGAGTATCCCCTCCCCTGTTAAATATTGTGCTCTATTTGCTTGCTCTGAGCTATTATACAGCCGGCTATTTCAAAAAAGGTTGGTGAAGGTTTTGTTGCATCTTGCATACCAAGCTCGAAATATATTGTGGATCATATGTAAATAATGTCAGCATGCACATACAGAAGAAAATATGCCGGCTCCATATTGCGAAGACAAAGTTTGGGAAAATTCCCAGAGTCCATATTGTTGTGACCTTTCGCTGACTTCATTCACATCGCCCATAGTGCATTTCAGGCTTGTTATGCAAGATGCAACAAAACCTTCACCAACCATTTTTAGCTGTATAACGGTGTTAGTTAAAAGACCGCGTAGATTACCTGGTTACGTCAGCAATATGTAGATGACGTAGTTTGAGCCACATGTCGTCATTCTCTAGTGATAATATAATTAGAAAATATATAAGCAATTATTCGTATTCATCCGATAAATATGGTGTGCTATTGGTTCCAGTACCGTCAAGCAGAGCTTCCTTCAAACGTCCATCTTCTTCAGTTCCTGTGCCACCACTAGAATCAAATGTTCCAAGCATTAAAAATAAGCAGCTTTTAATGGTACTGCTGCTGATGATGGCGATGAATGCAGAATTATGATAAATGATGATAAATGATGATGGTGCTAAATGATGATGATGTTGATGATGATGATGATTATAATGATGATGAATGATGAATAATGATGATGATAAATGATGTTGATTATAATAACGATGATGGTGATGTTAATTGATGATTATATGATGAATGCATGTTTTTTTCACTGAAAGATGGTACAGTAACTAATTTTTCATTTAAATTTTATTGTAAACTTGAGTTTTTAAATTTTTATTGCAAGTGAAATCTAATAAAGAACATTATTATTATTATTATAAAAAACATGTCACTTACTCGTATTTGAAGACATCGTTCTGAATATCCAACAGATCGTATGCCATAGCCTGTTAAACAGTCATTGTGAATATTGCAAAACATATCTCAAAATATCTCATATAAGCACAGGCAACCCAAACCCTTATATAGTGGTTTTCTAGAAAATATTTTAAAATTGCTTCAAAGGGTGAGAACTTGATTAACTAAACATACCTTATGCAAATTAAAATGCCCCCTCAACGTATTAAAAAAACACGTTTTCCAATTAGCCTTTTCCATATAGAGCGGGAAACTGGGTTCGAGTTGAGACCGCAAAGCATGTATGGATTGTTTGGAAGGACAGAATCATATTCGACTATTGATTCCGTGGAAGTTTAGCTCCTGGGATGTTTTCTTCGGTGAGTAAAATATGTTCTTTAGATGGGACTGTCGAGTTATCTTTTACGAAGGACGCCATTACTATTTTTGTCCTTCCAAACAATCCATACATGCTTTGCGGTCCCAACTCGAACCCAGTTTCCCGCTCTATATGGAAAAGGCGAATTAATGAAAACATTATATATGGACAATGTCTCAATGTTTTATGTACCTGATACGTCAGCTCGTGGAGCAAAGCTGTAGTTGGGTCAAAACCTCTGGAAAAGGAACAAATTTCAGTTCACGTTTCAGTTCTGATGTAAAAAAGGACAGGATTGTTCACTCATCTGTTCCTGAGCAACGGCGGAGGAGAAATGGATGGGAAATGGAGTAAAAGAAGGGGATATAGAATGGGAAAATGAAAGGGAATGGGAAAATGAAAGGGAAAATGAAAGGAATAGGGTTATGTTCTTACCTATCCAATAATAGCAGCTGTGATTTACATTTCTGTTGGCTTCCCTAGAAAAAGAAACAAATGTAACTCGATCAAAGAACTGGCAACCAGAATGAAATATCAACCAGTCAGTACATCTCTTCCCTCCTCCTCCCCCCCAGTGCGATCAACTCTTGTAGGCGATCAACTCTTGTAGGCGATCAACTCTTGTAGGCGATCACTTCTCAAAGCACCCCTCCCCCCAGTACGATCAGTAAATTCTCGTAGGCGCCCGTCCCCCCTCCCTCAGTGAAATCAACTCTCCGTAGACTCAATCAAACCCTGTAATTATTCGACGAGGGTGGTCACAAGAGCTTCGATGTATTCTGAGTTCCAGAAGACGCGGCGCGGTCATAATACTTACCTGTCCCATGCTAGGGTCATCAATCTTGTACAAGTCGAGCTTGTCTTTCAGAATCCGGGAGAATTCACCAAGCTTGGAAGATTCGCTGCAAACAATAGGGTTCACAATATCATACATGTATATCATACAATCATTCTCAAAAAGGCTACAAGTGCAACGTACATTAACGAACAGTCATGTGACTAAACACAAATCATGTGACTTTATTATTACTTAATCGAACCTCCCGTAAGCGACCAAGGGCCGCTACGCAGGCTGGTACTGTAACGGGAAAATCCTCATTAAATGCTGATTGTCAATATTTTCCAGCTTTGGACAAAGAAAATAGAGATCTCACCAATCGTAGAAGTGGATGATGATATCTGTCATCTTACTCTTGATATCATCGGAAAGACTTCGTTTGGTTACGGATTCAATACGGTACTGGGACAGGAATCCGAAGTGTCAACGGCCTTCAACTCCTTGCTGACTGGCACTGAATTCTCCTACTTAGTTCGTTCAAAAATCATCCCATTCTACAAGTACCTGCCTTTTCCAGACAACCTGGCCATTAAGAAATCTACCAAACTTGTGGACGACACGGTTTTGAAAGTATGTTTATCTATCACTTTCCTGCTTGGCTATGTATAGTCAGCTCTGACACTTTCTATCTTTGTTCACTATTTTTAATAAGCATTTTATCTTCCATTCCATTTATATTTCTTCAATCGTTGGTTACTGAATTTATCCGTGCCTTGTTCCTTCCATCCTTTCTTCTATTCTTCTTTTTCTTTGTATCTTCGTAAACGATCTCACTTTCAGCTACGGGCTCTTGGATGTCTTCTCTCGTACCTTCAAACAGAACGCTTTCTATTCGACTTACAGGTGATCCAAGAACGGGGCATGTTCCAAGGTAAAGCAGCTGACCACAAGGACCTCCTTAACTTGTTACTTGACATGTATGACGAAGAGACTGGGAAGGGTTTTGATGACGAAGAATTGCGGGCTCAAGTCTTCACGTTCCAGTGAGACAATTAGCATTAATTAGGAGTACCTCAAGTTATCAGTAATCCCGCTCTGTGGCAAATGTTGGAAGACTGGGTTCGAGTGTTTTGATTGGCTGAATTAATTACAAGTTTTTCGAGGTGTTTGCCCTCGATGAAAGACAAGTGGAACATAAATTAAAGCATTTTCATCTGTATCAGAGGCTCTAGTCAGTCCAGAACAATGGCAATTGAAATTGGACGCCATTATTGCATTCGGTCTATATTCGATAAAATACTGAATCATTATTCAACATTGTAGGACGTTTTAAAAGACGACGACGATCTGACTTGGAATAAACTAGAACAACTTGAATATCTGGGTTGTGTCATCAAGGAATCTCTTCGTCTGAATGCTCCAGTGGAGGTTCTTGGTAGAGAAACCAACCAGACTCTCGTACTTGGTGGTTACGAGATCCCCAAAGGAACACCAGTATTTTCTGCTTTTGGATCACTTCACTTGTCACCCGACATCTGGGAAAATCCTTTAGAGTTTATTCCTGAAAGATTCATGAGAAATGGTAGGTTGAGCTTGCTACTTTGTCTCTTATTTTGAGGATGATAACTGCATCACCCTTAGCAAAAATTACCATAGCAACCGCAACAACAACAATTGCAACTACAACAACAAGAATAGCAACCAAAGAGCAACACGATAAGAAATGTAAATGTTGAAAGGCAACCTCCACTGTCCAGACCAAAAAATAAATAAAAAATTATCGACCAAATCCATCAAAGTAAAGATCCCTCTTGATAAAAATTGCCTCTAGTATCTGTGAATCTCTCACGCCTCTGGCCTCTGCCTTGCCTCTAGTTAGTAAGAGTGAAGTCATTGTTTATAATCAGTAAAGTAGAAGTAATGTTTATGAAGGTGGATCTTTATTTTGGTTGGATTGGTTGGTCGATATTTATCAGAACATAGTTCAGCTTTCCTTCATAAGGTGTTTTTTCTTCTTCAGATAACTCACCCGTGAGTCCGTACTCCTTTCTGCCTTTCTCGATTGGACCTCGTACTTGTATCGGAAACAAGTTTGCCATGATAGAGATGAAGACCATTCTGTTGTCTCTGATGAGGAAATTCAAGTTCACCGCCATTCCAGGCTTTAAGGTGAAAAAGTTAACGAGATTGACGATCAAGCCAGACCCTTCTGTCAAAGTTAAAATAACTTTGATGGCATAGACGAACACTTCCTTTGATGATGCTGAAGAATTATCCAATGGCTGCCCGCCATTGCGTATCCTACAAATCAGAGATCGAATGAGAATTTGCTTTACGTTCATTAATAATAACAAGACGCTCAATGAGCGTACACTCGGGCTTATGAAAAGGACAATGTCAGTTGCGTGAGGAGAGACCTGACAATGACTGACAGTTGCGTGACGAGGGAGACTATGTATATATGTCTGATGAAGGGCTATGTACGATCTCGATTTACGAACATTGACCTTGCTCGCCTTAAATGCTTTGATGTAGTTTTGAAGTACGATTTTTACGATTCCTTTTCCTTCTGAATTTTTCAAACGTGGAATAAAATAAACATCCATCATGAGTTACTGAAAATAACTCGACTGGCTCGACTGTTTGCATGACTTCTGTACATATATAGCTTTCTGTCAATAGATGGAGTTATACATCGTTGGTCGTGAGTTTAATTATAAATACTCAAGGACATAACTGTACACGTACTATTACAACAAGGATCACACAACTGTCATCATACGGAAAAGAACACGGAGATACCTACATTTTATCATGAAAACACTGTTTATTTTCAAAAGCTGCTTCTGTTAGATTTAAGATGTGACCTCAAGTGACCTCAAATATGTTTAAATACGTACGACAGCGTACTCTTGAAGAGTCGGAGATCTTTATCTATGGGTCACCGACCGAAATAGTCTCCCTCGTCACTGAGCGTCCACGCTAATTTCACAGACAAAAGCATACGCCGATTCGTGTGGGCCCACTCTGAAAGATGTCGTTTCATTTATAACACAAGACGCTCAATGAGCGTACACTCGCGGCTTATGACAAGGACAATGTCAGTTGCGTGAGGAGAGAGACCTGGACAATGACTGACAGTTGCGTCATGTAGTATTCATGTATGTGTCGAGTTGATTTGATTGCCTTTGACTTTTGAGTTCATTGATTACCTTTTTATATGTCAATGGTTCTTAAAACGCCCTCCATTTGTTTTTAAAAATTATTTTTTAAGCGAGCTCATCTAGTCCTTCTCCACTTCTAGTCCGTTACGATGAACAGAACCGACCGTTTAATGCGCTTGAAGCGTCTCCTGCTTTCTTTTCAAAGCTAAGATTCCAATCTAGCTTGCGTCCATGTGTGTCGTTTGTTTTTTCTTACCTGCTGAGTAACTTGAAAGCTCGATACGATAAATACGTCGCATACTTCGTCATTCTTTTCCCGGCTACAACGACGACGATACTACGAAAAACCATTTTATACTCGGCTTCCTTCGGAAGTGCGCCCGATAATAATAATCATAAGTTCTTTGAAACGCATCATACATAATTCCTCGAGCTATTTAACATAGGACCAAACAGTAGCCAAGGTACATAGAAAGTATTATAGTCCGAGTAACAGGAGTTTTTAAGAAGATTTTAAGGCAGCAACGGAGGCAGCGTGTTTTCAAGTTTTCAGGGAGATTGTGTCAGATGCAGTGCAGGCCAGTGGATAGAAATCACAAACCCTATGTCGTGCTCCTCTTGCTTATCTGAATTTTTCACCTTCCGCGGTGACACCGTATTTTTCACCTTATGACGGCTGTTTTGATTTGTTCACTAAATAGTCGGAACAGCTAGCTGCCCAGCCCCTGGTATCATCAGACAAGAAGCTAAGAACGTATCAGCTATCAACCATTCGTTTTGCGGTAATTTGAGTGTAAACGAGCGACCCCACCCGTCCACCATAGAGTTTTGGGTTCCCCTGCGCATAGCACAAGGATAACCATTAGGGATCGTGAGTTGAGGAAAGAAAACATATGGGAATTTTCAGTATAACTGTAATAGTTCCTACAATGGGGAAATATTTTGGGACAATGTCTTCTGTATCTTGGATATCTCCTCTAGCGAAGACATCAAGTAACAGTCCTGTCACCTTCTTTAGGATCTCATCGATCGTTTGCCAGAATTCCACCGAGCGATGGCAATCTGAGCCTAAATAAAGGAACACTGGCGTTTCTCTCGAATGCCACTGAGCGTTGTGTCACACTTAATCGAGAGTTTTCAGCAGATAATAAACGGGGTGTTTTTAATAACTGATAAATTGCCAAAAGATCGAAAATCTAGCTGCAATCCAGACCACAGGGTAGCCCATCTTTAACACTTACCAAAGATCGAGTGTTGTCGCCTAGTTTCGCTGCTCGCGATGTGCAACGACTAATTATTTAGTGAGTTTTAACAGATCAGACTAGAATCGCGAGACACACGTCACAGCTCCGGTCAGAAATGTTTGGTTTGATACTCGCTGGTATCCGTCTGCACACGTGCCATGAGCGATCGTTTTCTTCTCGCGCTAACAAACATTGCTGTCATTCTTTTTTGGCTCGTTTTATAACTCATCGAGGAGAACTTGCTCCTTTGGCAAATTCTCTTCTCTAGAAGGTCGCTCCTTTGATCGTCTGATTTTAGTTCTGATGAGAAGGTGCTGTGCAACACTGATGTGGAAAGAATGAGACGAGATAAATTCGGCGCCCATCGTTTCTTTTACCCTGGATTATGGTCCTTGGCATCGGTAAGTGTATACAGTATCGCTATTTTAACTGATCATTACTGACACCAACCGCAAGACTTCCCTAGTTATATTGCAAAGTAGTCGTGCACCCATGGTTCTAAAGTTGCTGTCTTTCGCGAAGTATTATATAAGCACTCGTTTAGATTTCTGAGTAGTCCGAGAAGATGAGCGAGAGACAACCTCGTGGCATGCGTGCTTGCCTTAGATATGTTTATTTACTGCATTACATGCTGACTTGTTTTTGAATATATTATATTGCATTGTCGCAGTGTGAGTCTGTGTCTTTTCTTTCTACCTTTATGATAAAGCCTTCATATTGGGTGTTACAACAAGACATCTTGCACAGATTATAAACTCAAGCATTGTCGGTTTTTCACATACGTCAGTGAAAATTTTCCCAGGAACATTATATAGACAAAACCTTCATAGAGCAGAAGGCACCTGCAAACCATATTCTCTTCACGGCCGATATTTTTATTTCAACTGAAGTGTATTTAGATACGAAGATATGAGCTGCGCGCTGTTATGCTCCTAATTAGTTAAAATGTAAGGTTCCCAAGCGAGGGCCCACTGGGCGCCCAAGTCACGAAGACTGAAAATCATGTTAATATTGCAAGCAACTCGGGCCGGCGTGTGCAATTTGGAACTGTCACGTGCTATAAAGCAGCAAAAGTAAATAACCCAGTTACTAAGTGATTGTTGGTATTGTCAAACGGTGAATGTTCCTAAGTGTTCTATTGTCGACGCTTCGAAAAATACGCGTGACAGTAGTGCGGTGAACAGATTGTGACTCCATAAATCGAAAAACAAAACTGAAAGTACCAATTAGTTGATGGGATTTGCGTAGAACGCATAAACAAGATATCAACAAGCTTTTGGGTGTGAATAGTTTGGATTTTAGCTTGTTGATGACGGCCGTTGAAACCGAGAATATGGTTTTGACGTCCCACAGTATTTGGTGTCAGACGGCGAATACAGCCCGCTTTTTCGCGCTCGCTGTATTCGCAGCTAAGTTGTAGTGGTTCTACATGTATTTGGTGATTTGAAATATCAGGTTTTAAATGTGATTTTTGCTCGTGTTGTTCCTGCTCGTGGTGGTTCACCTACTGTATCAACGGCAATCTCGGTCCCAAGAGGCCGTGATTCGTACTGCGACATGCCTCGATACGAAAGACACTTCTCTTGGAAAGTCACAATATTTCATGCTATTGGGAGTTGGTTCTTATGAAAACCAAGAACGAACCGAATGAATTGATATTCCCTTCAAAACAAACAGATTGCCCTAGGCCCACCTGAGATCTTCTTTTCTACTGAATTGCAAATAGAGATTCATAATGTGACCAGGTGATCGCACGTCCTTGGATAGACCGGATGGACGAACAGCAGCTGTATTCAGACATGACCCAACGCGCGAGAGCTGTCGGACTCTAGATTACACAAGACAAAACAACAACAGACGAGGGCTAGGGCCCCATGGGTGTACTTCCGGTGTATCAGTGACGGGATGTGCGAAGCGCTGGTTTGGGGTTGAATTATACGCGCTTAGGGACTATTTTTGGGGTTTTCATTTTCGGTGACTTTCGTGTTGATGATACAGATTTTGTCAAGACTTTTTTTTGGGGTTGATAAATTATATCCTAAAACCATTCTCGCTTTTTTGCGGAGACAAATTGGACTTTTTTTGGGTTCGATTTTGTGACTGTTGGAGCTTTTTTGGTCTTTTTATTTCCGCGTAATGGACTTTTATGGTTAAAATGTTTGGCCTCTTCGCAACCTCCCGTCACTGATACCCTGAGTACCCCCCCCTGGCTAGGACAGAACTGGTTTATTCAGATCAGCAATGATTCGCTCTTACCTAATACGTGAGGATATCCATCCTGACACCCAAAAACCGGTGCCTGAACAAGCTATTGAGCCTCATACGATTTCAAAATGGCTAAGTTTATTTATAACTAAAACTTCACTTGGCTACAATAACCACCCTATAACAGACCGTTTGAACGTATTTTATTTACTACTCTCAACTTTCGTTTCCATCTGGGACCACATCCTTTCCCCCTCCTTAACATATTTAACTTGAATCCATGGCGATAACCACAGTGCTTTTTTCCAGAACCAGATCAAGGATTGTAATGTATCATAAACAGCGGCAAACAGTGACAAATTAACTTTACACCGTGGTGGAAAACGTACTACTATCATTGTTGAGTGTTTACACTGTTCTTCATGGCGTCGTATTGCGTCGTTTAAGATGAAAAGCGTTTCTTCCTTCTTGAGGACAAACACAGCTCCATCGTGATCGAGAGAATCCGCTATATGTTTTCCGTAAGCTCTCTTTTATGGCATGTCCCACAGAATACCCAGTTTTTTTCCTGGGTCCGTCATGGGACTTTTCCAGAGCCAGTTCTTTCGTGCGAGCTGCGCCATAAGAAATACGGCTCGTGTGTGACGAGATTGTAACAACGGATTTGCTATTTTGCCCGCTCCATAGTCCTACGTGGGAAGTGTGATGACACACCTTGGCGCTCTTCCCCCCTTTCTTGCTCCTTTCGTTTTCCTTCTCCAACTCACGTCTGTTGCCGAAATGTGATTCTTCGCCGGGAAACTCCATATCTGTGATTTACTGAATATCAGCTGCACATCGCAACAGAACCCATAGGTGGCCCCTGCTGCGCTGATTGGTTCTTGTATAGTTCGCAGAGACACCAGAGTCATTATATACGATAAAGAACTTATCAACAGTTTTTTTGTCACAGCAATCCATCCAAATACAACCGACGGCAGAGCTTTGTAACGATATGACTCCAGGGGTTTGTCAATGGCCTGGTTTGGATCAAGAGGGAAAGACACGCAGAACAAGAGAAAGATGATCAATCCTGCTTTCAGTTTTAACTCTTTTGAGACTTTATGCCAGCATTTTGTGAGGCTGCGCAGAATTGGTTGAGGTGAAGTTTTCCTGCTATCATCAATAAGATCATCAGCACCTGAGATCATGTTTCTCATCATCAGCATCGTCGTTGCGGCAACCAAACAACAAACCAACACATCACCGTCCTTATCTATTTTATATTTTTTATTTTGTGAGTCATCATATCATTGTCATCAGGAAAGAGTCCATTGTATTTCCTCGTTTGTTGTCACTAGCAAACATATAACAATTGTAAAACCATGCACTTTGCATTTTCCACCTGACACAAAAAGTTTGAGAAGTCACCAGTCGTAGAAGTTGGTGATGTATATCTGTCACATTACTCTTGATATCACGAAGACTTCGTTTGGATTACGATGTTCAATCGGGTACTGGGACAGGATCCGAAGTGTCGTCCGTCCTTCACCTCGCTCTTAACTGGTTGCTGAGTTTTCCTAGGTATTCCTTCAAACACCATCCCATCGCAAGTACCTGCCTATTTCTGACAACATGCCATTAAGAAATCCCCAAAGAACTGGTGATACCACGGTTTATTAAAAGTTGCCTGTTTCGTCTCGTTCATTTCCTTTTTTTCTTTCGTTTTTCTTTCTTCTTTTCTGTGCCTTCCTATCTTCCTCTCGTTTGACTCCTATCTTTTATTCAAGCTAATAGTATTGATATAGTATTCAGTCCATTCGTTCTTGTGTTGCGGTCCTGGCCTTACATGTGACCAAACCGTGCGCATGCTCCGAAGGTAAAGTACTGACAACAAGGACCCCCCCTCACTTGTTTACTTGAACATTATACGAAGAAACTGGGGAGGATTTTGAAGACGACGCATTGCGGGCTCGGTCCGACGCGTCATGTGGCTGGAACATGACAAACCCAGTCCAATCGATGTCCTGACATTGTATGAGTTGCTAGAACATCCAGAAAGTACAAGACCAAATAGAAGAAATTTTAAGGTACGTTTGCTGATTGTTTATTTTGACAGTTGCAATACAGGGGAAAACTGGGTACCGAGTATTTATAGCCATTGAGATAGCATGGCCATTGAAAATTTTTTTTATTTAAAACTGTATTACCCTACTCCCTGTATGATATTCCTAGTTTTTTTCATGAGGTCAAACACCTCGAAATACTTTACACTGATTCAGCCAATCCAAACACTCGAACCAGTCTTCAACACTGCCACAGACCGTTTGTCTGGCATCAATCAGCAAAGAGGCATTTTTTTTCACTGACGCATACCACAATTTGGATGTATTATAGTGATCGTGTTTTGTAAGATGACGAGAACGCTGGAGTAAACTAGAACACTTGATATCTGAGTTTGTGTATCAAGAAGTCTCTTCGTCTGACATTCTCCAGCTCGGTATGGTAAGAACATCCACCAGACGTCCATCGTGGTGGGTAACGAGATCCCTAAAGAACACATGTATTTATGACCCCTCGATGGGCACTATCATCTGTCCGCCAGACAAACTGGGAAAATCCTTGTATGGAGTTATTCCTGAAAGATGCATGACAGAATGGGAGTAGCATCTATTGGCGGGAGTGACAATAGTATAATATTTCTCTTTTCGTAAAACCGCCGAATTTTTTTACTACCCGTCCTCCTTTCCATCAACTTTTCGAAATTACCTTCAGCTAACTCCACCCGGGAATCCATATACGCCTTTCGGCCTTTCTCTCGATTGGCCTCTGTACTTGTATCGGCAACACGTTTGCCTGATGGAGATGAAGACCTTCGTTGTCTCTGATGATAATTCAGTCGTCACCGCCATTCCCAGGCTTTTGAGTGACAAGTGTCATGAATGACGACCACACCAATCCGCTGCAAAGTTTCACGAACGTTGCTGCTTAGTCAAGAATTTTGATATTCCCTGGTTTACATCTTGCAGTCTGACAAACATTGCCCTTTGGTGTTAAATCAGCCAATGCAGCCTGGCATTGCCATGAGCGTAGCTTGTATCTTGCTGTTTGCGCCACATCAAATCCTGAATCGAGTGGGTTAGCAGAGATATTCAGGCATAAATAATTAAACCTTCTATTTTTTAAATAATAATCTTATTCAGTCAAATAAGTCACGTGCCCACGAGTTTTTTGTATAGTTAGCACGCACACCACCTCACTGAAAGATTTTAATCTCGAACATGTGACTAGAGCTCGTGATTGGCTAAACCGTCGGAATCACGCGTGGCGGAAAGAAAAATCGGACTATTACCATACTAATTGTAAGCCTCATAGGTTTCCAAGTAGGAAAACAAAAGCTAACAAATAGCTTGACGTTTCGATGACATCCTGTCATCATTATCACAATTGTAATGAGTTACTTGAAGTTAATAGTTAAGATATTGGTACATAACAATTGAGAACAAAGCATTCATCGACTGCATTGGCTTTTACGAGTCACGGGTTTGGCCGGGGGGGGGGGGGGGCGGGGGAGTGGTGGGGTGGGGGGCGGTGGTGGGGGTGGGGGTGTGGGGGCGGGGGGGGGGGTGGGGTCCCCTTATAAAAGGGGGTAGGGCATGCTTCGTCGGGATGTTTTGAAAATGACCCCTAAAGGACCAATTTAAAAAGTCTTTTATATATATAAAAAACCTAGCATCAACGCCTTCCACTATTACATTTTTAGACACCTTGTGTCAATTAATGCTTAGCTATCTTTAAACGAACGTTACCCTAATGGACCGTCAACAGCTCCTAGTGGGGTATTTTTATTTCTGACACGCCCTAATTGGACAAGCACGAACAAAAAAACCCTAAAAGGGACGACATCCCCCCATTTTTTGGTATCGGAGCTTGAAGTCGACGCCGACAACGTTTTTCCTGATGACTGTATAGTTTAAACCTATAAACAGATGACATATATGTGTAAACTTTTTACTAAATAAGTACACGGTAGTCTTACCATTTGTAGCGTATAGTTATGTGAAATGAACAAATCGTAATTAAACATTCTTTCATATTTTTTAATTTTCTTACAATCCTGACTCCACGGTCCAGTCCCTTCCTTGTCGACCGAGTTGACAGTACGACCATCTTTCGGTCGCGGGTCGTATCTCCATAGCCTCTCTCTGGGTTTACTGTACCATTGCCCCTTTTCCTCGCAGAAATGCTCAAAGAAGCTACATATCGAGATTTAAACACATCACCAAATGCCGCGAAACTTGGGCATCCGCGAGCGTAGAATGAAACTGTGGTTTGCAGAGCATGATGTGTTTAAATAACTGATGTCTCTTACCCAATGAATACGGTGCAGTCACATGATCCGCATGCTAATGAGTAGTTTATAAGCATGATGGGATACGAACATAAGATAAGAACCCAGGAGGACAGGAATGCGTTAGTGCGCTGTCCTTGCAAGAGCATCGCCCGAGATTCATCTGCCTTTGGTGCCAAGACCCCAACGATGCACTTGAGCCCGCAGTCGTAGATAAACGCGGATATACGCATAAGAAACAACACACAGGGTACCAAAATGGCTGTGTTCGCAATATAAAAGCAAAGAGGTAGAACCCAGTAACGAAGTACAAGCAAGGGAAGCTAAACGAAATCGCCCAAATGAAAACTAAAGAAACCAAGATTCTAGAAGTTTGGGAGTTCGTTTGTGCAGTGACGTAATAGTTAGATACCGGTCTATCGTCAACGCTGATAGGCTGAGCAAAGACGCTGTGCAGGCAATGAAATATGCCAAATGGACCAACCAGATTGTCTCTAATACGGGATATCTCAA
Organism: Actinostola sp. cb2023; assembly: GCA_033675265.1. Classification (NCBI taxonomy): domain Eukaryota; kingdom Metazoa; phylum Cnidaria; class Anthozoa; order Actiniaria; family Actinostolidae; genus Actinostola; species Actinostola sp. cb2023. The sequence goes on from JAUJYZ010000359.1 coordinate 18,424, forward strand.
GGCCTCTCGCACATGAAAGACCACAAAGGCTGGTTCAGTGATGGTGCCAACAATCAGGTCCGCTACTGCTAGATTCACAACGAAGTAGTTGAACGGTGATCTCAGTTCGTGATGTGGGTCCTTGGCCATTGCGATGCATATCAAGAGATTCCCAGGAATGGTTATAACACAAAGAATGGCTGATATAGTGGCAGTGGTACAAGACAGCGAATATGGCGCCCCACACTCGATCACACAACTGTCGATGTAAGACATGATTGGCTGGTGCAATTTAAACCATGCCAGGACATGTGATACCATAAGTGACCCTTGTACCCTTGTAATTGTCCTAATAGTATATTGCATTACAGTGTTTACTTTGAACAAAGCCTGCTTTTGTTGCTGGTCAATTATTAGTTGACATTCCCATTGAATCTAATATGCGTCCATTTAATTAAGCGGCCTCTAGTGCAGATCTTGGTGGTAGTAGCAAATATTCAAATGAGAGCTTTGAAGACCGAAGTGGAGAAAAGGTTCCATGTGAACAGCAGTTGGACATGGGTTAGTCGATCCTAAGAGATAGGGAAAATTCCGTTTTCAAGTGCCCCATCTCGGGCCGTCTATCGAAAGGGAATCGGGTTAATATTCCCGAACCGGAACACGGATAGGGCCGCCTTCGTGGCGGCGGGTGCGGTGACGCAAAGGAACCCGGAGACGCCTGCGGGAGCCCTGGGAAGAGTTCTCTTTTCTTTTTAACGGACTTTCACCCTGAAATCAGCTTGCCTGGAGCTAGGGTTCAATGTCCGGTAAAGCACCACACTTCTTGTGGTGTCCGGTGCGCTCCCGACGGCCCTTGAAAATCCGGGGGAGACGGTGATTCTCGTGTCCGGTCGTACTCATAACCGCAGCAGGTCTCCGAGGTGAGCAGCCTCTGGTTGATAGAACAATGTAGGTAAGGGAAGTCGGCAAAATAGATCCGTAACTTCGGGAAAAGGATTGGCTCTAAGGGTTGGGTCTGTCGGGCTGAGACTCGAAGCCCGTGGACCCGTCCCGGACTGGCGGAGGCTCGGCCCTCGGGTTGGGACGAAGTCGGACCGGGAAGGGACTGCTGGTGGAGGGGCCCAGCTGTGGCCGCGAGGTCAATTCGGCAGGCGATGAACAACCAACTTAGAACTGGCAGTGACTAGGGGAATCCGACTGTTTAATTAAAACAAAGCGATAAGCAAATCTAGCTGAGTAACAATATAAATATATTATGGCACATATTGTGGCCATGTCACGGATTTCAATCAAATGAAATGTGAGGAAAAAAACAACTGTCATACAATCACTAACTATGTGCACGACAGGACTAATAGTTATCCTTATAAACAGTTTGTAACGGGGTCCTGTGTGTCCTATGAGTTGTCTTTATGTATTATTATCTTATGATTACGTACAACTTGTATTACGTGGAAGTTGAGAAATATACAATACGTACAACTATACGTCAATAACTTGAAACATGTACAGGATTAAATCACGCACGTCATGACACATGCAATCATGAAATACAATCCCGATGCGTCAATAACGTCACCGAACTATTACTAGAAGCGGCGTTTCATGTCCAGGAACATAAGATATTCTCATTATTCCTTGCCTAGTCATTGTGTGTAAGTACTAGTTACTAGTATAATATACAGTATAATATATTCTCATTATTCCTTGCCTAGTCATTGTGTGTAAGTACTAGTACTAGTATAATATACAGTATAAGATATTCTCATTATTCCTTTCTTTGCCTGGTCATTGTGTGTAAGTTACTAGTAGTACTAGTATAATATACAGTATGTGGATGCTTCGTTGTCAAGGTCGACAATAACGATCCTGCGGGGCTTTCCCCTGACAGTCACTGGAAGTCTTGCAGAGAAAGCCGACGCTTTGATGACTTTTGTGGGACTCTTCTCGTTTTTGTTACTGGGTTTCCTCCAGAGATGGAAGAAATGGTCTCCCCACATCAAAGGCCTTCTCTAAAAGATCTGGGTGAAAAAACCAACAATGAAAAAGAGGTGAGAGTTTTTTCAAGAGTCTGCCGTATATTTTCCCCAAATGGCGGAACTATGCGAAAACTGGCCGTCAACACTGCATAGAAACCAACAACAAAAACGAAAACGTCAGTCAATAAAGGGCCAGCACTCCAAAATTTTGTAAACAACCGTTGGCTATCCAAGGACGGATATTGTGAAGAAATATTCAGGATGAAAGAAGGAAAAGAATTAATGCTGAAGAAAGAGAGAAATCGCTACGGGGAAAAAAATAAAGCATCAGATGATTGCCATGGAAGAAGAAGACCATAATGACTTAACTTCCATTCTACAAGGAATAGGTAAAACAGGACGTGCCTCCAGAAAGGAGCTCCTCTGGGAGGAGCAACTTAAAATACACACGACCAAATCTAGTGCTGGCTATAGATGGGCATCCCAAGTGAGTACAGTCTACATATATTAATCACATTTGATAATACAGTAAAAAATATCTTATTTTTCACAAGGATAATACGGTTATGTCTGGACCTTATACTGCAAAAAAACCCGCATGTTCTTGACAGCCCTAAGAAAGTTGTTTATTTACCAAGTAAGAGAACCATAAGGTAATGAGATTACAAATTTTATATACAGATGATGTATATTTTTCTACATAAATCTATTTATTTCTCATCTCAAATGGTATGTCAAGCACAATTTCTTCCTATTCCTGTACAATATTGTGAATGTCAATATAACTTTAAATTAAATCTTAAAGCAATATCATATATCTGAATTATTTATATCTTTAGGCATTACAAGTCAAAAATAGAAACAAAAGCCTGGATGGAATCCCAAATTCTAAAAACTGGTGTTTTTGAAGAAGCAAGGAAGCAAAGCTCTGAAAGAGCCAAGATTTTTGGGGTGGTTTTGCTACTGGATGAAATGAAAATTCAGGTAAATATCAAATTTATCGCATAATTAATATGAAGTCCCCCCCCACACACTATACTCCAATTCCCAGTCCAATAAAAATCTCTGGTGAACACATGATTAACCACAAATCTCCCATTAAAACTCTATTATATAATCTCAGACTCATAGAATAAAGAAAATATGAACCTTATTAATAATTAGTATTAATTCTATATTTTTCATAGGAAAATCTTGAGATGTCTTTTTCCCATGGCAAACATAAGTTTGATAGGTTTTTGTGGATTTGGCGAGAAATCCATAATCACATGTCCATGCTATCAGGTCAGTGAATATATTATTATACTAGTATATGATGAGCATGGTAATATTCCACAATGGATTTTGTATATATATATATATATATTTATTGATTTATAAATATAGGAAATACAGAACCAGAGTGCCAACTTGCACAGCAGGTGCTTCAGTTTATCTTCATTAGTGATGGGAGGGTTTCCGATTTCCCATCGCACACTTTCCATCAGCTGAATGCACGCCTAGTGATTTATACTTCCTCTTTTGGGAGGGAGTAAAGATGATGTATGAGTTATGATTTCATGTAAGTAATCAATTTTCCGTCTGTGACACTAACTCACTTCACTGTTTATACCACTATCTGAAAAATCTTCAGCGCATTTGATTGGTTGAGAGCAGTGGGGTATTTCAGGTAATTTGAAATACCACATGTGAAAATTACAGTTTCCATGGTAACACTCTCTTGCCGTCATGGAAATAAAATTGGCGGACGAAATCAAAGGATATTTTCAGCTGCTAAAAGACAAAAAATGAACCATAAACAAGTCCCAAAAGCAACCAAAGCCAAACGTACATACACATGGACGATGTTTTAGCATTTCAAGAAGCTTTTTCCTTGGATTGACTCTGCAGAAGGCAGCGGAAAACGATCGATATAAGATTGACGATTGAGTGATGTGTTTTTAGCCATTGTCAAAATCAAAGAAAGATCACTACAAAAGGTAATAAATGAAGCCAAGATCACCTTTTTACTCTGTGTTTTCATCTTTGTCTGACTTCGAAAAACGATCGTCATAAGAACACAGATTTGCTATGTTTTATTCACAGCTGGACTGCTGTGTTGTGAATTGTGATCAAATTTCACACTGGGTCGTCTCTTTTTTCGTAGGACAAATATTCAAAGAATTCCAACGACGGATTGGATCTAATTCTCCTTTTTTCTCGACGATCAAATGCTGTTTTTTCAAGGTCGAACATATTGCCCGAAGGAGTGGATAACTTCGTGGTCTTGGTTCTTGTGTATTTGGCCGCTTTATGCAACCGCTCTACACTTTGGAGTATCTTTAAGCTTTGGGGTTTTATTCCCATATTTACTGGAACATTTTTACAGAAAGCATAGACATTACAGGTACGTTCGTCGGCAGAAAAAGTCGCCTATTTATGGAATTTAAGCTTATTTACATTCACAGCTGTTGAATTTTGAACGTTTTTCTGTAATATTTTGATCTTCAACATGTCAGGAAATGTTAGTAATGTTTTGCTTTTTCAATGGACTCGATTTCCTCTTATAGGACTAGTGAGTGAAGTTTTCAATTATTCATTATTTTCGACGTCGTTGTAGCCAGGTCAGTCTATTTGGATTGCGAGAGCGGTCAACGTAAACACACATAGACAGTCCTCGAAAAACTAACTTGCCATTGTTATCAACTCAGAATATATTGAGTTTTAGATTGAAAATTGAGCCAAAAAATGATGCAGACAAAAAAAAAGAGATTTCATCTACTACTTTTGTCGTAATAGAAATTAAGCTCTTACTATAAAAAATAAAAAAATAGACATTTATTTCATGAGATACATGTACTACTGATACAATGGCATTGTAGTTTTTTTGAAACGTTGCCGCGAGTAGCTCAATTTTTATATCAGGGAAAATTAGGCGATCGTTACGAAAATAAAGGAAAAACTAACGCCAATTTGTTTGCGACATATAACCACATCAAGTCATACACGTTTGTTTGCCGTTTCAACAGTAGTTTCAATCCAGCCAATTACTAATGCAAAAAAACATTTACCACAAATATGAAAACACTTGAAGTCGGACGCACTCCAATGAGAGCTTTTCTTATGACCGCGGCCCCGTCCACATAATCTCTTGAGCCTCGTATTTCAATAGGACGGCGCGACGGTGACACCTCATTTTATTTGTACATTTTTGGCGTGATCTTTTATAAAATTTGTTATTTCGTTATTGTCTTATTGTCTTACATTTTCAACACTTATTTCAAAAAACGTTGTCGCGTTCAAAGCAACCAAGCGTCAAGCCAAGACCGACGGAACGTGAATGCTGGTTTCTGCTGGTAATATTATTTAAATCACTTTTTTTTCTATGAGGCGGACTATAAAGGATAATTACAAATTAAAATGCCAACATTTTCACGTGCTTGTTTGCATGATCACACTTCGTTTCAATTAGAAAATAATAGGTCTGATTTGAATAATTTGCCAACATACAAAACCAGCATTCACTTCGGTCTTGGCTTGACGCTGTTGTTTTTCAACTCGTTTTTTTTTTATTGGTGAATAATGAAGTGTCACTGGTCACGCTCGACCTTTTTGCGCGGTCGTCGTCCTCGCGCTTCTTATTGCGTAAATCGCGGGGGGGGGGGGTGTGGCCACGTGGACGGGCCAAGAAAAAAAAGAAATACAAATCAAGGTACGGATGCAACCGGTTTATGGAAATGAGTCAATTGATTAGCCTCACCCACCTCCAAAAAAATCAAAATCGCACAATGCGGTGGGCTGCGCCCTCGCTTTCATGAGAACCGATCACATTTTTTTTCTGGATCTGCGCACTAGAACTCAGTTTATTTGAAATCTACTCAAATTCACGAACATGATACAAAAAAAAGTTTCACGAACATGACACGAAGTTTCACGAACATGACACGAAGTTTCACGAACATGACACGAAGTTTTCACGAACATGACACGAAGTTTCACGAAATATGACACGAGGGGGTCGTAATTTGATAAATTCACGAAAGTAACACGAAATCCATGACACGCAATATATCGAACGAACGTGACACGACACTCAATCTATTCACGAACTCTATCGATCACATTCACGAACATGACACGCAATACATCGCCGGAACAATTTCACGAACATGACGCAATCGATCAATTCACGAACATGACCACGCATTTATCGAACAGTTCACGAACATGACACACAATTTGTCGATCAATTCACGAAACATGACACGCAATATATCGAACAGTTTTATAGAAATAAATAAAAATAATAATACTTCAGATTATTACAGACACTTCTGTGCTGATTCAATTACCGCGAAAATAACGAAACGATAAATAAAAACACCTGACATTTAATCGCTGTTTATATCATCATTGATTCAGTTTCTTTTGTTCATGCGCGGTGGATATCGAGCGTATTTGCCCTGGCTGTGAACTTCCTGGTTAAATATCAACTCCTACCGCAGCCATCTGATTGGTCAAGGACAATGAAGGAAATATTCAATAAAACCATTACGATTGAGTTGTTGTCAAATATTTCCTCGCGTCATAAGACGCACCTATTGTTCTGACCCACGTGACCGCGGTAGGAACCTTTGAATGTCATGTCACTGCCTTTGCGACGACTCTAAAACTGCCCATCGACTTTAAACTCGTTTTGGAGTTGGTGGTATTTTGGATCCACAGAATCGCAAGAGCAAAACACGGAATTGCGCAGATTGTTGGTGGGTTAAACTGTCGATGGTTCAGTTCCAAGATCGAAGTGAGATATGTCTATCGGGCTCAAGGTGAAGTGGAGGGGAGGGAAGTGGGAAATGTGGAAATAGGAAAGGAGGGAGAGCTAGCCGAAAGGGAAAAAGAGACGGCGAAACGGGCATGGAGAGGGAAGGGTATGACAAAAACGGAAGGAGGAATGGGAAAATTGGGAAGGAAAAAGGGGCGGGAAACTAATATAGAAATCATCCCAAGACTCTCCTGTTCCCAAATTGCGCTCCCCACCCCCCTCACCCTCGCCTTTACTATGAGCCCTTTCATCGAACGAGCGGTAGTTGTACTCTGACAAGGGTGTTGTGGTCATACTGGTTAATACCCCGTATACAATCTGAAACTGTTTTGTTTTAAATAGTTGGAATGGAGACAAGGACTCCAGAAAAGTACCGCGCACGGGTCAAGAAGACCAGCTCTGGTTGTTGGTCTCTGATTGAATGGGTGAATGGGGGAAGAGAATTTTTCAATCTCTTCATATTTGCCCTACGAAACTGCATGCTAAAGCGGTGGTAAGCCGAATTTCCACCGAGATCTGTGGTATGACCCAAAACGTTCATGAATTTCAACCTTTTTCTGAGCGTTTTAAATAAGAAATACAAGGCTTTATTGACAAAAATGGCGCCAAATTAAATGTCCTTGTAAATGGTTCGATCGTGGAAGAGCTAGAAAACTCCTCCCGCTTCAACAACCAATCAGAGCGCGCGGTTTCTTAGGATACCGTTAATAATATTAAATGTATACACCTATTCCAATTAAACGTTGATAACGGTCGATCTGAATTCGATGATCTGAAACTTTTAAAATTCACGTTAACCTCCGCCATATCTCGTTCAAAACATCAAAGCATGATTCCAAGCTTCAGATCGACTCAAACAAGGGGAACTTACTTGGTCATTACAGAGCCTTTCTAAACAAGTGGTTCCAGGGTTGATTCTTTGGTGGCCTGAAAACCTTGTTTCATTCTTTCCTCATCTGTGGAAAGAAAAAACCTTGTCATTGGGACGGTAGGCTTTGACACAAATATCCGGATATTTTTTGAGATATTAGAAGCTCCGGGGATATTACTATATCAAATCTATTACGATATAGTAAGATAGAACACAGACGATATGAAGGCGACAATGTACAACTTGATTGTAGAGCAAATAATTACTTGTCTTGCCTCTAAAGTCTTTTGGTATGCTCATTTTATGAGTAGCTGGTTCGAATCCAGTCAAGACTCACCAAGAGACAGGTTCTTATAATTTCTAATTTCTAATTTCAAATTAGAATAATAATTAAATCTATATTAATAGTATCCAATATTATATATTCATAGTATCCATATATTAATAGTATCCTATTCGCCATCACTCCCTTTCATACCCTGGTTATGCTAAACTGCAAACAACAAATATTTACTTAAAAACATACTGATTGCTATTTATTTAAAAATCTATCCACATATATCTTTTGAATAAAGAAGTGAAGTTTATATAAATGAGGCAGGTCTTGTAATAATAATATAATATTATTATTATTATTATTATTATTATTATTAATATATTATTATTATTATTGTTATATCCGGCATATCAAGATCCGAGCCAAGATCTTTGGAGCCGATATAACATGGACCCAAATTCTGTAAACTACTTCTACAAACCTCCATCCCAATTTACCTTGATTTAAAGCAGTATTACACACTTCTAAGCAAATAATACAAGAAAATTACAAACTTACTTCTAAAGTACTTTGACGTCACTCTCATGCGCAGAACACAGCTCAATGTATTCCATATGCAAAATTGCTTTTCCATTAGTAAGTAGGAAGATAGATAGATGTACAGGATGATCGAAAATTGCTGCTTGTGCTTATGCAAAAGGCCAAGATCCGACACTAATATTGAAACCTTTGCGTGACTTGTATTGCAGGCAATCAGTCTTTATCGCTGATAAAGAAAACTCAGTCTTTACTGGGCTATATAAAGACCCATGCCATGTGATCGATTCTACAAACCTGGTTGAATTTTTAATGAGTTTTAGAAATGCTAAATAAAGTATGGGAATAGGAATGGAATGGGGAATGGGGAATGGGAATGGCAAATGGCAAATGGTAATTGGGAATGGGAAAGGGAAAGGGAATGGGAAATGGGAATGGGAATGGAATGGGAATGGTAAATGGGAATGGGAAAGGGAAATGGGAAATGGGAATGGGAATGGGAATGGGGAATGGAATGGGAATGTGAATGGGAATGGGAATGGGGAGAAGGGATGGGAATGGGAAGGGAATGGGGAATGGGAATGGGAATGGGGAATGGGAATGGGAATGGGAAGGGAATGGGAATGGGAATGGGAATGGGAATGGAATGGGAATGGGAATGGGAATGGGAATGATGGATTGCTCTGAAACTTCGTGAGCAACCTTCCCTTACCGAAAAAGCACGCCTGTGAAAAAAACAAAATTTCATCGTCTTCCCATGAGATTATCCACTCAAAAAGCTAACCCTAACCTGGAAAATGAGCTTCACTTGTGGGGCTAGACGCGCATCTGTGGCATTCTGTGGGATATCGACAGTCATCTCATCCACTTTTCCTTACGGGGATTGCTGCTGAAACTTCGTGAGCAACCTCCCTTACCCCCCGTAAAAAGCACGCCTGTGAAAATTTCATCGTCTTCCCATGAGATTATCCACTTTCAAAAGCTAACCCTAACCTGGAAATGAGCTTCACTTGGGGCTAGACGCGCATCTGTGCATTCTGTGGGATATCGACAGGTCATCTCATCCACTTCCCTTACGGTGATTGCTCTGAAACTTCGTGAGCAACCTTCCCTTACCGAAAAAGCACGCCTGTGAAATTTCATCGTCTTCCCATGAGATTATCCACTTCAAAAAGCTAACCACTAACCTGGAAATGAGCTTCACTTGGGGCTAGACGCGCATCTGTGCTTCTGGTGGGGATATCGACAGTCATCTCATCCACTTTTCCTTACGGGATTGCTCTGAAACTTCGTGAGCAACCTTCCCTTACCGAAAGAAAAAAAGCACGCCTGTGAAAATTTTCATCGTCTTCCACACCATGAAGATTATCCACTTCAAAAGCTAACCCTAACCTGGAAATGAGCTTCACTTAGGGCTAGACGCGCATCTGTGCATTCTGTGGGATATCGACAGTCATCTTCATCCACTTCCCCTTAACGGCTTGCTCTGAAAACTTCGTGAGCAACCTTCCCTTCCGAAAAAGCACGCCTGTGAAAATTTCATCGTCTTCCCATGAGATTTCCACTTCAAAAAGCTAACCCTAACGAAGGCCGAAGGCGAATTCATGCATTCTGGATATCAAACAGACACCTCGATCACCTTCAATTAGTTTTATAACTATACAATCCAATTAATCCATACAATAACCATTATTTTACCGTGGTCAATGTGCCTCAGCTAATACAACAATTACATTGTACATTACAGTCTGAATTACGTATCATTCCCATCACTGACCATCTTTTCTTCGCGCCAGTACTCAATATACAATACAAGTTAACAAGTAAGAAAACACCTGGGGCTCGACTGTTTGCATGACTTCTGTACATATAGCTTTTCCCGTAATAGATGTAGTTACATCACTGGTCGTGAGTTCAATTTATAAATACTCAAAGGACATAACTGTACACGTACTATTACAATTAGCAACAAAAAGGCCTACTCTGGGGTCCAATGGTCGCCTAATAACAAACATGACTATAGCGAACTAGAATCCTGACCTTTCGAGATCTACAGCTGAGCTTCAAGATCTACAGCTGCTTTCAAAACTAAGATTCAATTCTACTTGAGTCCTGTGTGTCGTTTGTTTTCCCTTAATCTGCTTCAGGAGTAATCTTGAACAACTCGATACGATCAAATACTTCGCATTCTTTCTTCATTCTTCGCAATTTTTCTTCATTCCATGACCATGAAAAAAATAAAAATAATAATAAAAAGAAAGCCCATTTTATTACTCGGGCTTCCTTCGGAAGGGCCCGAGTAAAAAGCGAAAAAACTAAAACGTCTGCAAAAGGAAGCTTGTGTCCATTGAGTCATCTGGAATAGCTGATATTGAAGTTACACTCCAATGACTCTGAACACAACGGTTTCAAGTCGAGGCTATCGGGTCAGAACAAAAACTTGACCCGAATAGCCTTGACTTGAAACCTTTGTACAGAGTCATTGCACTGTATTCTTCGATATCAGCTTATTCAAATTTTGTTCGGAAGGAAATAAAGGAAAAGCTAATTAAAACCGGTTTTTCCTGTTGCAGACGGAGCATATGTACAGTATATATTCTTTAGATCGTGAGATAGAAAATGAAAATAATAATAATAATAAACAAAGTGATCATTGGTGAATATTTAATTACCGTTTTTTTTTGGTGGTTAATAAATATAAAAATGCAGATGAAGCCACTGCAATTGAATTTAACTAGATGCCTGCATACAAGGAAATCCTTTATATAGTATCACTATTCAATATGTTTAAGTGTTTGTACTATATTATTTATGTTTTGATAGAATGATGGTATGTATTTAGCATCTGGTTGTTGTAATGGATGTGCAAGAATATGGACACCACAAGGTACTTGTAATGTAATTCACAATGGTCATCACTCATAAATTGGCTAAAGTGTCATCTTCACTGATAAATCCACAATAACATGCTTGAGCTGGCTCACCATCCGACAGCAAATACCAAACCAAAGCACCGTACAAGGTACAAGTGCTGGGCGGGATATCTGAGATCAGTGCAACTGAAATCTGTATATTTCAAGGAATTAGGGATGTGGAAGTGTACACTCACATTTTGAAAAACACCTTAATTCCATTTATCAGCACACAAAATGCCTGACCATCGCTTCCAACAGGACAATGATCCGAAGCACACATCAAAGAAGGCCCAAGGCCCAGGAGTTATTATCGACAAAGTGGGATCAACTGGTAGCCAACTCCTCCTGAAAGCCCAGATCTGAACCCCCCCCCAATGGAGTGGCGTATGGAACCGGGATACGATTACCAAACAAAGAGTTTTAGATTTCATTTTGCCACCGCTTTAATTATATCCAATCTACATAAGTATTTTTATCAATCAAAACGCGCCGTATCATTACAGAGCATTCTGAATCAAAAATGGCGGGTAGGTTTTTGATTGACACAATTCGCCAAAGAATTTCAAAGGGTTTTTGTGTGTAGCGTATTCTAACTCTCTCCCATATCTATTCAGAGATTTCAGTTTCGAATCAATTTTGATAAACGGAAAATGCCACCTTCAAATCTCTTTATTTTGTGATTGAATTGCCAGCTTATTCATTCTTACATATTCGTCTTTATATTTCCGTTTGGTAGGTTTTTGATTGGTGTTTTTCAATGCAGTAAAAAAGCAAAAATGTGGCAAGCCACAGTGCATCCAGATTTCTATAAATTTACGCGCTGTTGGCTGGCCCCAATTCAAATTGCGGACGAAAGCGTGAAAGTGGCTTATTTGTAAGTGTTTAGGCCAATCAGATAAAAGTTATTCGTTTATTCATGTTCACTGGTTGTTCAACGACTCGCCGACACTCTCCAGGCTCATGTCTTCGTTGTTTATTTTACGATATAACATTACACAATTTTCTAAACGTGATACTGAAGTTTAATGTTGATAGCTTACACGCTTCAACACCGATTTAAAATCGAAGCAGCTCCCATTCTGTATATTGCTTTGATAAATGAGCATCCTTTATTACCCGTGTTTAGACTTGTCGACTTTGTCAGAATCGACCTGCGAAGCGTCAAACGCCCAGGAACCCAACTCTAATAAGGCACTTTTGGTCATCAAATGGGAAAAACCTGGATTGAAAATATTGGATAATTACTCAATTTGGCATACTACTCTGTGCACGTACAAATGAGTCAATGCGCGGAGAAAAAGTAAGATCCATGCCATGCTATAAAACAATAAAGGAATAAACCGAAGAACCAGAACAAGAATATGTGATAAGGAAGGACACTCTCTAAGTTGCATGTGCTTTTTAAACATCGCAGTGTGAATACCACGAATGCGTACCTTGGTATTAAATATTTTCATGTGCTTTTAAACAATCGCAGGTGAATAATACCACGAATTCGTACCCTTGTATTAATATTGCAATGGTTTTTAAACATCGCAGGTGAATACCACGATAGGTGAGCACCATTGTGTACAAATTTTAATATTTGTGTTCTTGTACTTCTCCGTTCCACCAGCCAAACGGTCTCTTCCAAAAAGCATCGGGTCGTTTTCTTCAGTCACTAGCAACGAAACGAACTCTGTATAAGGGTAACGCAGCGATGCACAATATCAAAATGATGATCTGACATACGTACAACAAGGTATGATGACACCT